>JABTTQ020002325.1:0-173202 GCA_016081115.2 Rehmannia glutinosa | reverse complement strand
CGATTAGCCAAAAATCTAGGCAGCTGGTGTCCGCCTAGCGCCTAGGTGGCCTCCTAGAGAATTTTTAGAACACTAGAACTAACCAAAGAAGCAGCTTAAATACAACTTCGTGAAGAAGTATGTTGGCCTGCGTATCTATTTGACATTCCTTTTCTTTTCCTTTTTGAGTATGTGATCACTTTGGGGACGAAGTTCTTTGTTGCATGCTTACCTGTTTGATATGGTTAATTTCAGCACTTCAGTCAATTAAGAAATGCCTAAACAGCATATGTGTCGATTAACATAACAAGTAAATTTCATTCAGCTAACTGGCTTCTCCTTGTATGTTTATTGTAAATAACTGCAGTTAAGGGCTTGCAAGTTCTGGCCACATTTCCGAAAGCTTCCTCCAGTATCCAAGTCCATATATGACAAGATTTTGTTGGAGCTTGTATCAATCGTTACTTCTGATTGCAGCAAGGCATTCTTATGGACATTGGCGCTGAAGGCATTAGTAGAGATTGGTTGCTTTATTGATAAATGTCCAGACTCTGAGAAAGCTGTGAGTTTTGAGAGTATTGTTGTGGAAAAGATTGTTTCCCTGATATCTTCTGATGATTCAGCTCTGCCTTCATCACTCAAATTGCAAGCAGCTTTTGAAATAGGAGCAACGAGGAAAGTTTTTATGCTGACAGTTGCCCAAGGGTTGATGAGGCTATAAATACCATTTTTTCTGAAAAAAATGTATGTAATCTATTTGAATCCGGTCAAACATTAGGTGAAAATACTTGTATGATATAACCGAATATGACGTCTTTCCTGAAGAAAGTGCACTATAATATTATTTTTTGCATCACTTTTCTAGGTTGGTTGAATATGTGGCAGATACTTTTCATACATTTATGAAACGGTCCTTAAAGATTACAATACCACTGAATACAATTTGATTTGCAGTCTACAAGGACTGAGGACTTTATGCTGTTCATTATCGTTTTTTAGTCGTATAGGCGACCACTCTGTCTCTCTCTCTCTCTCTGTGTGTGTGTGTGTTTCATTTTATTTCATGTTTTCTTGTTCGTGGTTTAAAATTTTATTTACATTGGTGTTCTACTGATACAAAATGAGTCCCTACAACCATACAGGATCATTGGAACCCTGAGTCTGATAAACTGATGGTCAAGCTTCTCGATACGTATTCGCAAAAGGTGCTTCCTTGGTAAGCAAATTTTCAGTATTAAATTTCCTGTCATTTCAGTATTTTTCCCCCTTGATTCAAGCCTAGCATCTATAGCTGGCAGAATTTCCAATATCAAGTTTCTACAATCCTTAGATTGAGTAATTTACATTTTAGTCTTTAATTGATTAGTTGAATCTCGATTAAACAATGTTCAAATCCATTGCTGTTATTAAAATCTGTCAGACTTTAATGTTAGATATGTTATACCCAAACATTGACCAGGTTATACATATTTTCATTGTTTTCCATAAACAACAACTGAATTCTTCTATAAGAATCTCCCTTCTTTGGAAACTGATTCGAAAAACCTTAGTTCGACTTATCAGTTTGAGTATAGTGTTCAACAAAGTACATACACCTATAATCCGTTCAAGTTCATGAAGTCACCTTAGATCACAATTACTTCAATAATCTTTTGTGTCAGTTGTCAACTGATTTTGTTTAATTACTATAGTTTAATATCTCAAATAAAATGGATTGTTATTAGTGTTCTTTGCTTTTGAGAATATTATATCTAATGAGCAACTTATGAAATATTGAGTTTGAATGTTGATTTTTCTCCTTTTGCTCAAGTGTTAGTTTTCTGGTCAATGTTAAAATTTAAAATAGGTCGGTTCATAAGCTGCAATAGGTTCTTTCTTCATGATCTTGTTTGATGTCTTTTAAAGCCTTGTCGGATTGGTGATGGGTATCCACAAAGCAGCAATAATTTAGTTCATCTAAAGACTGACTGGGTGAGTGATAGCATCTGTAAGAAAATTTGTCACTTGTACCCTGATGCTGATTTATGAAAGGTTATGAGTGCTTTAAAATAATTTCAGCCTATTTTGGCATGGTGTCAGATCTTTATTTCCATAATCAACTCAACATCACCTTTCACATGATTTGCATTATGTCCAAAGCACTAAAGCAGCGATTGTATTGGTTCAACTATTTATTGGTTGCGTGCTTCAATTTTGTGGTTCATATCAAGCTCGTTAAGTATGATAAGTGTTACGAAGGGGGCGTTTATTTTCCTAGGTCATATGGGAAGCGTGTTGTGAAGCTTTATACATACAACAATAATAGCTAGGTACAAGAACAGGCGGTTCCACACCAAATTATGTTTTATGGTAAACCTTGATTAAATTGGTTTTTTATTTTGTGATCATGCAATTTTTTGAGCCCAATCGATATTATAAATCTATGGAAAATACAAAACTGAATACAATTGGAAGATACACATTACACTAAAAAAATATGGTGAAAGAAGTGGTTTCTATTACTAACCTGAGTAGCTCTTGGAAACCCATGCAATGTACCACAAATGAGCTGATGGCCTGTCATCAAACTTGAAGCTTAAGCTTAAGTATTTCAGTTTTGGGCGTAGAATTATGTATTTAATCGTAATCCTCAATCAATATAACCACTTAACCAGTACAACCTTCAATCCTGACAATATCACTATCTGAAAATTTCGTGATGTCCTTTTTGCTTGCCAGAAGACAATAAGATATATGCAATTTTGTTATGGTTTTCCCCATCTTGCTCCATTTATTTTTATCTTTAATGATTATTCTGATTGTGTTGATTAACCTCTTAATTGCCTTTTGATATTATTTTTAACTATTCCGTGGGAATATTTATTGACATGGCTTCAGGTTTCTTGAGATTGGAGGTCCTGAGGAAATTCCGCTCAATTTTGCTCTTAGTATCTGGGACAAGATCGAAAATAGGAGGTCTTTAAACCTGAATCCTCTGGAACCCACTAGTGTAAGATCAGCCAAATAATTGTTGGGTTGTCAAGCCTATATTTTTTTTTCCGTGTGTGTGTGTGTATATTGTACAACTAGCTAAGCTGGACTTTCTCTAAATGTGCAAAATGTTATCAGGATGTTCTTGGTGCAACAATGACTGCAATGAAGAAGGCTGTTGGGAGTTGTTCAAGGAAAGCCAGGAGATAATTATCAATAAAGCTTTTGGAGTACTCTTTTCAAGTTCTGTTTTCGGGTTGATGGGATTTAAATCTGGAAGTTCTACAATAAAGGAGGAAGGGTTGCAGCAAACTCACAATTTGGGAAATTCTTCTGGAAGAGATGAGTGGCTTACTTCATTATTTGCTTCAGTTGTTATAGCCCTCCGTCCTCAAACAAATATACCAAATGGAAAAATGATTTTGCAGCTGTTCATAATAAGCCTCCTCAATGGCCATATTCCATCAGCTCATGCATTGGGTTCTTTAGTTAATAAGCTACCTTTGGAGATCACAGGAATGGATTCTTCTAGAAGTTTTAGTCTGAATGAGGCATTGGACATGATATTTCATAATTTTATAGGGACTTCCCTCTATGACAATACTTCTGTAAATGATGGCAGTGGGGTTAATATCAGCAGTTTAAGACTGAATACCTTAAGAATACAATCAGAGATTAACACTGTTATTGGATTAGCCTGGATTGGTAAAGGATTACTTATGAGGGGTCATGAGAAGGTAAAAGATGTAACAATGGCTTTATTGAGTTTTTTGATGTTGGATCGTGAAGCTGCGGTCGTAAAACAGTTCCAGAATCTGATCGAAGAGTTTGATAAGGAAGATGTGCATCGGCTGATGATATGCGCGGGAGATGCATTTCGTATCATTATGAGTGACTCTGAAGAATGCCTGAATCGAACGTATCATGCAATTATACGACCACTCTACAAGCAACGCTTTTTCAGCACTATCATGCCAATTTTTTTATCTTTGGTAGTAAAATCTGAATCATCGTTACTTAGGTGCGTATGTGCATATGCCAATGATTCCTTTATGTATTTTTCCCCCCTAAAATATTTCATTATGATTTTTTAAACTGAATCTGCCGTGATCTTGGTTGACTGCCATCTATTTAGATTATGCTGCAACTGCTGCCAAAACTCTTTTATACTTGAGCACTCTAGCCTATGAAAGCTCCATTTCTTTACTGTTTATTCTTAGTTTGAAGAATCATTTTTTCTTTTTTTGAAGAAAATAATCATTTGGTTTTGATTGCTTACATATGATTACTTGAATAATTTGATTAACAAATTTTTAAGAGTTTACCAACTATTATGTAATTTGTGACTTGTGTAACATGATAATTTGACCAATTTTATTTCCACACCAAAAAGGTAAGTGAACTGTATTTTGCTTTATCAAATAAGTTACTCCAAACTGATAGGTCTAGGTAATTTGATCAATTTAGTAATTTAGTCTTGTGATGTTCATGTTTCAATAGAGTTGGTGCGCCACCTTCTAACATAAGAATGAAGTCTAAGTTTACTGTTTGTAATAGAATAACTAGGAGACCCACATCTATGTGTATTGATTGGTAGAAGAGATACATAATATGTAAATATACGACAATGATCATAAACTCTCTTTTATGAGTAGTTGCTTTGCTAATTCTGTAATCATATATCTTGCTTACGCAGACTTTGCACTTAGTTGAACTCAATGCCTGTATATATATATATATATATATATATATATATTTTCTTTGTCCTGATCTAGTTTATATCCATTTCCAGATCTATGCTATATAGAGCCTTTGCACATGTTCTTTCTGGTACTCCCACGACTGCTATTTTGTTAGAAGCCAAAAAGGTTAGCCAAATAGTTCAGTATAAACTTGGTCAATATCCTTGTATTCGACTTTAATATATTCTTTATGATGCTACTATGTGGAGACATATGACATTTTGTGCAGCTGCTACCTATGTTATTGGATTGCTTGTCTATGCTGAGCAAGGATGTAATGAACAAAAAAATTATCTACAACGTCTTACTTGTCATATCCGGAATATTGCTGGAAAAAAATGGTGAGAGACGCATCAAGCTTCATTTCTATTTGTTATTCTATTGTTTTCTTGAACAAGATAATGGTCATTCAATATGGTATGAACTTGATAAATAATTAGCTACATTGCCATTTGGAAAATGTGTATTTGTGCCATTACTGTAGCTTGTTGCAAAAATATTATGATATAATCTTCTAAATATCTTCTTGTTAATACATCACGTAAAGTTGGGAGTTGATGAAGGTATTAAAATAAAAAATGTACCTTTGTTTAACTCAATTTTTACTACTATTCAAGTGCTGTTCTTTTTGCGAGAATGTGATTGGAGTTGTTCTTGTAAAGTTGATGTTCTAATTGAAATACTTTATCCATGTATCTTTGTGAACTAGGTATTTGTGTCCCATGCAGAACTTTGGGTTGCGTTATTGGCATGAATGGTTCGCTGATTTTGCGGGATCTAAACCACAATTCTTTGTTTCTTATGGCACGAGGATTGATTGTCTTTCGTTTTCCTATACCTTTCAACCACAAAACACATGCCACGAGTAATAAACTGTTTGCAACCTCACATTTGGAAACTATAAAGAGGATGCCGATTTATTTTTCTGAAAAATCATTGCAACACCCTTGATTACCATTTATCAGTCTCTCAATAGCTTCTCGGCCGCTCTTTGATATTCTCCTTAACTTATCTTCGCATGAGTATCAGGGACCAAAGAGGTGATTAGCTCAGGTGGAATTAACGAATTGATTAATTTTTCTAGTTACACTTAAGAGTATATCTAATGAGTAGAAACCCAATTTTGGGAAGGTGTGATATTTCTAGTTACACTTAATTTCTAAAGAAAGATGTATCCAGTCCCCATTATGAAAATCAAGGGATTATTCAACATGGGTAAACTGACAGAGTGAAAACTCATAACCGTTTTTTGAATCACAGTGTTGCTAATTATGGTTGAAATACTACTGTTTATGAATTGCTCTAATTTTTTTTGGACTCATGGGACAGGACAAGAAGCTGCAGTAGAAAATGCACCCAGCATTGTCGATCAACTTATTGAACTAACAGCCTACTCCCATATGATGGTATATGTATTCTTCCTCAACTGCTGATAGCTTTTATGTCTTCTTTCCGAAAATTTCCTGAAGATCGAGAGACCCTATGGGACATCTGAATTCTCTTAAAGAGAGCTCTTGTATCTGGGACCCCATTAAGTATCCTGGGCCACAATTACACTAGATGTGATACCTGGTATCCTGAACAGGGCCAGAATATGACACAAATATTCATGCTTGATTATGTATTTAGTTTAGGATTCTAATTTTGACATGGATGCTTTATTTGAATATTTGCTTCAATATTTATGTCCAGTCAGTTGCAGAAGAACATAGCTAACCACCATTTTTTATGAGCATTAATTGAATGATCTGGAGTTCCAACATTGCAGAACCATACAATATCAGGCGATAGATAGCTTTAAAACATTTAAATTGCTTATAATTTTAAAAGAGTGGGAGAATAAATGTGCTTTCTGGCGAGGTTTTCTGAAAATGTGCTCCTTGTGAACCTGCTCGATTAGCTGATATTGGATTTTTTTTGTAATTACCCAGACTCCATACTGATTTATTAAAGTTTTTCATTTTCGCCTTTTCTTTAGTTGAGTTTTTCATTTAATACGAACTTTGTTTTATCTTATGATTTATCTTTTATCTTTTTTCTTTTTGTGCACTCTGTGATTTTTACTTATTCAACTAGTTTCTTAGACTTGAGATTTTCTGATATCAGGGAAAATGTTTCTTCATATTTTCAGGCAGTTCGAGAAACAGCAATACAGTGCCTTGTTGCTGTGTCTGAACTTCCCCATGCAAGAATCTATCCTTTGAGAACAAAGGTAAGAACGTTCTTGCATAATGTATTGCGTTACACTTCGTGTTATTGATGTCAATGCTAACTGATATTCGACAGACATACTAACTATTTGTTGACCTGGGTAACAAAATTATAACGTATGTGTCTTCATTTCATGCAATTGAATCACTTGATAGAGACGCTAACCAAATTATCACGAGGTTGTCTTTCTTTTTTCCTTTTCGGTGCATGCTTGTGCAGCTGTGGGTAGAAAATTATTACATGCTTATAATTTTGCAAGCACATGTAATAGTTCAATCTTAGTTTTAAATGCATTTTGTTGATGCTAGGTTTTGCGAGCCACATCAAAGGCACTTGATGATCCTAAGCGGATTGTCCGTCAAGAGGCTGTGAGATGTCGGCAAGCTTGGTAAGTTCTCTATTAGTATTTAAATTTAGGGATAATTACAAAAAACCCTATAAGGTTTAGGCTAATTACCAAAAAAGAATTGAGGGATATTTCAAATTACAAAATCAGGTTTGATTTTGTCTTAAATTTAAGGAGGTAACTATAATGTTTCTATATGTGTTAGGGGGGAATTTCGAAATGTTTTTTGCTTATGAAATAGGAAAATGTAAGACGGAACCAAACCTCAATGGGGTTTTGGCAATTTTTAAAAACCTTCGGATCTTTTGTAATTAGACCAAACCTCAGTTTTTTTTGGGTAATTATCCCTTAAATATATTTTGGGACGTGAATTGAGACTTCCAATTGTTGATGCTTGTTTTTTTAACTTATAGGGCTTCAATTGCAACGAGAAGTCTTCACTTCTGAAATATATGAAGGATTTTCCAATACTGTGATGGTAAGATCTGTTTCTTGTTTATTGGCATATATTATCTCAAGTCAATAGTGCTAGAGCAACCATTGTTTTACTGCAAAGAGTAGTTTTGTTATCAATGCACTTTACAAATCAAGCTAATCAAAGCTAATCTTAGACTCTCAGTGTATATCATGAGATCTTTTTGATTTCTGAGGTTTGCTGTGTAAGTTGCTAGGAACTTGGTTCGACATTTTATTCATTAAAACGCCTCTCTGTCTGTGATTATAGTCGTTTTTTTTCTGCTAAGCTTCTCCTAAAATGAGATTGTAAGTTTAGTAAGATGTTTTTAGAGCTTATAAGATGTCAGGTGTTAATTTGAAAATAAGTTGTTGACGTGTTTGGATAAAAAAAGATGATAGAGCTTTTAATACGTTAGTACTTAGTAATGACAATTTTGTTATTAAAAGGTCAAAACTAAATGAGGTTCTCAAAGTAAGTCTTATTTTGAAAAAAGAGTTGGAATTCCCCACTTTTTTAAAAATAGCTTATAAAGCTCCCAAACATTTTAGTTTGGGAGCTTATAAGATCTTTTATAATAAAGTTTACCAAACACCTTTAAAGAACTTATAAGCTCTTATAAGATGTTTTTAAGAGCTTCTATGCTCAACCAAACACCCTCTTAACCTCTTAAAAGTAGCAAATTTTTATTTTCTAAAGATAAGACGAGGTTTGCCATACTTTTTTTGTTCATGACCTACATCGAATCAAAAATGGTACTCTCCGTATTATTATTCTGATTTCCAATCATGCTATTTCACGCAAATGCTTTTGCAGATTCATGAGAAGTGGACTATTACTGATGATTCTGACTAAACCTCGAAATCTTTCCTCAGCCTTCACGCTATCAACTGTAGCATATATGCAGCATTCGTATATATTTTACATGCGCTTCACTCTTCCTGCCTGGACATATAATGTCAAAGCTCGTCTTGAGATGTTTATATATGTGCGCCTGATGTAAAAAAACCCGCAAATATTTTTTTTGTCAAATCTTTGTCTTTGGTTGTCTATGTAATCAACATGGTTAGTAGGTTTTAGCGAAGATTTGTTGGAACATGATGCTTCTCAGTCGGGTGTGCCCATTTGATGTTGAATAGCTCAGAGATGATGTCGTAAATAGTGAAGAACTGGACTTTTTAATCGTCTTTTTTTGTATGGATAAACAAAATTCTGTCGATTCTTCCCTTCATATTTGGATAAATAAGAACCGGCCTATTCTGACGAGTTGCAATGAGTCCGGATCTTTTATTTCAAAACGTGTTTCATCTTGTATTCAAATATCTTAAATTATACGCCAAGTCTAAATTGATGACATTATTAATACAATTGACATGTAGAGATGATATTTGGAACACGAGATGATGCATAGTTTAGAATAGAAAATAGTGCGGTTAGAACTTGGTATGTCATAAATATCGACTTAATTTCTGTACTATTTAATTTTAGGAAGAACGCAGAATGTTGGATGATCAGAATTTTTGTGTATTCTCAAGTCTCAATTGTATTTTTTTTTTTTTTTGAATTCTGTCTCAATTGTAAGTTGTAATGCGATTTGTTATTTTGATAATCCGTAGCCACATTCTTTCATTTTGGATCTTTTATATTTTTTTAAAAAAAAAACAAAAAATGGATCTTATATTATAATAGGGTTAATTACAAAAAATACTCTCGAGGTTTAATCTGATTACAAAAAAACCCAGCTATTTTTTAAAATTACAAAAAAATACCCCTGAGGTTTTATTTTGTCTAATATTTAACCCCTTCATAAGCAAAAATAATTCAAAATCCCCCTTCATATTTATAAAATCATTGCAGTATACCCCTTATTTTAACACTGAATCAAACTTTAGGGGTACTTTTTTGTAATTTTGTAAGTTAGCGAGTTTTTTTGTAATTAGGTCAAACCTCAGGGTACCTTTTGTAATTATCCCATTATAATATGGGGAAAACTTTCTTCACCTAAATCATGCCATGTGGCAAACGTAAATAATTTGAAGAAATATCCACATTTAGTTCAATTCATTGTAAATAAATTTAAAGCTATAATGATAATTTTCATCCTCCCCATATTTGGTTTTTAAAATATATTATCATGTAGCTGCTGCACAAATATATTTCTTCATTTTAAGGTCGCATTTCATCAAACATCTAACACACTATTCTTTTATCTTAAGCTAGTACTTCAAAAAATAGATTTTTTTTAATATTCAATTTGACATTTTTTTGGCTTAAAAAGAAATTTATTTTTTCCTGCACATTCCTTTATTTTTTGGGAAACCTATAAGATATTATTTTAACCAATTTAAAATTATTTTCAAGTTTATAGCCCAACCCAATGAACTTTAATTTTGGACTAAACTACACATAGACAATGCCCAATAGCTCATATGTGGGCCGGGTATTATGGTTTCGGGTCTTCCAATGGCAAAACAAGAACTTTAGCCCATATATATATGGACCGAGGTCCGAACAAAAGCGCGCACACAAATCAAAGCTGTGACTGCGAGCAAATTACTCTGTTTGAGATTTCTTGGTACATTCATGGCAGATTCGAACCCTACTTCCACTGTTTCAATCGGTATCGTTTTGAAACTTCCGATTTTCGAATTCTTTCATTTGATTGCTGCGTCTATCTGAGTTTCGGATTTCCTTTTTGTTTGTGATAAAACCTTTCCAAGGCAGAAAGATGGAGTTTTGGATATTTCATGGTTGAATTTACGTGTGTCTGTAATTAACTCGTTCCCCCCCAAATCTTGAATAATGGTTTTTTAGTTTATATTTTATTCCTGATCCATTTAATTCTTTTTTTTATTCGGTTGCCGCTACGTTTTAGTATTTTGATATTGCTGCATTAAGATATATTTTTTTTGAATAGTGAAAAGATGTACATTCTCAAGCTAACTATTATGCTTCGGTATACATTATCATCGGGGAATTTAATGGGTTTTTGAAAATCTGTAGCCAAGAGAGGAGAGAGAGAATTTTAAGATCGCAATCTTTTCAGGTGAACTTTTTTTGGGGGGTCTTTATATGGCTCAGATTAATGGCAGCTAGCAAGTATTACAGCCTTTTCCCCCTTAGCATTAAAATTGTGAGTTTGGAGCAATTGTTATTGAGAAAATGAAATTGTTGATTGGTCTTTGGGTTTCTATGGGCAAATCTTTCTACAATTGCCATCATTCTTTTATGATTTAAGTTTCTAGGGTAATAACAGACAATTAAGGTGAAAGAATATTTTATTTTCCGCTTCTGTGTTAGCTTTAAATATTGCGTTTCCGTCAACCAAAAAAAATGTGTTAGCTTTCCTAAATGCTTATCTAAGGTGATCATTGCCAGAAAAATTAACGTTGTTGAAGTTTGGTTCAGTTCAATGTTCACTTAGATAAAAGTTCCAAATTTTGTCAGGAAGTGTAGAAAAGATGGATGTTTGTAGAGCAGAGTCCTTGCAAGAAGACGCTCATGCTCCCACCTTACAGGCTCAACCCGATGAAATGGGTTAGTTTCCTTTGTTCTTTAATCCCAATTTCGTTTTCATTAAATCTCGTTGAAGACGAACTCAGTTGATATGTATGCATGTTTCTGATTACAGAGAGAAAAGCTCGGGTAGATGCTGTTTGGCAGCAAATGAATAAAGGAGTTTCTGCAAAAACTTTTAAATCAATCTTGCAAAACCAGAGTTCAATGGCAAACAAGTCTCCTAAAAAAAACCCTGCACAGAAATCATCAACAGTGAGGAACCTTTCCCTCTGAAGTAAATTATAAGGATACTTTTGTTGTTTACCGGAAGCTAAATTTCGACAGTGAGTGAACCACCCACCCCCTATTTTCAGGGTTGGATGACTTATCTAGGTTTGGGATCAAAGAAGACACTGTCTCCTGGACAAGGACAGCTGGAAAAGCGTCCGAGCATCGGTCAAAATGGTGCCAGTGAAGATGCGAAAAGACTTGCTGCAGCTGCTCTTTCAGCAGTTAAGGATGCTGCTGGTTTGGCTACTACAGGAAGTGGGAAACTTGAGGTATATTTCTCTAGTATGAATGCTTTTCCACAAATTCTGCTTTCTAGATTTTTGTTACTTTGTTTTTTGCTGGGGGTGGGGTGAGGGGGAAGCGTGCTCGAGTAATTAAGATTTGGGTAAATTACCAAAACTACCCCTGAAGTTTAGCCTAATTATAAAAAATCCCAGTCACCATTCATAATTACAAATATCTCCTTAAGGTATTACAAACACCCCCTTCTTGTTTGTATTTGCTTAACAAATACCCCCTCAGAAGGCGCTAATAAGATGGAAGCAAATATCAAGAGGACTTTTGTAATTTTGAAAGATAGCTGAGCTTTTTTGTTATCAGACTGAACCTCATGGCCCAAGGGTATGTTTTGTAATTAACCCTTAATATTCACTCCTCACGACATCATTCTTATTTTGAGGTAGGAGTTGTTGCTGTAGTCACACTGTGTTTCTGTTGCTTGGATAGTTATACACTATAAAAAGCCCTGTGCCTGTGAGAAAAGGATGTTTCCCGCTTGGATGTTTTGCTTAGTGAACTTTATTTTCTTGTTTTCTTTTCCTTTCAGTCAACTTTCTTGCTGTTAATTTTGACTCTTTTCCCCACTTTCCAGTTCTGCTAGTACTACCAAAATCATTTACTCAAGACTTTGTTATGATGTCAATTCAAATATAGATACATTTACCTCCTAAACCTCTGTTCGTATTTCCTTAAATTTTCTAGAGCATTTATTTGGTCATGTTTTCATTTCTTGTTAATTTGGCAGATTACAGAAGTTCGAGACTTTGCCGGTGAGGAAATTGAAGTGAAGAAACTCATCGATGCTGACTCGAAAGAGGCCACTGAGAAAGGTAAAGGTGCAGCAGGTGCCACTTGTGCCGTTGATGCTGTTCTAGAACAGATCAAAAAGAAACCTAAACTGAGTGTCCTCGATAAGACAAAGAAGGACTGGGGTGAGTTCAAAGACGAAAATAAAGGCATGGAAGACGAACTGGATGCGTACAAGAAAAGTTCAAATCAGTATCTGGACAAAGTTTCTTTCTTGCAGCGTGCTGATTACCGAGAATTCGAGCGGGAAAGGGATGCTCGCCTTGCTTTGCAGGCCAAACGGAAGACTGAGATGCGTGATGATTTATGAGAGCATGTTCCTAAATAGTCAAACCAATTAGATTGTCGAAAACTAAAAAAAAAAAAAAAAAAAGGTGGAAGCTTTTTTCCAATGTTTATCAGGGTTTTTTCTGGTTTGATGGACATCGAATGAAGATCACTATCCTACTGACTAGGTAAAATATTCTGAAAATTCACGAATAGCTTAAAAGCATACCTGTCGATTGTTATTGACCTATATGTGATGCTGATAACATTGTCCCATGCTTCTGCACCAGAAAAATCTGACTTGTATTTTCGGAACACTAGCCTTAATCTTTATATTTATTGTAACTATTGTTCCTACTTTGGGTCGACACAAAATGGTTTATCCCGAAAACACATTACCAAGAACAGACAACTAGGGTCGAAAAACTAATCAATCTTATCGATACTCGTCTTGTAATTGATCATTAAAAACTCATTTGAGTTCGGTTTATTAACGTAATGAACCAAATTTGAACATATTTTTTCTTTTCAATAAAATGTAAGACTCGACTTGAGTTCGACTCGATTAGTAAAAGACGAATAAAATATGTATAAAAATATCAAACTTTTTGAGCTTGATTCGTGCTCGACTCGGCTAAAATTGATTCGAACTCGATTTGGTTAGTGATTAAACAAGCTCAGAACAATTTTTGAAGCTCGTATTATATTCAAACAATCTTGACAATTACTATGTTTGGAATGCATGGTCCTCCTTTTGGGAGTGTGTTGTAGTCTCTTGACTCTCCAGAGGAGGTTTTTGTTTTTATTTTTCTCAGTGCTCGTTTTTCTTTAGGAGTATGTTTTCTCCTCGATAAATATTTGTGCAAGGTGGCTCTTTTGTCTGTTGGCAAGTTGTATATATTTTCGTTTTTTGCCCAAAGAAAAAGATAAAATAAAACCGTATCCCATTATTCCCATGTGTCCCGCACAGTGAAAAACAAGAGGCCGTGAAGGGCCAAGCTGATGAAGATAACAGGCTGGCCATACGTTTCTTCCCAATATCTCATGCTTTCATTTCACGTCAATTGCTTCGACTTTCAATCAAATCAATATTAAATAAAACAAACCCTCACTAAAATTATTTTTTTAAAAAAAAAAAGCCCGTAAAAATTTCTTTTCAACAGTCTTCAATCCACTGCGCCAGAATATTTATCAGAACCCAGTTCAACATTTTGATTGAAAGCTGTTATTGTTTGTGGGTTGTTCTCATATGGCTTAGTGTCAATCAAACTTCAAGCTTTATCTGTTTATTGACTGCAATTACAAATTCTCCTAAAGTTTTCTGAACTGAAAGTGAGGGATTAGCTGATATTAAAAGGAGGGCTTGAATTGAGGTATATTAATCGACAATGTTGCCTGTTTGCTCAGCGACCACCTGCTGCTCCTGTCATACAAAGGTCCGGATATTGTTTATATCTATATATGTATAATTTTGGAATTGTTTTTTTTTTGTGAATTAATTCATAATATATGTTGGATTTTGCTGTTTTGCTTGCTTGTTGTTTGTTTTAATGATTTAATGTTTTTTCTTTTTCTTGGGACGATTCGATTTGATTCTGAACAGCTTACTATTACGATTTGGATTTATTGGTTCAGTAATTGATCAATGGATAGAGGCATATAACAATGCATTTCTTAATGTCATTGAATATCTGAGGAGCATGATTAATGTTATGGTTAATGAAGTTTAAGTCAGTGCTGATTATGTTAAGTTTTCATTCAGGTTCTTGTTCCTGGAGGATTAAAATCTTTATCCCCATATTCGAAGACATTTGATGTCAACTGCAACAATGTTGACAAAGTAGTCTTCAGTTTCTCAAATGGAGTTCACCTCGACAGAGCTTCCTTTCGGAAACGACCCGCTTCATGTTTTTATTCTAACTACATCGGAAACAGCGAAAAAAGTGTCTCCATCGCCATGAACGATCAGTTGTATCAAAACGGATTGGGCAACTTAAAGAAGTTAACTCAGAGCAGTTACCTAAGACCGAACGGTATGATATTTGTAGATAGCTCTAGCAACTCTGCTGGAAATGATCAGATAATGGATTTTATTAGCAATACAACTGAAAACACTGATATACTGCCAAATTATGCCGATCCTGAATTAATTATGTCCTTGGACGGTGTACCAATTGATCCTCCTCTGATACTCGATTCATCAAACCTTGATGTAAATTCGTTAACTGATATTGTTTCCGAAATGAATGAATCCACTGCTGAAATAATTAATGAAGGAGAAAATGTTTTGAGCAACTTATTTGGTAATGTCACCTCGTCGGTGACAACTAGTCTTACAAATGCTAATGAAGCAGTTGATAGCGTCATCAATGAGATAGTCTCGTTTATCAATAAATCTGGAGAATCAGCTGGTAATAAGTTGACGGGGATCTCTAGTGAGTTAAAGGAAGCATCAGGTAAAGCAGGGTTTGTTGCGCTTGACGTGATAAGGAGAACAATTATTGTAGTCGAGGATTCTCTTATACAGGGGGCGAAAACTGTTGGATATGCTTATAGTTCTTCGAAGGAATTTCTTCCTTCGGAATTCCAAGAAGTGCTTAATTTATCTGAAGAGAGTGTTGCAAAAGTATTGAACCCTGCTGGAAATGCTTTTCGACAGGTTCGCGACATGTGAAATGATTTAATAATGCATGATTTGATGATATTTTATTTTCTTCAATCGTAGTTTTCCGCATAACATGGTCATGATGTACATGTTGATTTTACAATATCAATTATATAATGGGACATGACTAGAGCAACTATCTCAACTCATCGCCATCTCATCATATTTTCAATGCAAGTGGAAAAACCTATCATATCTCCTTCCTTCCTATGAAGGTTGCGTCAGGAAGGGCATCCAGCTTAAAACTTTGCCACTTTGCTTTCTGTGTGAATTTGTAGTGTTAACTAATTTTAGACAATTAATTGACACTATAAACTTCACACCACCGACCCCACATAGTGGGATAAGGTATAGTTGATGATGATGATGTAGTTTTCTGCATGATATATTGGTTATTTAGTTGGGATAATTACAAAAGACCCCTAAAGTTCAGGCTAATTACAAATGAAAAAAACCCTCACTCTTTGATTATGTCTTAAATTTAAGGGGGTAGCCACAATATTTCAAGGTATACCAATGGGGTTTTTCAAATGTTTTTTGCTTATGAAAAGGGAAAATGTAAGACGGAATCTAACCTCAAGGGGTTTTTTGCAATTTCCAAAAACCTCTGGATTTTTCTGTAATTAGCCCGAACCTCAATGGTTATTTTGCAATTATCCCTGTTTAGTATTGAATGATCTGCAATGCTTAGAAATGATTGTGGTTTAAATGAATGTTTCGACTTCAGGAAAGGCTTGTGTCTTCTTGATATTATCTATTCCCTGCTTAAATATAGCATAACATGATTTTATTTGAGGCTTTTTCAATCCTGACATTACACAATAATTACTTACGTTACCCCCACATTTTGATACGAAGGTTTACATGGCTGTGGAGGGATTTGAAGAAAGTATTGGCTTGGACCCTAATGATCCACTTATTCCGTTTGTTTTTTTCCTTGGGCTCTCAGCCACTTTATGGTATAATTTTACTTGTTTATCTTCTTTATTTTTTGCTATTTTCATCATCCCTTGGAAACTGGATTAAAACCCCAGTTTTCCTCTCCTTTTAATAAATGGAAGTTACATTTCTCATCAGATCTGTGCAGGGGTTCTTACAGGATATTAAAATACAGTGGATACGCTGGAGATTTATCTCCACAGTCAACTTTGGAGCTCTTACGAGGAAATGAGAATGTTGTACTTGTGGACATTCGGCCCGAGGCAAGAGACTGTAAATTTTTCTAGCCTCCACTTTCATGAAAAAATATGAGATGAATTCTAATAATCTTTTTTGGCGAAATTACATTTTTGGTCCTTGAAGTTGGCCCAAATACATAGTCCTCTATGATTTAGAGGTGGAGTTTGATAACCACTAACTTTTAAAAAGTAGCACATTTTGTCATATTTTCCAATTTTGTGGATATCATATTCCTAAAATACTGACATGACAAAATTAACGCTTATGTGGATTAAAAGTGAGGTGTTTGGATGCGAAGTATTACTGTTGTGGCTTAGTCAGTTGGTATAAATAGATGTATATTTACTTTTTTAACCTTACCACATGTAATAATTTGGAGGTTAAATTGATAATATATATTCTATTTAGGCACAAAATGAAAAATAGACTCAAATGAAGAAATACTTGTACATATACCATCTAAATATATATATATATATATATATATATATATAGGGAGAGGATTATATGAGACCACCTCATAGGGTAAGTCTATAGGGACCAATCCTAGCCACATATCTAGATTTTTCAATGGTTGTGATTTTAGAGCTAAAAATTCAGATTAAATGTTGGTAATTAGAGAAAGGGGTAAATTAGTTATCCTACAAAATTACCCAATATTCATGGGATTCTGTTCACATTATGATCACACAATCTATCCAAATCTCACATCAAATTCAACGTGAACAAATCTCATCTTCTTTCTTCTTCGAACGTTGTTCATGATAGAACAAGAACCAGTCACCCTCAACTTGTATAGAATACATGCAATGCTACGCACTATTGTGTGAAAAAAGTTGCAGACAATTTGCCATAGTTGCTAGAGCTTGACTTCAGTTTGAAGTTTGCTTATGAAGATGTAATTTGTTGCTTGTGTAGATGTGTCATGGTGTTTTTATATACCATTAATTACATAAGCAAGTCATAAGCAACAAATCCATACTACATAAGCAACAATCTTATACTACATAAGCAACAAATTTACACTACGTATGCACCATGGATACATTAACTACATAAGCAAGTCATAGCAACAAACCCATACTACATAAGCAATAAGCCTATACTACATAAGCAATGAATATACACTACGTATGCACCACGGATACATTAACTACATAAGCAAGTCATAAGCAACAAACTCATACTACATAAGCAACAAGTCTATATTACATAAGCAACAAATATACACTACGTATGCACCACGAATACATTAACTACATAAGCAAGTCATAAGCAACAAACCCATACTACATAAGCGATAAGCATATACTGCATAAGCAACGAATATACACTACACATGCAGCACAGATACATTAACTATATAAGCAAGTCATAAGTAACAACCCTATACTACATAAGCAACATAGAAATTTTTTTGAAACTGAAACGTAATTTGAGAGTATGCGTGAAAAGTGGGTGAAATCACGTGAAAGAGAGAATGAAATCTTAGTAACTGATTCTAAAGTGCCAAATTACCACCCTACCCTTTTTAATTGCTGAAACAAAAAAATAAACATAAAAAAGCCCTATAAATCTGGACCACCCAAAATTGTTGATCTATGGTTAGGATGTGTCCCCATGGACTCACTCCAAGTAGGAGGACCTATTTGATCCATATCCTATATATATATATATATATATATATACACACACAAAATATACATAATATATATATAATACACATATAAATTATCTACAAGGTTTTTTTTTTCTATTTTTTGGTGGACATCGAGGATTGGAAGGACGGGGGTTCCTCAATTGTTATTTTTTTCTATTTTTCATTCATCTAAGTATACAAGATTTAATTATTTGTTTAGATTATATTAGATTTCAATCAAATTTTTATTTTAATTTAAGTAAATATTATATTTTAAATGATATTATTTATATTTATTAAAATACTAATAACATATATGATGTAAACTATTTTATTCTATCACTAACTAATTTAAATATCTTTTCTCTTTATGAAATTCTTAACATAATTTTCTTTGTAAGTTCTATAAATAATTTTTAATAACTAAGATTTTTTTAAAAATTTGTAAACGGTTTTACTTTATTATTGTTTACAAAATAAATAATTTTCCAAAATCTATGCCACGTGTGTTGCCAAGTAAGCACCATATCACCAAATTCTAACCACATAAGCATTAATTTTGCCACTTCAGCATTTTAGGAATAGGATATCCCCAAAATTGAAAAGTAGGACCAAATGTGCAACTCTGAAAACTTAATGGTTGCCAAACGCCACCCCTAAAACATAGACGACGAAAAGTGTATTTGGGCCAACTTAAAGGACCAAAAATGCAATTTTGCCAATCTTTTTTTATCTTCTTGTCATTGAAAATTTGATGCTTTGGTTTATAGTTTGTTTCACTTTGAAAGTTCTCTATGACTAACTTTATCTTAAGACTATGCTCAGTCCTCACTAACATAGTGTGTGCTGACTATTCCTGCTTGCATTATTACGGCTTGAGAAGAATGTCAGGGAAAGAGATGGCATTCCTGATCTTCGGCGGACAGCTCGGTTTCGATATGCCAGTGTCGCACTACCTGAGGTTGTATGTCTTTTAACAAAGAAGACATTTTTCCTGTCATAACTTTACCTTGTTAAGAACTGGCTTATGGTAAAAAAAGGGATAGTTACAGAAACCCCCCTGGAGTTCGGTCTAATTACAAAAATAAATCCAGAGATTTTTTAATATTGCAAAAAGACCCTTAAAGTTTATTACGTCTTACATTTTTCCCACTTCATAAGCAAAAAACATTCAAAAATCCTCTGACATTGATAGAAATATTACAGTTATCCCTTTAAATTTAAGGCAAAATCAAACCTGACGGGGTATTTTTTAATTTTGAAACATCTCTGGATTTTTTTGTTATTAGCCCAAACCCTGGGGGTTTTTGTAATTATCCCAATAAAAAGGGGGAAAAGCAATAGATCAATTAACAAAAACAAGTGGTAAAGTATTTTCCTTAGTATTTCTATTGAATTGCTAATGAATTTTCAGATTGATGGCTCGCTGAAAAAGTTGCTGAAGGGAGGAAGAGATATTGAGGACACATTGCTTGCTGCTGTTATACGCAACCTTAAAATTGTTGAAGTATGAAGCATATTTGTAAATGTGATTTCCTTATTATCCTCTTCGCTTTGCATGTTAGAGCTATATATTTTGCTCCAGAGTTGTATTTTCTCTTTCCCAGGGTTGTGTGGGGAGGATTAGATGGTGTTAACTATGGGAAGAGATACATTACATGAACCTCCTAACTTATATGTTATGCAAGTCTACTCTTTTCTATGTTTTTCTGGTTGCTATACCTAAAAATAATAATTGATCTTGGCTACACACATCTTCTCTTTCCCATGTTTTTTGAGAAATGCATTGATGAAAAAAAAAACTCATTCCTTAGAGTATACCTGACTTTCATTATTAGTCTTAGACTTTGTTTAGGAAAGTTTTCTTTACTAATGATAAGCCAAATTCTGTGGTAAAATGTATTCCGATTAGTCTTCGAAGTGTTTGACGACAAAAAAGTTCAAGTGCTGTAACGATGTTTATACATTAATAGTTTTCGTGATCATATTAACTTTTTGGATGATAAAAAAATATTCTTCAAATCTATTTCATATCTGCAGGACAGGTCCAAGGTTTTAGTTATGGATGCTGATGGAACTCGTTCCAAGGGCATCGCAAGATCACTGAGAAAGCTTGGAACTAAGGCAAGTATAACTCGACAAAGCTACACCAGTAATTATGTCAACAACAAATATAAATGAATGGAACTTATAAATATGTGTCTTTTAAAACTACAATTTTTTGGCCCGTGTCAAAGCAATTTGGATTTTTCTTTCTTTCTGGCTGGATGGTTCTATTTCCCTTTCTTTTTAGGTAGTCAAAGGCCAATTTTAACCTAAGAAAGCTGAACATATCTTAAGGAGTTGGACCAAGAAAGTATAATGGAGCTTCTTTTTGCTCGACATAACATGCATGACGTGTTGATAGATCTGTCACCCGTACTTCCTTCAAATTGCAAAGAAACAAAATGTTCCCTAATTTTTAGTAACCTTTTTTGTCCCTGATTTTTGTAGCTAGTACTATTTTTTACATGTTTATTGTACTTATTTCATTCTTTTTCATATGACAGAGACCATATCTGGTCCAAGGTGGCTTTCGCTCTTGGGTGAAAGAGGGCTTCCGTATTAAAATGCTAAAACCTGAGACAGCACTTACAATACTCAATGAGGTAAGTTCTTGTTTGGTCTTGTCTTTGCAGCGAAGTTTCATGGAAACTTGAAGAAATGTGTTATATTTGAATAAGGTACTAATGTACTACATGTTGACATTGAGATGATATGGTCCCTTGAGGTTTGTAGTTAAACAGTGTTTTTTTTTTTTTTAAGGGGTGGGCTTTGTTTTTGTTTTTTTTTTTTTTTTTTGGGGTGGGGGGTGGGGTAAAAACTGAAAAAATGTTAATATGGGTTGCAAAAAAGTACTCTAGTTGGCTCGTTGTATCTCTCCAATTGTAAAGTGTGTAACTTTTTTGGATTTATGGGTTTGAAGAAATTGAGATATTTAAACAGTGTCAAGGTCGAATCTTATATAAAATATGAATGCAATTTTAATCTGCATATGGCTTGTGCTTTTAGTAAACAGAATGATTTATGCTTGTGAAAACTCGGCCATATGACTGAGCTTGTTAAAATCAGGTGACTCGACGTGTAAGGTCTCATCTGGACTATCACCTAATGTTTTTAACAAACATAGTTTGGCATCTTTTCTGTATGACATGATTTCTAATCTCTGCTTTTGCTATTGACAATGTGTTCATCATTTTAGAATTTAAATCTGCTAACATAGAAGCTGGGGTCTCGTAGGAAGCTGAAGCAATCTTGGAGGAAATCAATCCAACTCCATTGAAAATTATCGGGTTTGGAGTGGTAAGGCTCTATTCTTATATATTGGTTTTTTCGAATAGGTAATTTAAGACCTTACATATCATACAGGCTATTGTGACTAAAAAAGATGCTCTCTCCGTTCCAAATTTACGTTCGGCATAATTATAGAAAAGCCCATGAGGTTTGGGGTATAACAAAATAACCCAGAGAAGTTTCAAAATTACAGAAATTCTCTTGAGGTTTGATTCTGTCTTATATTTTTACCCCAACCGTTAGTTAAACTGCCGGAATTTGCTGACGTCATCAATATTTTACATTCCTCAATTGTTTTAAATATTACAAATAACCCAAACTTTTGGTCTTACATTTTACAATTACATCCCTAAATATCTAAATATTAGAAATAGCCAGACGAAAATTTGGGGCTATTTGGAAAACAGATAATTTACTTAAGATTTCACCATAGATTATTTGATTCAGTAACTCTGGCTCACTGATTGGTTAATTTGGTGGAGTCTGCTAGGAATGACATTGCCACTAATCATTTCCAAATAAGATTTACGGAAACTTCAAAGCTTTAACATTTGTTTGCACATTTAACTCATTCGCATGGATTCTCCGTGGCAGGGTTTTGTTGCGGCAGCTTATTCACTAGCAGGTAATATATTTTTGTTGTACACATTTATTTTACGAGAACTCCAGTATTACTAATACTTGAACAAAATGAAGTTGATTGTGGCATGAACTTATATAACAGTAGGGTATACAAGCTACTAATGGTTAGGCAACACGGGAATTTAATGGAGTTTTGATAAAATAAATGTATTTGATTACAACTTAGAGAAATCTTGTGAAAATAGTTCCAGTTGTAAAGGAAATGATACAATTGACATACATGTTAATGCTTGGAAATTAGGGGGCAAGATTTAGATGGATTCTGGATTTCAAGTAGAATACTTCAATAGTATGAAATCAACTTCTTAGAGTTATCCATAATTTTTTTATTTTTCCGACTAAGTTGTTGAAGAACGAATATATTTTCTTGTGAATGAATTGAATAAATCGGTTATAAACCCCATTGGCCAACATCGTCTGCAACAATATACAGAAAACCTGGTCTGAAGGCCTTGTAGATTAATTAACTGTACCACTATTAAGTATATATTTCTTTTTTTTGCAGAGTGGGAAAAGACGCTGCAATTCGTTGGTGTTATTGGTCTTGGCCAGGTGATTAGTCTCTTGAATCTTATTTTCAAGTCTCCTATCTATGGAAAAACAAGTGAAAATCTTGACTTACATTAACGCAAATGAAATCGAAAACGACCCTATCATTAGATAAACTAAAGATCATTATTGTCTAGAGTCCTTGACACATATCCATAGTTGGATAGTATAATGTGCTTTCCTCTTAAAGGCCACATGTGAGGTGCGTTGAAATATTTTAATATAAACGTTAATACTTGCAAAACCTCAGTTGAAGTCGGAGTTTCTTAATTTGTTCTTAATTTTTTTCCCCGTATTACCAGACTATATACCGGCGACTTGCTTCATACCAGGATGCAGAAGATTTTAAGCAGGATGTGAGGTACTGGCTTACTTCATTAAACCTCAATTTAGTCACTAATGACTTTCTTATGTGTTTTCTTTTATGGGTTGCGTGTACGTCTTGAATGATCTATACATGTATTTTGAAGTGATGTTATCAATTTTTGAGACTATAATAACTATAAATAGCAGAAAAATTGATTTGCTTTCCTACTGTACAAGTACAACAGTATCGAAATGCTTTTTCCTGTAAGGATCGACTTAACCAAATTTGTTACCTTTGCCCTCAAATGTTTGATACCTTCATTAAAGTGAGCATGATGAATATGTTTCTTATTTATTGGTGCTAGTTGGATTAGCTTGTCATGTTAGAACATAGACCTACTTCCCAATCACTCAGTAAATCGACCCAAACTGGACATTTTTACTACGGATAATTACAAAAACCACCCCTGAGGTTTAGCCTAGTTACAAAATAGTCCAATTATCTTTTAAATTACAAATACGTTAATACCCCCTTGAGGCATTACAAATACCCCCTTGAAGTTTGTATTTGTTATACAAATTACCCCCTCGACACCCCATCAGTAGTTGCAATTTGTAAATTAGGTCAGAGGGGTATTTGTAATTTTGAAAGATAATTAGGTTTTTCTGGAATTAGGCTAAACCTTAAGTGTAATTTTGATACCCAACTTTTTCTTTCTTTCTATGAGTACAATGGGGATAGTATGAATGGGAGCACGCGCACTCATACAATTGCAATGTTATAACTCGTTTATGTTTTCCCTTAACATACATATTCTATCTTAGTATTTACGTTTTCATCTCCACGCTTGTAATTGTTGCATTGTTCGTGTAAATATGATTTGAATCATTGTTGTGTCCTTTAGGCTGTTGCTAGCTCCAGTGAGACTAG
Organism: Rehmannia glutinosa; assembly: GCA_016081115.2. NCBI lineage: Eukaryota > Viridiplantae > Streptophyta > Magnoliopsida > Lamiales > Orobanchaceae > Rehmannia > Rehmannia glutinosa. Next base: position 149,114 of record JABTTQ020002325.1, on the reverse strand, counting down.
GAGGTCAGGCGATTTCGTGGGCCTCTGGCAAGTTAGATACCAACCGTAACGGTCTGCCCACATCACCTTCATTGGTCGACGTCCAAAGCCGGGTGCTGCAAGCAGCTGCAAAGCATGAATCTCAACCATCTGATACTGAAGGAATTCAAGATTCCTCGTCTCAAATTGCGTCGTCTGACAATGGGAATGTACATACATCTGAAGCTTAGGAGTCAAAGTTCTTATTGGTCCTATTCGTCTTCATCGAAATATGTTGACAATAACTGCTGGTTAAAACTAAATATGCTTGGGACCTAATAATTCTTTTTTCTTGGTCCTATTCATCTATCCAAGATTTCACTTCTAAGAAAACTATGTTGTAATTATGTGGAACACTAGAGATTAATTTACCTCTGGTAACCATTTCTAACACGACACAAAACCACAATATAAACAATTATATGTGGGTTAGGGTTTGGATTTGACGTATTTGGAGTTCGAACCAAATAACATGAATAATAAAAATATTGATCTGATTAACCCATGTTTAACCCATTTGGTGTTGCTTTTATGATAACTTTTATTCATTGAATAAATATTAGTATCGTAAAAGATTATCCAGAGTATATAAATATGATCTTCAAGTTGAAAATTAACCCACATAACCCATGTGACTTATATGAAAAGACGAGTTATTAAGATAGGTTATTTCGGATCGAGTTTGGGCAGGGTTGATGAATGAGACATGAATAATTAAACAAGCTATGTTTCAACCCAACCCTACAGGAATTGCTACTCTTGCCAAAAAGAACAATATAAAGAAAAGAGAGAAGGAATCATTAAATGTAGTTTCTCTGTCACCAGACGCAAAAGAAAAATAACACAGTAAACGAAAGCAACCAAACAGGGGCGTATCCTGCCCTATGATTGGGGGGGCTTTAGCCTAAAGCCCCCCCAAAATTTTTGAAATTTCAATTTTTTATAGGTATATTTTATTTTAAAAAATTAATTTTTAGTACTAAATATTTATTTTTTATTGATTTAGCCCCCCCAAAATTTTTCAGCCCCCCCAATATTTCGAGTCTAGCTCCGCCCCTGCAACCAAATGTAGTTTCTTGTGCCAACTTTTTCCTCTCTCCCTAGCATTGTTTTATTACTTTTATTAGGAAGGGCAACTAATAAGACATATCATCCTCCGCCTGCACTAGAATTATCGGCATTTCTCCCCCGCACGATCCTAAGCAGTCGGCCAATGCTGCCACTTCAACTTCTTGAAAACATTGTACTTGTTTTTGGAAGCTACAAAATCCTGCTAAGCACAACGAGAGAGATCAGTACTATATTATAGCTCAAAGATGAAGTGAGGAACTAAAATGAAGAGTAAACGAACATACCTTTTCATCTCTCAATTCCACGGCATCTACTGTGGATCTTCTCCTTACTGTCACTGTTTTAGGCACGGGAATAGGTTCCAATTCTTCGCTTGATTTTCCCTCATTCGCATTCTTTTTTCTTAAAATGAACTTTGTTGGAAGCGGCTATACAAAGATACGAATCAGTAAAAGCATATGAAAGAGTTGAGGCATCATTTGAATTGATGAATCTGAAGCTAACTAAGGATTTCAAATCCACAATAATAAATCTATTGGACTTGTTTAGATAAGCTCATTACAAAAAAAAAAAAAAAAAATCCACATGTTTCAAAATTACAAAAAGCCCCATCATGTTTGATTATATCTTAAATTTGAGGGGGTAATTGTAATATTTCGATAAATATCAGGGGGATTTTGAAATGTTTTTTTGCTTATAAAGGAGGAAAATGTAAAATGGAATCAAACCTCAAAGGATTTATTGTAATTTTAAAAAACTTCTGGAGTTTATTGTAACTAGCCCAAACCTCAAGGGGTTTTTTGTAATTATCCCTACAATAAATTCAAATCCTAAAACTCTTAATTTTAAGCTATTTTTTTAGCAATGTGGTGGATCTCAAAAAAATTCTCATTTTAATCGGTTAAATAATATTTAATTATTTGCAAAGTCTGATTTAAATTGTCAAGTTCAAATAGTTTTTACCAAAATCTGGTTACGAGTTATTACATGGTAAAATGAATAGACATTCGCAATTATAAAGGTTGCTCCTAAAGGCCCCAACGAATTCTTAATTGGAATTAGAAGATCTTTCGTAATTTTAATTGATTCTAATATCACATGGGACCCATCTTCCCAAATCCTCTCCTCAAATCTAAATCCCTCAATCCAAATGCAACCTCGAGGAACACACTAAAGAAAGAAACTTACCAAGTATTTGGCTTCTGATTCTCCAAATACCACAAGGTATGTCCTAGGTTTATCCGCATCGTCCCGTACCTGACGAGTAATTAACAGGACGTAATATGAGAAGCAGCTGCAGTAGACACATAGTCCAAACTATGGATTAAATTACATAAACATACATCCCAGTGGTACTCTTGGACCAATGAATATGACACATCTTCATTTTCACCATTCATATCCTTCCCTAGCTGCCATGATAACAAAGAAGAGAAAACCAAATAAACTTTAGCAAAATCAATATAGAATTTAACATATTCATATATCTAAATTTGAGAAAGTTCTACCTCATCAATTGATGGCACCATGTATGCCAAAAGTTTACCAGTTTTCTCTGTGTCGGAGCTTGAGGCCACGGAAGTTATCATAATTGCCTGCAAGAATGAAAGGGTACATTAGAACAGCAGTCCTTAAACTCTACATTCTCTTTTTTTTGGGGAAAGGCCTTAAGCTCCACGTTCTGAAAAACTTATGAAAATGGAAATCTTTTATATGCATCGTGCTTGTCGGGATAATCATGCATCATGCTGGAAGAGAATGTACAGTCCAGAAAAAAATTCAGACAAAAAGCTGGATAAGGACACAATAAGATCACTGGTCAAGGAGAAGATTAAACAAATGCAAACCACAAAGCAGGACTGCAGAAGTTAAGCTCCATGTTTTAATCCTGATCGACCATAAGTGATATGCTGCTGGTTTTGTAAAATAAGCAAATGTGTCATATCACCATCCCAGCAAAGACGGATCACACTCCCACCCGTGGGGGCACGTGTCCCCATAGTTTTTATTTTATTTTTTCTTATAGTTTTCCCCTCTTTTTTAATAGTTTTTTCATTCTTTTTTACTATTTCATATTTATTTTAAAAATTATATATTAATTAGGTTAAAAGAAAGCAAATGTGCCCCCATTAATTATTTTTGATTTATTGTTTTTAATTTGTGTCCCCCTCGTACAAAATTTATGGATCCGTCCCTGCATCCCAGACTCTCCATCTGATTAGTGACACAAAAGGTGCCCTCTTTGGGCAGCACAACATGCACAATTTTTAGATAGATGTCTACTAGGTGTTTGTTGGCAAGCCTTCATTTCTGGTAAAACTACATTACCCGTGAATGCTATTTTTCTGGAAAATATGAATGCAAAATCATAGCGCCAAAACTGTCACAACAACATCAAAGTATGGCTCACGAATAAAGATAAAGGGTCCCGTAAAGTAAAGAAAATGCTAACAGTAAACACTAACCATGAACAAATGCAGAAACTGAAATGAAAACACAACTACTTAGAGCGGATCAAGCAAATATAATAGCAGAACCACAATAAAGCAGATTCCAGATTAGTAAGGCATAAAAAATCCACATCAGTTCCCCATCCCATTCTTTTATTGATCATACCTCCCTCTACTCTACTGATTGGTGAGAACATCCAATTCAATCTCTCATGTATCCACTTCCCCAATCCATATCCCCCCAATTCTTTTACCAATTTTATGCTTTATAGAGTCAATATAATGTTTTTGAAAACGTAGTATATTAAGCAACATCTGATTATAAACTTACTCTACATTCATGCTCAAGACAATCAGCTGCATTTGGTTTTCTGCAGATTTCAGAATCAGCAGTTGGAGCACTATCAAATTTTGCAACCACAAAGTCGTCATTATACCTGAAAAAACAGAAAACAACTACAGATCAGATTCAACATTAGCAAAATTATGCAGGATTACTGGTGGCAAATCACGGCCAAAGCTTCATAAGCCAAAGTTCATGAATTTGTAAAATGACCGTGCTATAGCCATCAACATAAGCTTCAAGTAATCATCTACAATTCTACATAAAAAGATTGTATATACAATTACAACATTAATTAATTTAGTAAGCATGCGTTTATAATCAGTTTAGTAATCCTGGAAAAATGTAACATCTTTTTTATACAACAAAACCAATGTGACATGTTGAAAAGAATGACTATTGTACATAATGTGCACGTTAACATGAGTTAAATAGCTTACATATGCTTTGTGATTGTTAAGTATATAAAGCAGCAACGAGAAGAGAATATACCAGTCAAAATAAGGAAAGAGCGGGAGAACACTTTTCGCTTTTAGTTGAGGATTGACTTTATGAACTGGCGGAAACTCGCATACCCTAAATGAAGCCATAATATCCTGAATTTTCTTTTCCCTGAAGAAAAAGAAATTAAACAATTACGACTGTGAAGCCTCGACCAAAAATTCTCCTAACACGAACCGAATGAAAATAAAATATAACTAACCTACTGTTGAGATTCCTCAAAAGGTTTTCACGTCGAGAATCTTGTAATTCCTTAGCTCGTTTCTCTCTCAGAGACTGCACATAATATCAACATCATCTAGTTGAACTTTCAGCAGAATTTGATGTAATTCTTTCTCATTGAAATGCTAAACAGTACCTTATTATTCGATGCAGTAGAATTTAATAACCACGATAATATAAGTAAAGAATACCTGCTTAGTTGAAACCATAGGATAGGGACATATGTGCTCAGTTTTTAACAGCCAAGAAATATCTTCATCTCTTGGCCTTTGCTTCTTTCTTAAGCCATTTGTCTCAGTTGGTGTTATAGGATCATCATCACGCAACAACTCTTCATCCTCTGGGTCAAGGGGTATCCTTTCACCCTTGGGAGGACTGGTCAACAAGGAGATTGATAGAATAATCAGAACAACACCTCAAGATAAGGAGCAAAACATGATGAGGGACGAAGAAGCTTACTTGTATACACTTATATCAAGAAGGTCCAGCGGAATCCCAAGATCTGGGGCAATTTCTAGCTGAGGCGTCCAACTTTTCTCTAAAGACATCGGTTGGTATTTGCAGTATCTGCAGGCTCAAATCAAGATTTCCAAATAAAAATTTGAAAACAGGGTGCGAGTTGGGGGAGGGGGGAGCATGAGTCCTCTGCCACACACTCAAATCCGGGTTTATCCACAATAGCCTTGCTCCCATTTTTATTCTCTTTTTTTTTTCCCTTTTTCGGTTTAATTTTTGGTAGACAATAGTTAAAACTTAAAAATAAAGTTTAGACAGGGATATGCAATCACTGAGTACTCTGGTCGTCTGCTGCTTTTCACTTTAATTCATGCTCAGTTCAGTTCTTTTCCAATTTATGATCACCAGTAGAATTACAGCCCTTGCTTTTTCATGAATAAAGTAGAATTACTGCCTCAGTCATCACTTAGCTATAATTTTATAACCTCAAGTTAAATAAGTGTTTTGGAACACATAACAAATAGCTGGGTCTGACAGACAGTGTTCATTTGTACTAACAAATATCTGTAATGCTACCAAACTATGCTTAAAAATAAGACCACATGCCATGCTTTGAGGTTCGCGTGTTAGGCATCAATTTCACCTTAATCAGAAAATTCCAAGTAAAATGATTATAAACAGTGATTCTGCAAGGAGGACGTGGTTTTTGAGTCAATGCCAACAGTAAACCAAAAGGTGTTTGGTAGTTTCAGTTCAGAAGTTCTTTGGATCACCAACACTCCAACAGTCAGGGCATGTCAAACTTTGGGACTGCACAGATTACTCCGGAAGGAACTTATTAATTACCTTGAAAATCTAAGTGAAACTAATCAATTCCATGCACGTTTATCATAAAAACTCAGGAATTAATCCGACTTAAAGTGAAAAATAAAAAACGCATCATGTTAAAATTATTGCAAACATATCAGAGAAAATGAGGGCAGAAGCCCAAGAAATAAATGGATATAAACCCTTCTTTCTTCACTATAGTGATTATTTGCGGTTTTATCGTGGTTTACTAAGGCTCTGAGCTTCAACACCACATGTATACAAGTTTCTTTAATCAATAATGGCAAAAGCTTAAGCAGACAGAACGAAATATCAATGTTGATATTACAATAGAAATGGGTGAAAAGGTGCAATGGTGTTAACAGCTGTGGGATCACACATCCAGCACTAAATGTCAATAACACAAAAAACGAAAAAGAAAAAAAAAACTCCTATCTGCAAATAGTGTCACAAAGTAGATATAGACGTGCATTACAAAAAATGTTCATACCGATCAGAGTCCCTTGGAATACGCATAAGCTTCACCTTTGCAGACGGATCTGGCAGTTCGTTCCGGAACCTAGAAAGAGCACAAAATTATGGTGAATAATCTACTTAAAAGTATTTAGACAAACAGAAAAAAAAATGCTGCGTGCATATGCACACTAAGATCATAATGCTTTCAATCTCTCTATCACAGCTGCGGCAAAACCAACGAAAATTAAAGAATGGGAGTATTTACTACTTTAACCAATGCAAATGTTCTATTTTATTTATAGCACATTCAAATAGAGAAAGTCATAATTTAGTAAACACCAGTTAAAGTTGCACCCATAGTGATAGCCGAAGGGGAAAAACATTGAATTAAAGAGAATCAAGACATGGATTCTAGAACCTTCTCGAAAATCAGACACCGCTACATTTCCAAACAAAATATGTCACAACCAAAGGAAAATATTCATTTTCATGCAGAGGCGTCAAGAAAAGAAAAAGATCTAGCGCATATCAGCGATATAAAAAAAAAATCAAATAACTTAAATCACATGCCTCATATCGCACAAGAAATCAGACATCTTTGTCTTATTCCTCAACATCAATGTCTTAGGCCTTGTACTCTTATCGGACATGATAACACCTTATGGATTAACAATCTAAGGGCTTTTTAATCTTAATTATTTTGATGTTGTAATCAAGCTAATAAATATATCTTATTGACATTGACAGAGACGAAGACTCGAAACTGGCAGATATTAGGCCAAAAGGGGAGAGGGAAAGGGGATGTTATAAAGGGGGTGGGGAAGGGGCAGGGAGAGTAACACTTTCCCCTTTCCTAGCCCTCCAGTCACTCCCATGACTAAAATCTTACGTAAGGAATTACGTAAATCAAAGTAACATGATATGATAAATGCACTAGGTCACACCAATTCGACGGAACAGTCAATAAAACCAGCAACACATACATACAATCTAGTGCAGATTACTGACATCTAATATGGTCATGGAAATCTGATGCTCCGCTAAAGAAGATACAGCCAAATATATTGCGAAAACCAACCAATTCACGTTCAATTACACATAATTTTGTACACTAAATCACTAAAACAATTATACATACGTAAGCAAATTCACGTTCAATTACACATAATTTTGTACACTAAATCACTAAAACAATTATACATACGTAAGCAAATTCACGCTCAATTACACATAATTTTGTACACTAAATCACTAAAACAATTATACATACGTAAGCAAATTCACGTTCAATTACACATAATTTTGTACACTAAATCACTAAAACAATTATACATACGTAGTTGCTTACTATACTAAAAAAACACAATGATTTCTATGTAATAATTACTGCCATAAGAACACAATTAAGCCGCAAAGACCTAATCGCCATAAATATATCACCACCACCCCAAATGAAAACAGCTCAGATATTACTTACTTCCTCTTGCAGAGAAACGTTGTTGGCAATGGGAGCTATTTTCCTTGTTAAGATGCCATGGCCGGATTTCTACATACAACTGTGCTAGCAGAAGGTACAATGGTAGCTTAATTCAATTTTTATGCTTCAAAACCGAGAGGAAATAAGATCGAAGTCCAATTTAATTTTCAAAAGAACAAAATTAATCAAAAAAAATTGTCTGTAGAGTGAATTTAATTACATGGACATGCAAGATCAGAATCATAGAGAAAAAAAAGGAGGAGGGGGGGGGGGAATCGAAATTAAAAACTTGTGATTTTTGGATTACAAAACCCTTGCACCAAAAAGGAACTCAAAAGCACGATTCCATCAGAATTGAAGAGCTAAAGAAAAACCCTAAAAAATTAAGAAGACAGAGAACTGAAACCTGAAATCTTGCTTCGAGGGCTTAAAATTTTAACCAATAGAATGATTGAGGAGTCCATTCAAATTGAATAGCACGGATAATTTATTGTCAACTTTACTAAGTTCCCCCCAATTATACACGTTAAATTCATACAGAATTGAAAGTTCAATCCTATATTATTTCTATAAAAATATGTTCTCTTGACGCTTTAATTGGGCTGTAATCATATTTCTTCTCGATTACAGTTGTACCTTTCTGGTAGCACAGTTGCACTCAAAACTGTGGCCATGGCATCTAATATGCCACTACATCTGCCACCATTGTCAACATTTGCTCAGCCACCGCCATTGCCGCCGGCCAAATCAAAGTCCTATGTAGTCTCTAGCACCACCACCACATCACTGCCATTGTGTTGGGAGTCTTACAGTGGCGATAAGAACTTACATTGCAATCATATTTATTCCCAAGCAAATCCTAGCTCAAACTTTTTTTTTTTTTTTTGAGAATAAATCCTAGCTCAAACTAGTGTTGGGAAATTTGGGAAAGGGAGTCGCTATTTGCGCCCGAAATTCTTATAACTACGTCCCACCTCCTATTTTCACAAAATTAAAATGACTTAAAATAACTATTATGCCCTTATTATTAAAATTCTAAATACACCCATTTTTTCCAGATTTTTTTTTCTTTTTCCCTAGGGTTTCAATTGCTAATTTTTTTTTTTTTACTATCGTGCTATTTTAATTGTTGCATTAAGTGTGAAATTGTGTCATTTTTAATAGATTAAATGTTTTATAGATTGGGTTAGAAATGGTGTTATAGATTTTGGATTTTTATATTTCAAGTTCGTGCATTTTTTTCGCAATGTTCGAATAGGCACGATCGTGCTCTATTTTAATACATGGCACGATCGTGCCACACTTTTTACATCAGTTTCTTAAAGAAAACCGATGTAAAAAATGTGGCACGATCGTACCTTATTTTAAAGTGTGGCACGATCGTGCCATGTATTAAAATAGGGCACGATCGTGCCATACTTCAAAAACACTGGTGGGGTATATTTTTTTCGATAATAAAGGCATAATAGTCATTTTAAGTCATTTTAATTTTATAAAAATAGGGAGAGGGGTGTATTTATAAAAATTTGGGATGAAAATAACGGCTTTGGGAAATTGTCACTCCACTGGGTATTTTTGAAAAATAGCCCTAAATTATTAAAATTTGATTTATGTTCGTACACCTTAATTGTCCACCTAATGACTCACCAAATGCCTATCAAAATTTGTTCGAAGGAAAATGCAGATTCGTAATTTTTTTTTGCATATTTCAAGAATAATTATAACTATATATTAATTCTTTATATTATATCTAATAATATCAAATTATACCGGTTCTAAAATTACTAGTCAAACTAGTTTTGATGGTGTTCATTGTATTTAATTGAATTTAAGTAAAATTTATTTGAAAATGATAAATTGACCAAAATTTAAGGATTTTTAGAATGAGTATAAATTGACGCTGTTAGATATAGTGTAGAGAATAAATATGTAGTTGTAATTGTTATTGAAATGTGCCAAAAATAATTAAGAATACGATTTTTAATTCGAACCGAATTTGGTGACAGTGAGGTGGGTCATCAGATGGACAATAAGGTGGGGAATTAGGGTGAAGGGGCATAAATCAAGTTTTAATACTCTGGGTGAAAGAGACCTATTTGGATCGACCTATCAAATGGATTTTGTGAAAGACCAAGGCTCATAATGAAAGCCCAGGCTAGTAAGGCCCAACTTGGAAGGTCTGTCCCGACCTCTCAGGATTAGGCCGACCTTTGGAGATGAAAACTTGGATTCTGAGCAAGGCCCATGTTTGGCCTAGAGTTGACGGGTTAGCAAAGACCGAGCTTTGGGCCTAGCAAACTGACGTAAATGGGATGGGCCCCAGTCAAGGGACAAACTTAAGGGTCTGCTGACCTAAGTGGGTTGGGATCCTAAATGGGTTAACTTAAAGGCCTCCCAAGCTATTGGGCTTGGGAGATGTGCAGCCCAAACGAATAAATTAACCTAGGCCCGTGTGTTAATTAATGTTTTAGCGTGGCTTGATAAGTACGCAACCCTAATTGTCAAACCTATAAATAGGCACAAAAAGGTACGCCTCTGGTGAGAATTCCAATACACGCACTTCATATATTGTTCTATTTTATATTCTCTCTCTAAAGCGATCCTGACTTGAGCGTCGGAGTGAGTATGCCGGAAAATTCTTCCGGACCCCTTCTAACGGTGGTTTTGCAGGTCCCAGGTTAATCACGCATCAGAGCTTTGTTTTATTGGGCGCCTAGCATTTCTAGACCGACCATTTGGCGCCGTCTATGGGAAACTTGAGTTTTAAGACGTGAGTTTAGGGTAGTGATGGAGGATGTGCGACGAAAACTAGGGGATGATCTGGATGAAGTTCCGATCGAAATGCCTTAAGTGGTGATCGGGGAGCGTGCACATGCTCCACGCGTATCTGGTGTTGGAGTTGATTACCCACCTTCGGGTTCGGCTGGAGTGGGCGATCCTATGATGGGAGGAAATGGTTTGGGACCTGGTTTCTTCCAGTAAATGTCTTCCTTCATTAAGGTCGTTGTGGAAGAGGTCGTGAGTAGCCGGATGAGAGAATTTGTCCAGCCTGTGGCGGCGGCGCAGATTGGACCGGTGAATGAGTTGAGGCCTCCCTCAGCTTAGGGGAGCAGGGTCGAAGAGCGCCAGTGTTGGAAGAGGAGAGTGCCTTCGCGGCCTTTACGCAAATGGCCACGGAAACTGATGAGAGGATGGACGATTTGGACAGGGAGGTGACAGAGTTGAAAAAGGTGTCTAGAGGCAGGCTGGGCCGATCTAGGAGGGGAACTACTTTTTTTGATGAGGTTATGGCTGAGGAACTCCCCTCCTCATATCGGGCCTTGAGCTTTAAGTATGATGGCACTACGGACCCTTGGGATCATATGTCGCTTTTAGAATGATGCGATGCAGCACAAGTTTTCAGATGGGTGATGTGTCAGGTGTTTCCAACCACCCTGACTAAGTCGGCACAACAATGGTTCAATCAGTTGTCGCCAAATTCTATTAAGTGTTTTGATGAGTTTAACTCAATGCTTCTTGCATCAATTCACTAGCTATAGAAGGTGTCAAAAGACTATGTTGACGTTGTTCAGCATCAAACAGAAGGACAATGGGGGGCTGAAGAGCTATATTCGATGGTTCACGAAGGCGAAGCTGGAGGTTCCCTCGGCAACTCAGGACATGTTAGCCAACGCCCTAGCTCAGGGTTTGAAAGATGGGGATTTCTTTGAGTCCCTAGTGATAGAACCAACGCGCACATTCGATGAACTTTTGGCTAGAGCCGAGAAGTACATTAACGTAGAAGAGGCCCGAAGAATGAAGCGTGAGGAAGGAGATAAAAGAAAGGAGTAGAAAGATAATCGAGATGAGAAGGTCCCAAGTAAGAAGCCTTACATCCCTAAGCCTGAGTTGATGGGTTGAAGGTCGTGGTACGAGAAGTTCACACCCCTAGTGGCTCCCTAGGGGGATGTTTTCATGGAGATTGGTCGTCATTCTGACCTAAGGTGACCTAAGCTCGAGCTTGAAAACTTGTCCTCGAGTGAAAATTTTGATCAAGTGTTTGGAGCTCGGCTCGAGCCAAAACTCCAAATACATTGGGTGTGATGGCCCAGGGAGCAAGTCAAGCTTGAGCTTGAAAACTTGTCCTCTAATGAAAATTTTGATCAAGTGTTTGGAGTATAGGAGCTTGGCTCGAGCCTAAACTCCAAACACCCCGAGGGCAATGGCCCAGAGGGCAGGTCAAGCTCGAGCTTGGAAACTTGTCCTCGAGAAAATTTTGATCAAGTGTTTGGAGTTTGGCTCAAGCCAAAACTCCAAACACCTCGGGCAAGCTTGGAGGCTTGCCCTCGAATGAAATTTGAACAAATATTTGGTGCTCGGCCAGAGCCAAAACTCCAAACACCTAGGGCAATCTTGGAGGCTTGTCCTTAAATAAAATATTGACTAAGTGTTTGGAGCTCGGTCAGAGCCAACACTCCAAACACCTCGGGAAAGCTTGGAGGCTTGCCCTCGACTGAAAATTTTGACCAAGTTTTGGCAAACTCCAAACACCTCGGGCTAGCTTGGAGGCTTGCCCTTGAATAAAATATTGACCAAGTGTTTGGAGCTCGGTCAGAGCCAACACTCCAAACACCTAGGGAAAGCTTAGAGGTTTGCCCTCGAATGGAATTTTATGACCAAGTGTTTGGAGCTCGGTCAAAGCCAACACTTCAAACACCTCAGGACAGCTTGGAGGCTTGCCCTCGAATGAAATTTTTTGATCAAGTGTTTGGAGCTCGGCCAGAGCCAAAACTCCAAACATCTCCGGCAAGCTTGGAGGCTTGCCCTCGAATAAAATATTAAACAAATATTTGGAGCTCAGTCAGAGCCAACACTCTAAACATAATTGGGTTAAAATATGAGAATAATGATTGATAAGTAATGATGAGTGATGTATAGGTTTGAGAATAGAAATTATAGGTTTGAGATGTTGTTTTATGTGAAAAATAGAAAATGATGATTTCCATTGGAAATTTTATGAACAAACATGATTCCACTTTTATGTATAGTTGGAAACTGGAAAGAGGCCATTGAAAACATAAACAAACAAGGCCTAAACTTCCCGATAGTTTTTGTAATTATCTCTTTATTTAATTATGTTGAAATAATATTTTTGGATCCCTCTTACCAATCTTGCTTGGTTTTGGAGTTTAATCATTTGCAAGAATAACACAATATTGTCGGTTCCCACTTATTTTCAAATTATAAATTAAAAAAATAAAAAAGACGGTTAAGCGTTCATGCCTGTTTTTCAGGGCGGTTTGGGTTTTGGACATTGGCCCATGAAAATTGGACCATTCCTGGAATGAGCTCTTCTCTACTTTTCTTATTTTACGTTCGTAAGTTGGGCCTATTTCTGAAATCCATTTGGGTTGGGTCCAGACAATTGAAAAAACAATTTCTAAGAAGTCCCTTACTCCCTTTAACAAATAATGATTATAAATTAATTGAACTAATTAATTCCATCAGATAAAATAATAATTTTAATGGATTTCGGACAATAGGCCTAGTTCGTGACAACTTGAAATTTTTAAGAAATTTGAGTTTTTTTTTTTTTTTTTTGAGAAAAAGAAATTTGAGTTTTAAGTTTTCAATAATGTGGTCGTCACCTTATATAATTATGTCATTTTTGTCCTACTCCTAATAATGGTGAATTGATGATAACATTTCTCTTTTGCATGTCCATGAATTGAATGTTTTGGAGTGGTGACATTTTTAATTATTGAATTAATGAGAATTATTCAATACAACGTGTGTGTATAGTCACGTAAATTTGAAGCACAACAATCACTACAAAAAAACAGGAAAATAATGATTCATTGTCAAGTTTTAAAAATCCGTTATTCCGTTTCTATTATCTTTATTATTTTATATGTCAATTAATGTCCGTTTCAGTAGCTAATTCGCGAATTTCTTGTGGTGAGTCTATATGGCACACAATCATTTCATCTAAAACATGTTAACGTACATAGTAGCTGAAGGCCGACTCAAAAAAAAAAAAGAAGAAAAAAAAAACATCTTCTCTTTATTGCATCTCAAAAAGATGTTAAAATTTGGTGAACTGCATCAAACCACAAAATTACATAATTTCTAACAAAATCGAAACCTATTTTACTAATTAATAAATGCCACTTTTATTCATTACTTTGGGCGACATGCTTTCTCAACAGGCCCAGCTTGTCTTGCAAACTGTAAATATAGAGAATCAATGTGATTAGTTGTTGTGTCACTAGGAAAAACACACACACACATGTATGTGTGTGTGAACAAAATTTTGGAAATAGAGATAAAAATTAAAGGGTACCTGAAAATAAGCTTCTAGTTTCTTTTTTAGAGTGGCATATTCCTTCTTCACTTGTTGGAAAGTTCTCTTGCATCTATAAAAAGGCAAAAATAAAAATTAAAAATTAGCAAATAGGTTAAATCTGGTATTTAATTTTTCATATTAATTAGGATTAAATGCAAAAATTAAGTATATATACAATAGAATTAAGATAAAATAAATTACCCTTCACCATTTCCAGCTCTGCAGTACTCTCTGAACTGTGTGCACTCAATTTTAACCTTTCTGGCTCCAATACTGCAAAAGTAAGTACATTTGACACAAGATGTTATTTTAAGGCCCAAAAATATAATATTATTCAATTTTGAAGAAAATTTAATTACCTTTTGATTTTTCCCTATTATTTAGGGATAATTACATACAACACCCTGAGGTTTGGGCTAATTACAAAAAAAAAAGTCAGAGATTTTTGAAAGTTGCAAAAAAAAAACATTGAGGTTTGTTTCCGGTTACATCTTCTTCTTTCACAAGCAAAAAATATTTCAAAAACCCTCTTGATATTTGTAGAATATTATAGTTACCACATTAAATTTAAGACAGAATCAAACCTGAGGGGTTTTTTGTACTTTTGAAATATCTCTGGATTTTTTTGTAATTTGCCCAAACCTCGGGGGTGTTTTTGTAAATATCCCTATTATTTATTATTTAGTTTTTATTTTACCTTGAACTGCTGCCCTTGAACTGGTGCATATGGCTGTCCAGCTTAGCAAAATCAAGAGGATTCTTATCTCTAACAAGAACAAAAAGGCACAGAATTTTAATTAGTTGATGAATATGCAAGATTATAATTATAATTTTTAAAAATAAAAAAAGAATATTATATTGAAATAAGATGAATAACTCACAAGGCATGTTCTATATTTTGGATTAATCTAACAGAATCCCTGTAGTACAATGTAACAACTTCTTCAACAAAATTGGGATTTGTATCATCCTGCAGCTCTTCCAGTTGAATAAATTGCTCATCCAGATATCCCTGCATACAAGAACAATATTAGCACATCATCCAATTATTACAAAAAAAAAATGCAACCAAAAATTGTAAATGGACAAAGGTAATTTATAAGCTTTTTATTGCTAAAATAGTAAAACCAATGGGGTTTTTCAGATGAGATCTTCTATTACAGAAGCGTGTTTCATGTCATATTACACTGCACGGATGATTACCACGTCAAAAGAATTTACCATTTTAATTTTGAAGCATAAATTAAACCTAAATTGCAGAGAAAATAACAAACAATGGCATGGACTTTTGTAACACCAAAACACACACACACAAAATCTTCGAATATTGTTTGTGCATGCCATTGTTTGTTATTTTCTCTCCCACTCAATGAAATATATATGTGGAACTATAATTTTGAACACATTTATCCACTTGCATGCAAGTGGACAACCTTGTACATAAATAACAACAAAAGGAAAAATGAAAAACATCAAAAGATCAAAGCCCTCAACTTGCTAGAATACCTTTTTCAATTTTTTGGCTAATTAAATAAGTATTGATGGGAACACATTAATAAAGTATATCTTCAACTATATTCATGAAGATTAAAACCCTTTTGCAGATTAGAACAGAGCACCCACACTATGTGTAACAAAAAAAAAAAAAAAGGGATTATGAAATTAATTACCTGATCAAAAAGTGATTGCTTCATGTTAGCTAGTTGTCTCTGCATGTTTCTTTAATTTCCTTTGTGAACAAAATGGGGGAAAAAAGAAATTAACAATAGAAAGAGGACTTAATTTGAGAGGCTTTGGTGTTGGAGATATTGGAATGCTTTGAGGTTGGTACAAAGAGGGTTTATATAGTTGGCAATGGCAAAAGATTGTCCCCTTTGTAGCAGTGTGGATCCTCCACATCTCATGTTCCAAGTACTGCCAAGTGTACACTAAGGGTCGGAGCCAGAAAATGAACATTAGTGAGCGAGATTATTTTCTTTCTAAAAAGTTGTGGATAAAGAAGTGTTTCTATTTTTTTTTTTTTGAAAAAGGGGTAAGATTTGAAAATCTAGCAATCATACTAAAAAGTTTATAAACTTAATAAATATATAGAAATTATATTAATTTTGCAAAATTTATAAAGTTGAGGGGGTGACTGTTGTGTCAACCCCTAGGCCCTAGCTAGGTCTATGTGCACGTACATTAATGACATTATCACTACCAGAGTCGGTCCTAGATTTCAAGGGGTCTGGAGAAAAAAACTAATGGGGGCCCGTGTGTTACATAAAAAATTTAAAAACAACAAAAAATAATGTTACAAATGTAATTTCATTGATTAACATATAAAATAAGATATGTATGTAATAACAAAAATATTACACTCCACCTTTAACATTTCGGTCTCATTAAAATAAACTTACAAAAAAAGATTGTTCAATATAATTTACCACAGAAAAGACCAAAAAAGAAAAAAATATTAATGAATTAGCTATGAAAAATTGATCTTCTTGCATTTATCATTAATCTTTCATAATCTTTTTTCTCCAGAAGTTCATTTTCAATTGAAATCAAAGACGACAATGCAAAGTTAAAGTGAATTTTTTTATTTTTGGAAAGTTAAATCATATTCTCATTCAAAGACAACATAAATTTACTTTAACTTAATTTGTTTTTCGTTTTGCAAAAAAAAAAAATTAGAGATAGGAAAATGAGAAAAATACTCTGATTTTGAAGTTGTCAGGACACGAACACAAGACCTCCAAAATTAAAGATAGAGTCTTAGTCACTTTGCAAACTTGTGTATTTATCACTAATATCAACCTTTATAATTATATAACCGACAACTATAGTTCATGTGGCATCGCTCGTCCTTTATAAGAATGTTAACCATGTTCGAACCCTGTATCTTTTACTTTCTTTGAAATTTATCTCATTCTCTCCAACGAGTACTAGCTACCAATTTATTAAAAATGTATATATATACATATTAAAAAAAAAAACTCAGGGGGACTTGCCGGAAGGAGGTCTTGTGCGGCGACACTACATGCACCGCCCCAGGACTACCTCTGATCACATTTAGATGTGTATTGATGATACTTGAAATATGTCGTGAAATACAATTTAAAATATAAAAGTATACTGTACCTTTGCCAGTGCGTTAATTTGTGAGCGCATACACACATACATAGATCAAACAAATTCACATATTTTTTCACACATTAGCATAATCCCTTAAAGTTGCATCCCATTTGTTTATTACTTTGAATCTTTAAAATTGTAATTTAATTTATGCGAAATAAAGATAAGTTAATGTATGACGGATTCAGAAGTTTTATATAACTTGAGTTTGAACTTTTTTCTTATCGCAATGAGAAAAAAAATTATATTTTTTTATTATTTTTAGAAGGATAAAATTCTAAATTTAATAAATAGGTTTTTAATATAAATATTTATATAGATTAAGTGTGTCCTACCCTCATCCAATAGTTGTGAGTACGGACTAATATATGATACGAAAATCAGAATTATAAGTGCCACTAGAAGAAAAATCTTTTTTCCCACTTTTGTGTTTCATCAATCACTAGCAAAAATTATTGCTATATTTCTATCAGAGAATAAAATATCAATTTCTTCAATATAAAATTATAAATATTAGAAGAGTTTTATTCGGAATCTGAAATTAGCATTCTTTTCGATTTTAGCGTCCGATGCAATCTATCTCCACATACTTGTGCCAAGAATCCAAAGACAATTCCAAACTACACACCTAATTCTACTTCCATTAGGCAGTAGCCGGTAGGCATATACATAATATATATATATATATATATATATATATATACACACACACATATGTAAGCAGCTTTTTGAGATTTTATATAATTTAACTTTTTTACAACCTGATGACACCCGAGCCGAACTGACAGCAGATTGGTCCACGTGGCCGATCAGCACATGGAAGTATGGGGCCCCTAAAGACCAGTTGGACCGAGCCGGTTACGCCGTCACCGGCCCCGATGATGTCATGAATTGGGCTCGGTTGCCCCAAGCCAATCCTAATGAGAAATGTTAAGGATAACCATCCGGTTAAGGAAAGCTAAGCATGCTATTAATGTGCATAAGATGACATCTGTCAACATGCCAGCCAGATGAGCCGCCAAGTGGCAAACACTTGGCCCACATGCGTGCCCAAGGAAGGACAAATGTGCCATTACCTTTATTTTAGTGATTAATTGTAATAGTTGTTATTAAATATCCACTAATAAGAAAAGTATAAAGAGGCCTTATTTATGAGGAAAAATGAGGGGAAAAAAATAAAAAAAGATAGGAAGCAGAAGGAGCGGAAGCAGAAGGAGCGCTTGTACACAAAACACTGTAAACAAACCGACCCGAAAATTTCGGCTCGGCAATATATAAAACAAAAGGCAGAATTAGCCCGTTAAAAATACTGGCCCATATTTCCACGCGTGACACTTTTCATATATTTTGCTTGTTGGTGAAAAAAACACGTCAACAAATTGGCGCTAGAAGGAGGGCCCGTTGGTCCGTCAATTCCACGCAACGTCGGCGCACTAAACAAAAAATCAGGTACAATCAAGTTTTAAATCCTCTTTTAAGTAGGCAAAGATGAGTCAGCAGATCCGAGACACTCACGGAACTGAAGATCCGCCCGCACACAATTAAACTGGCCAAACCACCAATGGCCAAAATGTGCCCCTGACCGAAACGGGGAGCGCGACTTTACTTCCCCTGGCCCAGCTGATAGCCAATCCAACTTTTGTACAACAAATGAATCAACTTATATCCCAAACGTTTGCTACCACCAACTCACAAATACCCCCACCACTTATAAATACTCACCCGCTCAATCCTCCTGCGAACAATGATGGCAATCCTCACGTTCATGTACTCCCCCGCGACCCGGGTCAGGAAGCCAATTCTGGCCATGAACAACGTGGTGTCCGGGATAGACGGCGATCGCGCGAGGACAACGAGGAGCAGAACCGTGTGGCAGAATCGCAGCCAGAGCCTGTACGCCCCCGGCTCGGTCAATAATCCTCTTCACCCTACTAGGTCAATAAGCTCAAGACTCCGGTTCCCAGATGAAAGAGAACCAAGGAGGGCTCGTCAAACCCAGGGGCCTACTGTGCTGGAGGAAAGAGAGGCGGAGACCTTGCGTCTTCGCCACCGTTTGAACGAACTAGAGGGTGGTCTTGAGGATGACCAGTTCCAGAGGCGCGTCAGGTATATGGCCAGTCCCCCGTCGTGTCACCTTTTGCTGCAAGCATTCTCTCTACTCCATTGCCATCAAAGCTTAAAATCCCTCAGGTCGGTTTGTATAATGGGGAAACCGACCCTACAACACACATCCACAAGTATTTAGCGTGGATGGAATTGTATAACCCCAACGATGCCATTCTTTGTAGGGCGTTCCCGTTGATGTTGGGTGACCGAGTCCATCGTTGGTTCAGGACCTTGCCGCAAGGGTCCATCCGGTCCTGGGCCGACCTGGCCCCCGCGTTTACGGCACACTTTCTCACTTGTAAGGTCCGAGCCGCCCCGAATGGATTCTCTTGTAAATATCAAGCAGGGGAATAATGAGTCGTTGAAGAGTTACATTACGCGGTTCAATAAATAGGTTCGGGAAATAGAACCGGTGTCGGATGATGCCATTTTAATTGTTGCTATGGCCGGACTCGCCCCTGAGACATCGTTGAACTATTCCATCCATAAATCAGGGGCGACGTCGTATCAAGAATTTCTGATCCGCGCGGAATGCCATATTTGCGCGGAAGAAGCTATGGTAAGCCAGTCCCCGGAATAGAAGTCGGGAGGCGCGAAGAAGGATGGGAAAAAAAGTCTGTTACTGGGCTGGGGCCGAGTTCCCGGCTATTTTCAGAAAATCCAACTGCTGGGTACAAGGATCGCCAGGATGTGCGAGCCGAGGTTGCAGCGCTAAGGAGTACCTTGACCCACACTCCTTGACCATCCGGAACGAGATACGAGTCTGAATTTCTGCCGCCACTCGGCCTCTCTAAGGCTTGAGCCGAACAAGTTGGATCTTGCGACGGTATTGTGTCTATCATAAATCAATAGGCCATGATACCTGACGAGCAGTGTCGGACCTTATTAGGAGATTATGCGCATCATTTAGAAGGGCGGGAGAGAAGATACGTCCATGAGCCGCCCCATGCACTTACCGGTGTGAACCCGGAGCGGTTGGTGAATCGGCTCCCCTACCATTGCCGCCGAATGAAAATCAATGTAGGAGATATTGATGATGTCGGTGTAAATATGATCAATACTAATGCGGTGAGACGATCGCTCGAATAGAAAAAGGAAAGCCAATGTCTGGCAAGCTGCCCATGCAGAAAGGCAAGTTTGGGCCAACCGACAGGCCGTTTCATTTTTTCAGATGTAGACGCCGACCAGGTGGTCCATCCACACTCTGACCCCCTGATAATTACTACCCCAATCCTGGGTATCCCGGTCCATAGAATTCTGATCGACACGGGGAGTTACTCATCGGTGATTTACGTTCGAGCTTTTAGAAGGTTGAACGTGGACGGTAGTTATGTTCGCCCATGTAACGACAATATCCTGGTTTTTGGGGGAGGAAGAATAATCCCACTTGGCGAAGTTGACCTGCCCATCCAGATGGGACAGGGGTTGCATAAACGAACTGTTATCACCACATTTAAATTTTCAATGCCGACTCGGTATAATGCAATCATTGGGAGACCGCTTTGCTCTATCACTTAAAAGGCGGTGTTTGATGTTTTCATTTTTGTGTAAAATTCCCGACCCCGATAGAGAAGCCATCCATAAGGGAAATCGAGAGGAGTCGAGGAATGCTCTCTAAAACTCCGGCCGGTGGAGATCAATGTCTTTGGACAGGGAGAAGCTTGATGGGGGCAGTGAAAGATCGCCCAAGGGAAGAAAACGAGCCCGAGCAGGGGGCGGAAGTTACTTTTGAAGAGAGTCCAATTAGGCGACACAGAAAAGAAGCGATGGTGGAGCCGGTGATGGGCCGAAGAATCGAAGACGAGCCACCCCTACATAAAAAAGGGACAAAGCAAAAAAAAAAGCACGCGGAGCCCATTGAAGCGGTCGTCTGATTGACATTGGGAGCTCTAATGGAGGACGCCAATTACGGATTGGCCACGACCTCCAAGAGCCATTTCGAACAGAGCTGATTGAATTTCTTGGCAACAACCTCGATGTCTTTGCATGGACACATTCCGATATGCCAGGAATTGATCCCAAACATGCCTGTCACCGGCTCAATATCGACCTGACATTTCGCCCGGTGATCCAGAAGAGACGCAAGCTCAGCCCCGACAGCCAGGTTGCCCTGGAGGCCGAGGTCAATAAATTACTTGACAATCAGTCCATCAGGGAAGCTCTCTATCCCCGATGGGTGGCCAACCCCTGTCTTTAGTAAAGAAAAGCAACGGCCAATGGCGCCTCTGCGTAGATTTCACCGACCTCAACAAGGCATGCCCCAAGGACAATTATCCTTTGCCCAATATTGACTACATGGTAGACGCCACGTCCGGACACGAGTTGATGAGTTTTATGGATGCTTACTCAGGCTACAACCAGATACGAATGCACCCGGAGGATGAGGAAAATACGTCATTCTTTTCCGCTCGCGGTGTCTACTGTTATAAAATGATGCCTTTTGGGTTAAAGAATGTCGGGGCGACCTATCATAGGTTAGTCAATAAAATGTTTGAAGAAATGATAGCGCGTACCATGGAGGTCTATGTAGATGATATGCTGGTGAAATCTTTGTATATATCTGATCATTTGAATGATCTTAATAAAATGTTTACTGTTTTGAGGGAGTACAAGATGATGTTAAACCCAAAAAAATGTACCTTTGGGGTCGGCTCGGGTAAATTCTTGGGGTATATGGTCAATCAACGAGGGATTGAAGCCAACCCAGACAAAATAAAGGTTATTATTGATCTTGAACCACCCAACTCAGTCAAAAGAGTCCAAAGCTTAACAGGGCGGTTAGCCGCACTTAACCGGCTTGTCTCCCGGTCCACGGACAAGTGCAAACCCTTTTTTGAAATTATTAAGAAAAATAAAAACTTCGAATGGACTGAGCAAGCCCAAATTGCCTTCGAGTCGCTCAAAACACATTTAGCATCGATCCCTTTATTACAAAAACCTACCCGAGGGGAAGATTTATATTTATATCTGGCCATATCCGAGTACGCTGTTAGCTCAGTACTAATCAGATTGGATAACTCAATCCAACATCCTATCAATTATACGAGTCAAGCATTACACGATGCCGAGCTTCGATATCCACCTATGGAGAAATTGGCATATTCACTAGTCATTGCAGCCCGAAAACTCCGCACATATTTCTTGGAACATCGAATCGTAGTTCTCACCAACTACCCTTTAAAACAAGTGTTGCACCGACCTGACACCTCTGGTCCGATGATTAAGTGGGCCGTTGAACTTAGCCAGTTTGATATTCTGTATGAACCCCGCACATCGATCAAAGGGCAAGCACTTGCCAACTTCGTAGCCGAATTCACGCCTTCCATCCAGTTAGAGGTATTTGAGGACCAGGAATGGAAGCTATTTGTCGATGGCTTCTCCACCGCAGGCCGAGCATGGGGCGGGATTGTGATAATCGATCCAAACCACAAGTGCTACTGCTCGGCCGTGCGGTTCCAGTTCCAAGCGACCAACAACGAGGCCGAATACGAAGCACTCCTAGTAGGATTGGAAGTGGCTGCATCGATGGGGCTAAATCAGCTGTTAGTGCATAGTGACTCGCAGTTGGTCATCCATCAAATTAACGGCGAGTACGAGGCAAAAGAACCAAAGATTTCCCGATATCTTGACTTAGTCAAAAAAGAATTATCACACTTTAACGCAGAAGTCTTGCATATTCCTCGAACATAGAACATGCAAGCAAATGCCTTGGCTTAGTTAGCGTCTAGCCCGTGGACCGAGGTGATTGCGGATGTAACAGTTACTCAACTGTCCACCCCATCACTTGACGTAAGGAAGATACATGCCAATGAAGCGGCCGAGCCGACCTGGATGACCCCCATCATCCAGTATTTAGAGAAGGGAATTCAACCTGAAAACAAGATCGAAGCCAGAACATTACGCACTCAGGCTGCTCGGTTTACGTTGATAGACGACATCCTGTATAAACGTGGATACTCCGTCCCACTCCTTTGGTGCCTATCCGAAGGGAATGCAGATTACGCACTCCGGGAGGTGCATGAGGGCATCTGTGGAAATCACACTGGGGGCCAAACATTGGCTCACAAGTTGATTAGACAAGAATATTATTGGCAGTCCCTGAAGAAGGATGCAATCGACCTTGTCAAGAGATGTGAAAAGTGCCAACAATTTGCACCACAGGTCAGATACCACCCTGAGCAGCTCACTTCAGTCTACAGTCCTTGGTCGTTTGCCAAGTGGGGCATGGATCTTATTGGACCACTCCCCACTGGCAAAGGGGGCGTGAAGTATGCCATTGTGGCAGTTGATTATTTCACAAAATGGGTCGAGGCCGAGCCTCTGGCAAAGATAGATGAGGAAAAGGTCGTCAATTTTGTATGGAAGTCCATCATATGCAGGTTCGGGATACCACACTCAATTGTTTCGGATAATGGAAAGCAATTCGGCAACCGGAGGTTTCGAAATTTTTGTGAAGGGCTTCACATTAAAAATTATTTTTCAATTCCATACCACCCACAGTCTAATGGGCAAGTTGAAGCAGTTAACAAGATACTGAAATATACGTTGAAGGCGAGGTTAGAGGAATCTAAAGGCAACTGGCCTGAGGAGTTACCCGATGTATTGTGGTCGTATAGAACAACACACCGGTCGGCCACGGGGGAAACACCTTTCTCTTTGGCCTATGGTACCGAGGTTGTCATACCTGTTGAAATCGGAGTCCCTACCTTTAGAATTGCGAATTTTTCTGAACAAAATAATGATGTCATGCTCCGAGCCGAGCTGGACTTATTGGAGGAGAAGAGATGCAGTGCCGAGATAAGGAACGCCATATATAAGCAAAGAAGCGAAAGATACTACAACTCAAAAGTGAGGGAAAGAAAGTTTCAGGTCGGCGACCTCATTCTGAAAAAAGTAACGGGGATCGAGCCTGGCCCGCTAAAATCGACCTGGGAAGGTCCGTTTCGAGTAAGTAAGATTCTGTCGAATGGTGCATACGAGTTGGAATACTTGAGTGGGAGAAAGTTTGACCACCCATGGAATGTAATATACCTTAAAAGGTACTATCAATAAAGACTCAAGTTATGATCCTGCGAATTTATCCTTTCATCTGATATTCTGTGAGCTCTCTCAAAGGGAGAAACAACTTCGGCAAAGATCCGAGCATCTAACAGGGCAAGGTCTCCCTCGAGCTGCTCAATAATCTTACCAGCTTTGAGGTCCTCGAGGATTTCCCTGACACTGGTTGCGTGTCCGCAAGTCAACATAAAGGCATATTCCTCTGAGTCTCGGTACAATCGAATGGCGCCCACCCGAGCTTCCTCGGCCAGTTTGAGGTAGGTATCTTCGGCTTCCCGACGTACTTCAGCCACGCGTCTTTCCATCTCCTCATTATGGGCAGCAGCTGCACGTTCCAATTCCGCGACCTTCGCACGGAGTTCTTCCTCAGCCTTACGGGCCTGATCCCGCTCGGCCTCGGCATTCACGACTGCTTCCCTTTCAACATCAGACCTGGTTGCGGCCTCCTCCGCCTGGGACTTCAAGGACTCGTGCACACCCTCGCAAAGAGCATGAGCCTCTTGCAAGTCCTGGTGACGCCTCTCTAACCCTTCCACACCACCAATCATATGCCACAAAATCCCCGTGATCCGCCCGGACAGCCCCATGACGTACTGGGCCTTCTCCTTCCAATCAACCTCTGAGCAGAACTGCTCAATCCCAGTGGTCCATGCCCTTGCGGCCACATCCCTGGCCGCTCGCCCAACATCAGGCAAGTTCCTCACCTGTTCGTCGGTAGGCGTGGCACACCGAATGAACTCTACAAACCATTGAGGGCGCGACCCAACCATTCTCTCGCAAGCCTCGTTCCTCACTTGGCTAGGAGGGATGAAGTGACCCTCCCGGCCGAAGTCATCCGAGAACATCCTCGGAATCTCATCCCCAGTGGTCTGCACCGGAGGCGCTAATGGAGTTGGCTCAGTCCTCTCAGTCTGCCCGGGCTCCTCGATCACAATTCCCCCCTTCTTCTTTGGCGTAGGGGCCCCTCAGCCTCAAGGACTCCATCAGCAGGACGTTTTCCCGCCCTGATGTCCGCCCTACGGGCTGCCTCGGCGGCAACGGGATCATCTACAATAGCCCCGCCTCGGCGAGTAACTGTGCTCCTCACACGGTTAAGGCGTGCAACAAGATTCAAGGCGCGCCCTACAAGAATGAATCTCCAAGTTAGACAAGGAGGGAAAAGTTTTGAAAAATAAAAAGGAAACATAAGGAACCGAAAGCATATACCTTGAGTCCCGGTTACTCTCGGCGGCTCGGGAGTCGCCTGCTCAGGGGTATGTCCCCTTCCGGCCCTTGGAGGACTCCTTTCGGCCACCTCTCTGGCCTCTCCTCCTGCGGCCACCATCTCTCTCCTGGCCACCTCCTTGGCCTCGGAATCGGAAGGCAAAGCAGCTCGTAAGCCCACCGTGGCCAACCGAGCCTCGGTGGCCAGCCTCTCGATCTGCCTGTCCCTCGCCCCTGTGGCCTGAATGTTCTCCAGCCGCCGGATGAAAGCGGCTGAGAGTGGGCCGGCAGAGGTTCGATTCCCTGGCACAACCAAAAAAGGAAAAAGATCAAGTTAAAAAGCAAAAGAAAAGAAAGGAAAACAAAACAAAAAAGGAGACAAGTGTACTTACTGAAATTTGAAGTAAAATCGGAAGGGGGTAAGAGTATGTTTCCCTCATCTCCAACGCGAGTATGCCACTCGTCGCCAACCCATAGCCATTTGTCCTTCCACTCCTTTAAGGATTGTGGAAGGCCTGCAACCAACCCGTCTGGATACCCGAGTCTGGTGTGCACGTAGTACTATCCAGAGGGCTGCCTCCAGCCCAGTGTTGAGGGGGTCGCCTTCCAGACAAAAAGCTCATTTATCTCCCTAAATTTGGGGCATGGGAACCCCTCTAAGTGAAACAGCACCAGGAGCCCAATAATCCGACCCCAAGATAAGGGATGGACCTACGTGAGAGGAAGGCCCCATTTGCGGAATTACCGTATAAGCACCAAAGGGAGTGGGAAGCGCAGTCCGAAGAGGAAATTGGGAATGTGTATGGCGACGCATCCCTCCGGCGGGTGCTCCGGGCACTTCGCGCCGTCTGGCAGCCAGAAATGTACATTTCCCGGTAGCTTATACTTTTGGTGGAAAAACCCTAGCTCCGAATCGTCAGCAAGCTGGGGTAATCATTCAAATCACAAGGCCTCCATCTGGCATCTACACATAACGGGGGACCCCCTCCTTGTCGGACATCCCCGTGATGGTGACCAATTGGCCCTGCAGGCGCCTCCGCCCTCGCACCATCAGAGGGCTCATCTACCTGTTCCACGTGCTCATGCTCTTGAGGGTTCATCTCCTCTTCAGTTTGAGTACGTGGGGGACTAGGGGGCAAGTCGTCTTCACTAGAATCTCCGCAGGTTAACCCAGGAATGTGAGAAGGGCCTCCACGAAGAATAGCGCCAGAAACAAAAGTGCGGTCTACCTGCTCCGCTGGAATATCTCTCGACGGTGAATGACTCGAGCTTGAAATCACGATTGGGCCGGAAAATGTGGGTCGTTGAACTGGAGAAAAATAGACAGAAGGTTTGAAGGGAGGATCTTCAACTTCCGCCTCGACACTGTAATTGCGATTTTGGCTATCTTCAGAAGACATTTATTTGAAGTAAAGAAGGAATAGAGAGTTTTCTGGGAAAATACCTAAATATTGAAGTCTCTGAAATCCTAAGGACCGGACTTAGAAATTCTGCTCGCTCACAAGAGATTCTGCTTGGAAGAATGCGAAGTGCGAAAGTGTAGATTGAGAGATGCAAGGGGTATTTATAGGTTTGAATTTCTCGAAAGAAGAAACACTTATTCAAATATGTGTCCCTTCGAATTAAAAACTGTCAGGAGACACGTCCCCACGAACTGAGACTAAAGATGTACCACTTTTTCGATTCCCGCGCGATGATGGTCCAACCCAGAACCGCCACGTGTCTGTCATCATAATGCTGCAATTAAAGCGCCATTTCAAATATTAATTGATGGGTGACAGGTGTCCAGGGAAGATAAATTTTGAGATTTCATCTTCCCCATTAAAAGCACATGATTAGCATTAAAGTTCAAATCGGATTTCAGGAATAATTCTCTCGGAATTAAACTTGGGGGCCATTAATGACACCCGAGCCGAACTGACAGCAGATTGGTCCACGTGGCCGATCAGCACATGGAAGTATGGGGCCCCTAAAGGCTAGTTGGACCGAGCTGATTACGTCATCATTGAACCCGATGATGTCATGAATTGGGCTCGGTTTCCCCAAGCCAATCCTAATGGGAAATGTTAAGGATAACCATCCGGTTAAGGAAAGCTAAGCATGCTATTAACGTGCATAAGATGACATCTGTCAACATGCCAGTCAGATGAGCCGCCAAGTGGCAAACACTTGGCCCGCATACATACCTAAGGGAGGACAAGTGTGCCATTACCTTTATTTTAGTGATTAATTGTAATAGTGGTTATTAAATATCCACTAATAAGAAAAGTATAAAGAGGCCTTATTTATGAGGAAAAAAGGAGGGGGAAAAAAGAAAGAAAGATAGGAAGCAGAAGGAGCGCTTGTACACAAAACACTGTAAACAAACCGACCCGAAAATTCCGGCTCGGCAATATATAAAACAAAAGGCAGAATTAGCCCGTTAAAAATACTGGCCCATATTTCCACGCGTGACACTTTTCATATATTTTGCTTGTTGGTCGAAAAACACGTAAACACAACCGAGATTCCATGTTCTCGATGACTAGTCCTCGGGGAAACAGCCCCTCAGGAACTGCCCCATGTAAACCGCGAGAATGCAATAGCTCACAACATGTTCCTATGTAATATCATCAACTACCGCGCACAAGAAATCGTCCCCCAAGTGATTGTTTTATTATACTGGTCTAATTTGATTTTTCATCTCGTTTTTTTATCTAACATAAGTAACTTTGGAATAATCAAGGTGTCAGCTGTAAAAGACTCGTATATCATTTGGAATACATGTATATACATATAATTGTTTTATATTTTTTTTAAAATCGATATGGCAAAGTGAAATTGCACAAATCTCAGATGACAAAATGTCACAACTTTTATTTAGATTTTAGACAAAGACAGTGTTGTCCTCACGTGAAAGCCACGTGCTGGAATATTCAGAATATATTCCAACAGTGACGGCCGTTGTATGACAAAGTATAAAAGTTGTGTAGTATGTATGGTACAGTGTAAAAAAATTAAATGCACAAACACGCAAAGTTTGAGAATTTATAGTGTTTTTTCCTCTTTATATTTTACGAGTTTCAAGAATTCGAATTTCTCTCTTAACGTTTTCTTAATTATTAAAGTCAAGTTGTTCTTCTATTTTCTCATCTTAAATATTATAGTCAATTGGTGACTTTCATAAATATCACCAATTGATTATAATATATATTTTTATGTATATAATTATGAGGACACGTCTATATTTCGAACTATATCAACTCCGGAATTAATTCGCAAATTGGTACCATATCATATATTTGTGTCGTATTTTCGTACTTCGTGCCCAAACATATAAAAGGAATTTGTCCAAAGAAAACCAAAAAATTGTGCTAGGGATGACAATGGATAAGATACCCACATATTTAAGAGTATCCATATTAATTCGGATCTTATAATATCTTACTACACGTACACATCCCAAACCCTAAAAAACTACACTTATTACCCTTACCCGTCACAAACTCATTTGCTAATATCCGCATATTACAAATGCCCGCCCAGAACCCATTTATTTTATAAAAAAATAGAAATATATAAATATTTAAATGACTATTCAAATAGGTATTCTAACAAAAATAAATTATTATATAAGACATAGATTTAGTCGATCAACTAACATGTCATTTAATCCATATAATTATATCATCATACATCGAGTTCTATATATCAAGCTTCACAAAATAAAAGAAAGTAACAATTTCACATATTTTTTGCCCAAAATTGAAATCTATATTGGACTTCCTCTATTTAAGCTAAAAGTATTTTCCTTAATTACTCTGAAAATATTTTGTTATATATATATATATGAATATTTTTTCTTATATGAAAATAGTTAAATGGGTGCTTATATATATGGTCGGGTATCGATGGATATCCAATATCCATACTAGATTATATAAGTGGGTCCGAATAGAGGGTATTCTAGAGAGTAAGTCCATACCCTACCCATTTATGAATGAGTTTTGCATCACATACCCATACAAAACCCAAATAAACTTATTCATACCCATTTAATTAGGGTTTGAGCGGATGAATATGTTAGGCATATGCCCACCAAAATAATGATATTGCCAAAAGATGTGTGCAAACTTTTACCAAACTTTGACAATATGACCGTCCAAGTGCAAAAGAAGACAATTACAAATTGGATTTGCATTCTTTTGGGTGCCTCTATTCTTCATGCATCACCTATATAAAGGCTTGTGGGGAGATTGGAAGAAAGTATGGCAAGCAAGCATTTGCTTGGCCATCCAACCGGGTAGAGAGGAAAATGAGTGTATACACCTGGGGAGATCAATTTGGGTGAGTCAAATTGTGATAGGTGTGGGGAAACACTCGGGGTATTTTTCTCTCAGGTAACACAAAGGAGTTGGGGAGAGTGTTCTTTGATAGCTAGTAAAGTAGTTGTACGAGAGTCTTTTATTCTTGGGTTTGGACCATAAAACTCAAGGGGTGTATTTTCTTGTACCGGGAAATTCTTTATTAGTAAAGAACGAAAACTCTCGTGGACGTAGGCGAGTTTTGTCGAACCACGTAAAATCTCTGTGTGCATTTATTTTCTGTCGGTGTCATTTATTTTTTGCCATCATCTTGTTGGTGTGATTTGTCTGATATTCCGGATAAATAAAATCTTGGACCACGACACGCCTCCGCTACGCCCAACAAGTGGTATCAGAGCTACTTGGTAACTCGGGCAAGGTAGAAAATTGAGATTTGAATTTTTCCGTGGACACGTGGCGATGACAAATCCATTCAAGTGCAACAATTTGACGTCAAAGGAATTTCACTCTTTGGCAATAAAGGGTGAAGAATCTCCTAGTTCAACAGGACCTGACAATGGCGTTGAAGGGAAAGGAGGGAAAATTGACAGATATGAAAGGTGCATAGTGGGCAAATATGGATCAACTGGGAAAAGTTGGTGTAAAGGTTGAGGAAAAAGATAAAACCCTTTTACTTGTCTCTATCCCGGATTCATATGATAGTCTGGTGAAGACGTTGATGTACGGGAAAAGATACACTGGACTTGGAGCATATATAAAAGCATCATTGTTGTCCCTAAAAAAAAAGGCAAACCAGGAGGAGGGACATGGATATGCTTTGGTTGCTCGGGAAATGAATCGGTAACGGGATGAAATCTGGTGGTGGATCTGTGATCAGCAGGTCAGATTCAAGGACCAGGGAAAGGTGTTGTATGCTATCGTTATCACGAGAAGGATCGCGTCAAAAGAAATTGTTCTCGGAGAAAGAAGGATGATGACGGTGACGGTGGCGGTGGTGATGCAGTGATAGATGCGGAAGTTGGAGATATCTCACAGTCTCCACAAGGATTGATATTTTTTCTCGAGATTGATGGATTTTAGATTCGAGATGCGTACTCCAGAAGGGATTATTTTGATTTATTTCAATTGCATAGGGCATGATTTTTGTTCTCAGGTGATAGTTCTACTTGTAGAATTATGGGATTGGAGTGGTGAAAATCAAAATGGGTGATGGAGTGGACCGTACTTTGGGTGGTGTGGCATATGTCCCAAAGACGCGGATGAATCTAATTTCCTGGTGCCAAGTGGATTCCAATAGCTGCGATATTCAGCTGGAGGTGGAGTCCTGAAAATCACACATGGCGGAAGTGTCCTAAGGGTGGGAGAGACGTATCGGAATTTGTATCGTCTGGTGACCTCAAGGATTACTGGAAGTGGAGCGCGCCAAAAGGCTTTCATGGAGCAGACGGGTGTGAGGGAAATCCTGTTGGGCGAGAGGATGGATTGGGGTCGTCCCTCTCGGCAGTCAACTGGTGGGGTTGACTGGACTACACGTGTGTATTGGCCGATTGAATCAGGTGGAGTTAGGACCTTATTGATTCGACATGTGCAGAAGACTGAAGGCCAATAGTGTTTGATGTTCTGGTTTGCGAGTAATATTATTTTGTTGTGCAGGTGGAGATTGTTAGGCATAAACCCACCAAAATAATGATATTGTCAAAACATGTGTGCAAACTTTTACCAAACTTTGACAATATGACCGTCCAAGTGCAAAAGAAGACAATTACAAATTGGATTTGCATTCTTTTGGGTGCCTCTATTCTTCTTCCCGCACGCCTATATAAAAGGCTTGTGGGGAGATCAGAAGAAAGTATGGCAAGCAAGCATTTGCTTGGCCATCCAACCGGGTGGAGAGGAAAAATGAGTATATACACCTAGGGAGATCAATTTGGGTGAGTCAAATTGTGATAGGTGTGGGGAAACACTCGGGGTATTTTTCTCTCAGGTAACACAAAGGGGTTGGGGAGATTGTTCTTTGATAGCTAGTAAAGTGGTTGTACGAGAGTCTTTTATTCTTGGGTTTGGACCATAAAACTCAAGGGGTGTATTTTCTTGTACCGGAAAATTCTTTATTAGTAAAGAACGGAAACTCTCATGGACGTAGGCGAGTTTTGCCGAACCATGTAAAATCTCCGTGTGCATTTATTTTCTGTCGGTGTCATTTATTTTTTGCCATTATCTTGTTGGTGTGATTTGTCGGATATTCCGGATAAATCAAATCTCAGACCATGACACGCATCCGCTGCGCCCAACAGGATACACGCGTCTACTCTTTCCGCTGACGTCCCTAAGTTGTGCTGCCAAAAAAGGCATGCACATTATTTAACAAAATTATCGTTCTTTCATGAAATTTACTATTTGGGGGAAAAGGGCATAAAACTCTCAAATCACTCAAAAGGTACTTATTCAAGAAGGGACTTATCACTAATTTTGTTGAACTAAATAATAATTATGGGAATGATCCTACAAGTGGGGTTTATAAATAGCTACATTTTCTACAAAATTTCCATGTACTAGGATCTTTTGATCACAAGAAAATGTTAAAAAAACGTTTAAAGAAGCTTTATTCAAATTTTCTTTTATGATTCTGTTAATAATATTGTAATAAAATAATTTAGTCTAGTCATTTCAGTTGTGACAAGACAAGTACAATTAAGTACATTTATTTATTTGGCATTTAGATTACTAATCTTGAAATGTAAAGCAGTGTCGAGAATGGAATTTTTCTTAAAGGTGGTAAGATGAATCCTAACTATTAATTAATTTGTGCAATTTTG
The DNA here is from genome assembly GCA_016081115.2 of Rehmannia glutinosa. NCBI lineage: Eukaryota > Viridiplantae > Streptophyta > Magnoliopsida > Lamiales > Orobanchaceae > Rehmannia > Rehmannia glutinosa. Next base: position 116,363 of record JABTTQ020002325.1, on the reverse strand, counting down.
TCGTTGGTACGTTCAGTTCTAATACATTGTTCCAGGTTATTCTTTGTCTATTTTAAATAACTTGTTAATTATATAGTTATCTGCTCTGAGTAACACAACTAATTATATTTAGCGGTGGTATTATATGAGACCATTTTATAGACTTAATTTCATAAAACAGATCGCACTAAACACAAAAATTATGAATTAATTTAATGAGTTTGAGTTGAAGACCTATTTACATGTCGGATCTGTCTCATTAACTATGTTCGTCGGACCATCTCATACAAATTTTTGCTAGGATTTCATACATAGACATATAGAGACCATAGTATTGCAGTTGATTGAACTGGAAACACTATGGTTTGTGCTAGGGTAAGTGGGATTTTGGTGGGAGGAGAATATATTTCATTGGGCACATATATAGCACAATAAAAGAAGTATCATTTTTAGTACCCAAAAAAGGAAAAAAAAAAAAAAAATAATGGAAAAAAAAATTGGATTAATCCCAATGATGATTGACAGATGATAAATGGTCCATGTCAAATCCATGTCTTGTTTCTTTGTGCTTCCATTCCCCTTTCTGCAATAATTCCAGCAAAAACTTGTTAAAAGAAGATGAATTAAAGTGTTGGGGAAGAGATTCTCTCTTTATTCCTCTGTCACACCCAGGTGACAAAGCAGGGCTATTTTTACAGCCTTTTATTTTAAAGAAAAATAAATTATTAAAATTTCAGTAAGTCTTTTTTTTAACAATGATTTACCCTTTAAATGATAAAGGTATTCTTTTCACTAGTACAATTAAACTTCATAAGTTTTCTCTTTTTTTGGCTGTATAATTTTGATTTAAGTTTTTTTGTGAAACAAATTAAATTCATATACGATAAGGTGATTATATACCGTCGACCTCCGAAATTATGTGTGAGGTCCTAAGAAAATGTCATTTTCATGGACAAAATGAAATGAACCCAAAATAAATTTTGAGGGCGAGCATTGAAGCAACGATGAAGTTGTTGCCTTGTGACCTGGAGGTCATGGGTTCAAGTCGAGGAAACAGGCTCTTGCGAAAATGCAGGGAAGCCTGCCTACAATTGGCTCAATAGTGGCCCGACCCCTCCCAAACCCCTCATATAGCGGGAGCGATGTGCATCAGGTTTGCCCCTTTTTAACAACTTAGACTTCAGATGATACTAGATTTTGGGATAATTACAAAATATCCCCTAATATTTGAGGTCATTACAAAAAAACCACATAAGTTCCAAAATTACAAAAAACCTCTGGAGGTCATTGACTCGAATCGTGGAAATAGACTCTTGTGGAAATGTAGGGGGAGACTACCTATGATAGGTACAATAGTTCTCGGATCCCGCGCATAGAAGTTCTTTGTGGACCGAGTTTGCCGCTTTTTAGTAACGACTCAAACTTTGGATTAAGTGGTAAATATGTTTCAAGGATGAATTTAACATAGTTTCTTGCTAATATTAGATTTAGGGATAATTACAAAATTACTCATGAAAGTTGATGTAATTACCAAAAAAAGCTCGATAGAAGTTCCAAAATTACAATAAAAACCCTCGGAAGTTAACCATGGACAACCGTTAGTTGAACTGACAGAATTTACCGACGTTATGAAATATCTTATATTACATCCCCAAGATTTTCTAAATATTACAAATAACTCAAACTTTCCGTCTTACATTTTACAATTGCATTCCTCAACTTCTCTAAATATTACGAACAGAGAACAGTCAGATAAAAGTTGGGACTATTCGTAAGTTTTAGAAAGATTGAGGGATATAATTGTAAAATATTTAATAACATAAGCAAATTCCATTATATTGAACTAACGATTAGAGCAAAATGTAAGACGGAATTATTAAACTCAGTGGTGTTTCAGTAACTTTGAAACTTCTCTATTTTTTTATTTATTAATACACCTAGATTTATAATAAATTAATATAACCAATTTCTTTTATACTATTTATACTTTTTTTTTCTTGTTTGTGCAAGAAGATGTGTGGTCACATCTGATTCTTCTGAGTTAAAGCAGCAAAAAGGTAGTAACTAGTAAGGGGGTGGAGGAATGGGATCAGAATGTGATTACAAGTTTTGATTCTGTTTTCCAATCACTGTCTCCTATGTTGATAAGAATCCCACCCTGTCCTCAAAACACTTTCTTAATTCTTATCAATGCTCATAAAATCTCCAATTTAAACTATTTCTATAATAATAAATTTCACATCACCAAATATCCCTTGAGCAATTAATCAAGGAGATGATTAAGTTTGTTATTCCCTTTTTGTGCCAAACAACTAGTATCATGTGATTGTGAAACCAATATCACATGTCTCTCACTACTAGCTACCTAGCTCCATTGTAACTTATCCACAGTTTTAAAAATTCCCGTCTAGTCTCGATTTAGTCCCCATCTAGGGGTTAGACTCCTTTTATCCGCCTTAGGTCTCACTTAATCCTACCAATGTCCCGCCTAACTCTGCCTAGTTTTCGCTTAGGCGCTAGGCCCCAGCCTGCCGCTTGACTAGCACCTAGCGTTTTTTAGAACACTAAAATCACTTAAATACAATATTATTTTAGCACAATCATAGGCGAATCTATGTGTATGTAGAGCCCAGTGCAAAATCTCAAAAATTATATTTGTAGTATTATAATTTTTATAATATTCAAAATTAGCCCACCCCAAATTTTAATGCAAAACTCAAGTTTCACCCCAAAATCTAAATTCAATTTAAAAATCAAGAATGAAGGATGTAGAAATACCATTGTAAGAAATAAATAATATTAAAAATAGAATATGTCAATTTGATTGCTAATATAAAAATACCATTGTATTTTTCTCATATAAATTGAGAAATAGTGTAGTCTTGTAATAATATGTTATATAAACATAATTTTTGTTCTATATATACAGTGGCGTAGTCAGTCGCTCGATTACCCCAAGCCCAAATTTTTTCCCCAACTTAAATATTTCCCCCTTAATATATATATATATAATTTTTATTTATTTTTTTCCAATAGAAAAAACGGGACGAAAAAAAATTTGAGGTGCACCGCGGGCTGGGGAGGCACTCTCGTGGCTCCGCCCCCTTTATTTATAGATAATTTTCCTAGTGAAACTTTTACTTCTTAGCCCACTCTACTACTAATTTCTGGATCCGCCACTGAGCACAGTTATTATGATTTGATCTGAATATCATGACTAAAAGATGATGATCAAAGTTTCATTAATTTTTCTATGTTATGATTCAATGTTAAGGAAAAAGAAATCGAACTTTCATGCTTTGATATGACTAATAGCGGAGCCATAAAATGGAGATGTGGAGGGCGGGATTTATTTTAATTTTATGGATTTTAAAAGTTAAAGGGGTGAGGAACGCTGCCGGCCCTGGATTGCCTCCTGGATATGGTTTCTTTTTTTTTTTTTTTTTTTTTTTTGAAAGGAGAAAATGGGAAATGAGATGTCCTAATAGGGGAAGGGATGAAATTTGAACATGAGTCTGCTCGCCTAGTATGTAACACAGTTTTTGACCACTTGGCTACATCTGAATCCTTGGATGTAGCTTTTATTATTGAAAAATAAATATAGATCATTTGGTTCGCAAAAAATCAAAGATATATAGATCATGTATCATGAGTTTTTGATAACTATATGTATCTCTACATTCTACAAGAAATAGGTTTTAATTAAATGATCCACATAAGTTCTTGACCGGATTGCTAAACATTCATGCATTTTGAATTTTTGATATCGTATAATGGCTATATATGAGAAAGCATCACTTTATTGTTTGGACATTAGATTTTAGTATAAAAAGAAAAAGGCGGAAATGGAAATACCAAAAACTTAAAAACACTAATGAAATGAACAATTTACACTATATATGTATGGATCTCGAAATTTTAGTAAGATGGAAATATGATTTCTTGTTTGGAAGATGTAACTTTGTCCGTTATACTTAAAAGTTGGCTTAATTGCAAAAGATGCCCTGTAACTTCTTGTAGATGACATTTTAGGACAGTAAGTATCAAGTTGGCAAAATATACCTTGTAAGTTTATAAAGTTTGACAAAATTGGTCCTATAAGTTTTTACTTAAGCAAATTATGTCCTATAAGTTTTGAATTGTTGCAAAATTGGTCCAATGGGATAATTGAATATTTCCATAATACCAATTATACCCTTATTCATACATATTGCTAATTTGACTAAGTATTTGCTTAAAATGGTATCAGAGTCTAGGTTTATTTAGAACTTTTAGTTAAATTTATTATATTTATGTAATTAACAATTGGTGAGGAGAAATTACTCCGAGATTATAGATCCGGACCGATGTCCGAGATGTACCCCCTTACAGACATATCGTCAAATATTGACGATGTATGCACAAGAACACCTTGACCAGGTTTCATATCGGGGAATATCAACATGAAGAAAAGGAATGCGGCGGAGCCGACGGGAAACCTTAAGGCAATGCAAAATGCGAAAGCGAATATTATAGGCGATTCGGATGCTTAACCGGACACTTATATGTTCACTTGACGAACCTTCAAGAAACGGTTCATGAAAATTCCCATCGAACAATAATTCCCGATGGAGTACCGAGTGGAACGAGATACTTCCCAGACAAATCTAAGTTCTCCAAAGATCTTAGAGAAGTCCGGAAGATGGTGCGAATTATGGCAACCGTCATATTCATCTACCAAAGACAAGTTCATCGATCGAAACAAGATGGAGACGATGGTGAAATATCGAAAGAAACTCTTGAACTCCTTCATGATATTCAAACGAGTCAAGAACCTGGAGGACAGGCCAAGTTCATCCTAGGAAGGAAACGTATTGATTTTGGGGCGGTACCTATTTACACCCAAAAGGGAAACCAACCGAAGTTATACGAAAGATGACAGATGAGGAAAACTCATTGCTCTAATAAAAGGAAAATCCATCAAAAATTAAAAAGATGGATATTGAAAAGATGAATCTTAAAGATCTACACGACCTGGCAGAATCCTTCGCAGGATTAGGTATTGTAGATTTAAAGATGAACGCATGTGAGGAATCAGCTTTGGTTACCTATGACCCACAAGGTAGACCAATTCCACCACCACCGCCACCAGTTAATCCTAACGTCGAAGAAAGTACGGGTTCACATCATGGAGCTCGGGACGAGAGGATGCCACATGCTGGGGATTTCACGACCGGGAGTGATCCACTTTCGAGAACAGGAGGTCGAAACCCTCTGCAGAACTAGACAACCTACTGGAAGGCCGAATGTTTATCAGACGCCTTATGGAAGATCGCACCTCGACCCAATACATCCATATGGGTTGATGTTAAATATGGACATCCCAAATTTTAAAATTAGAGAAGTCCTCATTGATGAATGGGCTTCAGCTATGAGAATTTCAGCAGGAACCCTCGATCTTACAAAGGATTCATTCATTTTACTACTTGAAATGAGTCTTGAAGGATCGGTGAAAATTGCCTGGGATATGACCGATGCTAGTACGAAAAGTTCGGTCACATCAGGGGAATCACTTAAAGGAATTGTCGATGGTATGGCAAAACTATTCAAAATCCAGTTCATCGGCATAGGTTATTTCGAGGGATTAGAGGATGAAAAAAGAAAGAGATATAAACAAGCCCTCTATAGCCTTGAGTTACTGGATATTTGTCATATTGACGAATATATCAAGTTGTTCACCGAATACCGGTGGAAATCCAAGATTGAGGAAAAAGAAGCTGCACAGCTATTTTTTGCCAAGATTCCGAGTCCCTGGAGAGAAATGCTTATCAGGGAATACAAAGGAAGAGATGAAGTAAAAACTGTGGCTAGAAAAATGTCTTTCCTAAAGGCGAAGTTATCTGAATGGTGTTACCAAGCAGCTTTATACAAGAATTACAAAAGATTAAGAGGAATTAATGAAACAGTTCCTCTATGTTGCGTGGATAATAATATCCCAACAGTTGTGGGAGGTCAACTAAGGCGGCACAAGAAGAAGAAGGATAGAAGCCATCCATACCGCTGAGGAAGCAAAGAATAAAAAAGAAACAGTCTTCATGGAGACCTAGAAGGTTCTCAATCAAAACAAAAAGCCCGGTTATAAATCGGGGCAAAGACCAAAGACTAAACAGGAGTAGAGAGCCTCATCATCGAGTTCTAATCATGCAAGTACCAACAAAATCCAGGGAGAAGAACTTTCAGGCGTGCTCACACTAGAGCTAATGAAAGTTTCAATGATCGTAATTGCCGGACATGCGAGCAAGAGGGCATATCTCAACGGATTGACCGGACAATCAAAAACGAGGAGTCGAGGCAGGTTCGAGGCTACACCGAAATCGAAGAAGTTTGTCTATTATCGTGGATTTAATACAGTGTATCAATTTGAGGATATTCCCTCGGATGAAAGCATCTATGAAGAAGAGATCTATTCGATGATGGAAGTGAATCCACTCGAGAATCGGAGTGAAGAAGAAATTCTTCAAATGAGACGATCGGGGAGGATATATGTCGATTCCTCTCTCACACGACGGTTTCTCATAAAACTCTTATGAGAATCATGAAGGAAGATCTAAAGCTTCAAGTCTATGATGGATTTACAATTGGAGCCATGGAAAAAGCATTGGATAAGATTGGGTTTCGTAATAGAAAACACCAAATTATTCACAGGGTAACTACCGGAGAATTGGCCATTCCGATGGAGTTTACCGGTAACCTGATCGAGATGCAGTTGGTCCCTATTAGAGAAATACAGGAGATCAAAAGCAGAGTTAAAAGAGAAGTTGCAAATACACTCTCATGGATTCACATTGGAGCCATAAGAGTAATTATTAAGGCAACATTCAACGAAGGAATAGATTCGCCACTCAATCTTGCTATTTTTGACAAGCGAATCTCACATCTCAAGGATTCATGCCTTGGAGCGGTAACAGGAAATTTGTATGCAGGAAAATTAGCATTCAATGTCTATCCAAGAATTGCATACAATTTGGGAGATCGAGATTTTAATAGAGTCCTAACTCTTCATCAAGATTTCAAAAGAGTCGATTTTATGAAAGAAGGAAATAGGCCTTACTCGATCATATACAAGATTTCATATGCCCTCTTGAATACCCATCATTCCGAAGTATTGTTGAGAAAGGAATTTATTGAAGTCCCAAGAATCTTTGAGGACTTTGCCAGGGTGGTTCTACCAGAAATCATTGAATCTCCAACTATAAAGGAGATTGATATGATAATTCAAGATCAACCAGTCCTCAACAAAAGTCAAGTCTCGAATTGAGCCTGAGAAGGATGTCTTTCCGGCAGGATAGAATGGTAAGTAGCAAAATGTTAGGAAGAAAGGAGACCAAAATGTACGATTCAAAGTATCCCCGATGTTTTCAAAACAAAGAGAGAGCCGAAATGTCCGAAGATGGCGAGAGGTTGAAGTAATATTCGACATTACTCAAAAAGATAATATTTTTCCTTGTGATGTTCTCAGATCTTCCAACAACCTATAGTGGGAAGGTATCAAGGAAGCCGAAGATAGGTGAAATTGAGTGATTATCTCAGGAGTAGCGGGAAAAATCCCGAACAATTAATACCGGGAATTGAATTTCTTGAGGATCATAAACCTTGGAAAAGATTACAAGAAGAATGGAGTTCACGATGTGGGCGATAAAAGATACGAATCGAGATGACCACTAGTCCATTCTCCATATACATTTCAATTGGAATGTTATATCCTCGAATACAAGGCCGAGTATTTCGCGCCTATATTGATTCAGAGCCTAATATGTCTTTGCAAAGGATGTTTTTCCTAAAGAAATTGGAGAAGATTTACCAGCTATTGCAGAAGAGATTTCTCTAAAAGAATCCTTATTCTTAATAGAGAATTAAACAAGCGAAAATCATGATCGGAGGTGCGGACGGTACCCCATGGTACAAAGTGAAAATGTCACCAATCTATTTCCATGATACAGGTGCAGATGTTTTGCTAGGAAACAATTTCCTACAAACATTCAAGCGATTCACACAGGAGAATGAGACAAGAAGACTTATTTTCACAACATTATGTGATCATAAGATCATTGTCCAATGATCGCGGAAGCATTTTACGTAAAAAAATGCCTATTAATTTTCGCAGCAAGCGTGGTGATGAAGCCAAACTTCAAAATCCAAAAATGGCGGATCGAAGGAAATTTGGTGAAGCTTTATTATCCTATAGACAATTTGGTTCCATTCAAAAGGATCAGAAGATATGGGATAATAATTTGTACTCATTCAGGGTACAAGGAGAAGAACGAGTAACTCCAGAAGACATTGCATAATTATGGATGAGTCTAATGGAGAGTTCGCAGAGTGACGTGACCCTGGAGGAACAAATATCACTCGAGGACATTAAGAAGAAGATCCAAAGGAATTACAATGAAGATCCTTTGGCATGGTGGGATAAGAATGAGCTCAAAACATCCTTAAAGGTTAAACCTGGAAAGGAGTACGAGTTCGTAAGATTCAAACCAATCCTTATGAACCAGGAGGATCGTAAGGATATGCAGAAGATACTTAAGGAACATCTTGACCTTAAGTTAATTTCACCAGGAGTTTCTCCGTACAGCAGTCCAGGATTCTTAGCCAGAAACCATGGAGAAATCAAAAGAGGAAAGCCAAGACTTGTTATTAACTACAAAGAGATTAATAACATTTTGGAGTTCGACGAATACTATATCCCAAGTAGAGAACATCTGGTTAACTGCATCAAAGGGGCCAAGATATTCTCAAAGTTCGATTGCAAGTCTGGATTCTACCAGATTAAGATGGAGGTTGAAAGTAAGAAGTTTACATCTTTCTCTACACCACATGGACACTATATTTGGAACGTGATGCCTATGGGATTGGCTAACGCACCCCAAATATATCAAAGAAAGATGGATAATCTTTTCAAGGATTATTTCAGCTTCATGTTCGTATACATTGATGATATTCTTATCGCTTCAAAGAACATGAATGAGCATCTCAAACATTTGGAAATATTTTCAGACGTTTGTCACAAAGAAGGATTAGTGCTTTCGGAAAAGAAGGCGGTAATTACAACAAGACATATTGAATTCCTCAGAATTGAAATCGATGAATCTGGAATTATTCTACAGAATCATATTGTGGAAAAGATACAGGGATTTCCAGATACACTGAAAGACAAGAAGCGACTTGAGTTTTCTTGGAGTTGTTAATTTTTTGGGATGTTCATTAACAATCGGCATACTACAGGAAGGTGTTTAGCCCATTGCTTAAAAAAGATGCAGTATTTAAATGGGAAGATGAACATCAAGAAGAAATTAAGCAACTTAAAGAAGTTTGTAAAAAGCTTCCAAAGCTTGCAATTCCCAAGACGAGGACAAACCGGTTCTTTACACATATGCCGTGATGATTGGTGGTGGCGATTCTTCTTCACGAAAGTCACACCAAACGAGGAAGTGCCATGCAGATATCTGCATGGTGGTTTATTCACCCCTAGTGAAGCAACTCGGTGGCATATTAACGAAAAGAATTCTTTGCAAATGAAAGGCTTTTGAAAAATGGCCTATATTTTTACTTAAAACAAATAAGCATTCACTTTAAAAATTGATAATTTAAGTGTCAAGGCTTTTACAAAAACAAAATTGAATCAAAACCGAAAAGGCTCGATTACTTAGATGGCAAGAAGTCAATGTCAATATTATGATTATGATATTGACATTATAAAATCTCATGAAAATATTCTTGCATTTCTTGACACGAGATGGAAGGACGCGCGTTCTTGTTTGGTCCTTAAACAAGTAAGACATCTCGGGAAAACCTGGAGAGTCTAGAACGAGATTTTGGGACGTTATGTCTCAATGCGAGAGTTCTTTGGGACGACTTCAACAGTGACCGTAAACCGTTTCTAGTCAAATACGAGCATGTCGGTTCGCTCAAGGACAATTGTTCTTAGCGCGGCTGCAAGGGCCTCTCTTCCAGCCGCATCTCCTACGGTGCAAAAAGGGGCCGAGAGAGAGTACGGGGCTCTAACCCGGAGGTTATGGATTCAAGTACCATAATCACAAGTGTGGCAGGTGATGCATCCCCCGAGGTGTACAAATCAGAATGAATGTTGAAACTCCTGGTGTCACAACCCGAGTCTTCAAGTCAACCCAAGACCTGGGGTAAAAGAGGGAGAGTTGAATCTTAGGCCACGACAAGCAAATCTAAGGTTCAAACTGACGAGAATAAGATTTCTCATATGCATGTATATCAACGAATGGGAGAAACTAGTTACAAGACAAGGTATTAACCCGCAGAAAACAATGGTTGATATATCGTGGCAAGTATCCCGAGTTTGGATGAAACCAAGAAGTCATCCAAATGAAGTACGAAAATGGTATACTTTTGGAGCTTTAGCTTCAATCTATACCGTGTCACCAGATTCCCGAAATTTCAAAATTACCTAAATGGATTGGGGAAGCGATTTACGAGACCTGGGCCAATAATCCACACTTGGCCGAGAGGAGATATTTTGGAACTCGTATTTTATCGGTGCGACTCCTCCGAACCAACGAAGAAAGGCTTTAATGAAGCTTTTCATTTCATCAAGCTAAGAAGACCGGATGGAAATGCTTTAAAATACATTAAGCAAACTTTTCACCTAAGAAGGACCGTGTTAGTAGGAGCATTTTCTCAAGACAAAGCTTCTACCGCACGAGCATGGGGTCTTTGGGTTTGTCTAACTAAAATGGACAAGGTCAAATATCCATTCAAGTTCTTCCAAAATTCGACAAATGGATCTTTCCTTTTGAATTTGATGACTGGATCAACCACGAGAATTTGCGGAGGAACTCTTTGAGACCAAAAGAAGAATTCTCCGGGAGAACAAGATTCCTAAGCAAGCAAAGAAACTTACCGGAATTCTCAGTAACATGGCGCATGTTGGCCATTGGATCGACCGGATCTCACAAGCATGCCCCGAACGAAGGAACCCGAGTTTGGGAAAGGATTCCACCCAAACCCACCGACAAGATCATGCACCGGAAAGGATAAGGGCCCGACTCACAAGACGCTGCGTTATCCTCGGGGACCACGTAAACCAATTTTTAAAAGATTCCCGACAAACATCACATGGGCCGAGTCACGCGGGAGAAAAAGAAAACCAGCTGGCGAGGCAATAATGTGGGATATGACGTAAGCAGTGACGTCATATATATCAGCGAGATTTAAAGTCCGCCTTTGAAGTCCGGACTGATCTCTATAAAATGCAGGATTTGAAGGAAGCTGAGGACATCAAACATTTTCCTTAGTTTTCTTATAATAAAGTCTGAGTGAAAAGTTTGTAATATTTTTGAGTGTTTTAGTTTTCAAAATTTTATGTGTTTTCGAGTGCAAGCTTCATCTATGAGAGGCTAAACCAGTATTCTCCTCCCAAAAGGAGATTACTAATGTAATAAATATTTCTATAAGTTCTTAATAAAAAGAGGCTTTCTGCTTCAACATGTGTTCATAATGTTCTATTAATTCATCCTGTTTAAGAATTACTTATACGCCTGGAGTAGGAAACGAACCAAGGTCATGTCTTTGAAACGATTCTTTGAAGGAGTCGGATAACTTGCAGATCATCTTCCCTAAGGGTGAGGTTGAACAGTGAGGAGTTGTTTGTCAAAAGATCTGGGGGCAATAATTTTTCGACTGGTGGTGTTGCGAACCATTTAACCCGGTGCTATTTCGGTCAAAGAAGGTATGAATTTTAAGGGATTTATTAATTTTACGGAAGCATGTTGGGCCTGATATGGTCGTAATGGACTATATCCGTTTTATCTAAACACTTTAGTCTGAAATCAATTTTGAATTATGAACCATTTACAGAAGTATGTCCTATTGAGTTTATAGGCTGGAAACCTGACATGATCCACTTAAAACCTCTGAATAGAGACTGGATCTAAGTAGGTGTAACAATGCCACGAACGAAATAGGTATTAGAAAATGTAAATTTTCATAATCCTTGAAATTGGGGTTTTTGGAAAATAGCGGGGTATGAAAGGATTGAAATTGCTAAATTTTGAAAGTTATAGGACTATAATTGCTACCTTTGAAAGATAAAGGACCTAATTTGCTATTGGGCCATAAGGGCAAAATTGTCCAGGGCATAAATTGCCACTTAAACAAAATATAGTCATCTTTTGCCACTACTTAAAAGTTACTGGGTATATTTTGCAATTTGGCCCTTAAAAGTTAAAACAACTTGCATGTGTATTTACAAGTCTAATTTTCAGTTTCTAGTGTTGGATGATGAAGTTTCAGACTTTATTAATTTTCGTGTGAATAAAAAAATTTTGTTTGGTTGTTATTTGAATTTCTATTGTGTTATATGTTTGGAAATTAAAATAAATTTGATTATGGTTTTTTAATTGTATTTTTCACATAGATTTGCATAATTATAGTGAAAAACTATTTGAATATAGTTTTTGTAGTGTGTTTTCACATAAATTTGCGTGATCGTAGTGGAAAATTCTTTGGTGATTTCCATTGAAAACTTCCCTAAACAAATATAAATTATTTTCCAGATAATTGGAAAATAGAACTGACATTTGAAAATACAACCACACATGGCCATGTTTCGTAAACATTTTTAACCCCCCAAAATTTAATGTCTAGCTCTGCCCATGTCTGTAACGAATTCGAACCGTAATTCAAATGCCCATACAAAAAATTCATTCATATGGACAAAAAATCATAATGAATTCATAAATTCTTGTTATATCTCAAGGGACAACCACCTTTTAATTAACTCTATCAAGATTATGTACATTGTTGGAGAATAATCCAAAACTTGTCATTTATCAGCATTGATGCAATCATATAAAGTGTGGGCTTTAAGGTTGCTTTCATATTGTAACTTTATACAGATATTCTCCTCGAAGCATTTGTTCCCCTACATCTAATTTGCAAGCAGCCTTATTGTGTTTTGTGCTTGCTACTTATGATTGAAGGTAAGAGCATCTACCCAATCTAATTATTAAGGTTGCTACATCTGATGTCCAAATGAACCAACCAAATTAAAACAGTACAATTGAACCTAATTACCTAAAAGGGGAAAAGATAAACATATCGGCAGCTAGAATAGAAAAGATACAAATATCTTGAGAATTAATAATAGTTATAGCACATAGAATATAAATCACTAGAGCTTTTATGAGCATTTAATTTCGATTTTTTTTTAACTTTTTGCGATAATATATGCATATTTCACAGTTTGTTGGAATATCATATGTGATTTTTTGGATAAGTGATATATTATCTTTGGGTTGGGGTCGAATTCTCGGTGGGTAATTGGGTTTAAGATGAAAGATCTACAAGAGAAACATGTCAGGCTAGTTGGGTGGTCTCCAACCTAGGCCTTTCGACGCTTAAGGAGATCAAGCTCTTCAGGTCTTAGGTCGCTATTAGTAAATGTAAGAAATAAAAAGTGAATAATAGTTATATATATCTTTTGATTGTTGTAGCGCTATGTTCATAGATTACCCCATCATATTTGGAGAATTTAGTGGTGTCAAGTGCCATCATTTGGAAGTAATATTTCTAGTACTATTGACAGGTGAATCCAAAAGTCTTCTTAGAGGGTCGCGTCTAACCCATGTGATGGGTAGGGTCGAGTTGGGATCCGTGTCTCTGTACGCAAAACTTAGGCGGTTTTCCCCGTATGGTCAATTTTAAGGGTAAAGTAGGCAAATCACTCGGTTCTCCTTATCAATACCTGTTTAATACATAACACTTTAACAAATTCTCTTAAAAACATCATTAATAGAGCTATTTATTTCCATAATTTAAACTTATATTAACAAAAACAACATTATGTTAATTGTGTTTCTATTTTTACAGTACCCACACACACACACACGTAATTTTACCATATGGTATAATTTTCATTGACAATATATTCACATATAAATGCGGTATTGTCTTTTTAAATAATTACATACTTTATATTGAGATATTATAGAATTAATTGTGATATTTGAAGACAGATTTTGTCGATTTCTCTTGAATCCGGAATTTGTCACTACGCCTATAAGTAGAGCTGTCAATTTTAGCCCGACCCAGTAAAAGCACCGGACTTGATTCTAATTTTAGAAGCCCGAAAAACCAGGTCGGCCTGATTTTTTCAGTGTATTTTTGTGGGCAGGGCTCAAAAAATAATTGTCTGAGTACTGTTTGGCCCGACCCGACCTGATTTTTCTTTTGCCTCGACCGTTTGACACCTCTACCTATAAGTGGAAGACTGGCGATTATCTTATTATTATTGTTACTATTAATAATTATTATTATTATCTTATCGTGAACAGCAAAATGCATACATGATGTTTTTGTTTTTTATGAAAACAAAACAAAAAAAAAAAATAGCACTAGCTAATATCAAGAATGCCGTAGTCAACTGAAATGATCCATGGCCCATACTTGGTGTCCGTTTGAAATGGACGCTGCATGGGCTCGAGATAATGAGGGATTGGGCCCAATATCACACACAAGAAAATCACACCATACTTATGAATTATGATACTTTAATTTTAATTTCTATTCGATATACATTTTATATTATATTTCAAAAAAATACATGATATTCCAAGAAATCCTACCGGAATTGGGCACTACCCACTTAGGTATCATCTCATTACCATCGAGCACCAATTCTCCTATATTGTCATATTAAAAGGGGGGTTTTTTCTTCTTTTTTTTATATCAAATGAATTTCATTCATTTTTCGAAAAAAGACTTACAACCGATTAAACAACGAAATAAAACCAATCGCAAGCCCTATAAGATCATAAATCTATACAGATCTAAAATAAAAAATTTAAACTTAAATATATTTAACTAATCCGTACAATCGAAACTCAATGCAGGCGTTGGACAAAATAAGTACCAAATATGATTTTTTGTGTTTTACAGCTACACATGTACGGTACTTGTTTTCCTTAAAACAACAAGGTCTTGTATGGTTATGTTTTCATGGATCATTTTCAGTTTCTAGTGTTGGAAAGTGAATTTTGAGATTTTATTTGTTTTCGTGTGAAAATTGGAATTATGTTTGGATGATATTTTTATGTAGGTTTGGAAATGAGATTATGTTTAGTTGGGTAGTTTTGAAGTAATATTTTATGTATATACTAATTTGAAAAGTTGATAGTGATTGAATATTTTAATTGAATAATGGAGGGTCCCACATATATAATTGGGTAAAAAATGAGAATAGTGATTGATGAGTGATGTAAGGTAATATATAGGGTTAAGAATTAAAATTATAGGTTTGAGATGTTGTTTTATATGAAAATTGGAAATTAGAAATAATGATTTTCATTGGAAAATTTATAAACAAACATGATTCAATTTCTATGAATAGTTGGAAATTGGAAATAGGTCCTTGAAAACATAACCAAACAAGGTCTTGGTCTCTTAACAGTCCCAAAAAACGTGTGACTTTTTACAACAATTTTCACAACGCACAACATTGAAATATTGAGATGAGACTTGCAAGAAACCTTAAACTGTGATTTTAAAAGTGTAATTTTCTCAACCAGGGGGTTTAGCCCACTTGGCCACCACAAGGAAGAGATCAACTAACATCTCGTGGTTTATCTTGGTGGCAACGATGAATATCAACTATTATTAGATTTGGAGGGTCGAACATAATTGTTCTCTTTACCTAGGAGGATTTGATTGTACGTCAGCAAACACTACCATAACACTGGTTAGTACGTGCACATCCGCGATTTACCTTGGTGGCAGTGATGAGATGCCGAAGCTACTGACTCTACCATAACACTGGTTAGTGCATGCACATCCGTGGTTTACCTTGGTGGCAGTGATGAGGGGCCGGCGTTGTCCCCTAAAAGATAGTCGGGCGTAGTTTGTAGTTCTAGTTACCAAAAATAAAAAATGCTATTTTCTCGAAACTTACAAGAAATTATTATTATTAAATTCTGGGATTAAAAATGTAGTTTTCTCGAAAATTCAAAGAACTTTAAGCAGTGGGATTAAAAGTGTAATCTGCCAGATTATGTTATATACAGAAATCGGAAGGGAGGATTATCCCTATTCCCTTCCCTTGATACAGGAGAGATGGGATTTAGTTTGTGTGAAGAATATTTATTTATTGAAGATTAAATTAAGATTGTGCTTTAATATTTAAACTACAATTTTACTTAATTGTTTATAAGTCTTTCATTTGGTACTTACTGATTACTTTTACTTCATTGTTGTACTCCTTTTAGCCACAACTTGAGGATGAGCTGATCGAACTTATACAGAAACAAAATAAGTCAAACAAAATAATAAAATAAGCTAGAGAAAGAGGAACGTTACAAGTTAAAAGATATATATGTATATATATACATAATTTTTAGATTATATAATTTAAATGATGATTTATTCTTCCTTTTCAATATATGTACGTTTAAGTGTAATCAGACAGGATCTAACAACTGGAGCGGGTCAAGAAATTATAAATGGGTTAAGGACCAACTTTATTTATATTTATTTATTTACAACTTGCCCCACCCTAAAGCTAATTTATTTATTCAGTCCGTCGAATTCTTGTTCACTTCAGCAACAAAAATATTTTTAGCCATATTTTAAAAAGAAATGATTTTAGCCATTTTTTAATTCAGTTGTCCACTTTGCCCTTTACTCATTTATGGGAATCGGTTCAATTCCCGGTATCGATACATGTTTCCGGGTAACGAAAAATATACCGCATCAATTTTTTAAAAATGGTCAAGTACCTCAACAAAGAATCTCACAATGGCTAAAAAACATGCACGTTTTGAAAAACATGACTAATTTTCATTTTCACAAAACGTAAGTGGGCAAGTGGGCAATTTGGCCAATTATCACTTATTATTTTATTTGATATATGTGTTTTCATGTAACAATATATTTTTCAAAAGTTTTTATTGGATGTGTATATGATATCGACAAATATGCTATCATATATATATATATATATATATATGGGATAATTTAAAAAAAATATGAGATTCGGACTAATTAAAAAACCAAAGATTTTTGGAAATTACGAAAACCTCATTTAGGTTTGATCAATCCCTTTTACAATTTTTCCATCATTATCCAAAAAATATTTCAAAAGTTCATCTTATGTTTATCAAATTATCAGTTACCCCCTTAAATTTAAGACACAATCAAACATTAAAGTGTAAGTATCAAAAACCTTTGGATTTCCTTTGTAATTAACCCAACCTTTAGGAGGACTTTTTGTAATTAAATATATATTATATATATTTCTCTGTACCAAACGTAACGTAGACTGATCTTTTTCTATATTTTTTTATTTTTCTTACGCAAATACAAATTATTATGCAAACACTTCGTATACATGTAATTGAACAAGTTTTACATTTTATCAAAAGGAGGAAAATACATTTTTAGAATTTAATTAGTAAAATATAAAACACCATTAATTTAATTTCTAAATACCCGTCTAATGAGAAGAAAACGTAGATTTTAATTAAAAATAAATTCTAATATTGGATGTAAAAACATGTTCCTTGAATGAATTTTTAAATCCTGAAAAATAATTTATAAAAATATAACAGTTTGTAAAATCTTTTTAAATAAACTCGGACATGCACCCGAATTCATCTTACGTAAATCCAAGGAGTGTTTGCAAAAACTTCAGCTTTTAGAAGAAGTGATTTATTATAGCAGAAGTAGAGAAGTTGTAGTTTTTGAAAATAAAATTAAAAGTTGAGAATGAGAAGTTGAGGGTGTTTGGTGAAAACTGAAAAGTAGTAAAAATGCTTATTTATTTGTAAAATTCAAACTAGAAGCAGAATTAAAAACATAAATTGGTATATACAAACACTTAAAACTGCTTTTTTTTAAGCAAAAAACTGAAAAGTACTTATTTTTAGTGTTTGCAAACACACCCAAAATCTAAAGTTTCATATCATGGTTGACCGAATGTAGGATTAAATCGATTTATGGATATCCCAGTTCCCAAAAAAATCTCTATCCACCACGATTTAAGCTAGGGGTATGAATCACTCATCCGACACAAAAACCCGACATGAACCAACCTAAAGTTACTCAAAGAAACACGAACACGAATCTAACATGAAGTTACCAATTTGTCCGCAGTAATTTTTATGTATTTTGAGCAGTGTTCTAAATACCGCTAGGCGTTACTCGGGTGGCAGACTAGGCCTAGGAGGGAACTAATCGGGGTTAGACGGGAGCTGAGCAGGGCTTAATCGGAAAAATAACGTAGGCGGACAAGGGGGCCTAGCGCCTAAGCGCAGACTAATCGGAGCTGAACAAATATTTTTATAACAGTGATTTTGAGCATAAACCGAAATCAATCCGAAACAAAATCCGATGATCCAAATTGACAGCTCTAATTTAAGCAACAAAAGAAATCACTTAATCCAAAGTGGGCTAAAACAATCAAAGAAATAAAACGAGTAAACCAAACAGACAACCGCGTAAACCATAATCACCTGCAATTTAATCCTCCTTAATCCCATATTTAACACGTCCTAAGATTACTATAAATGCATAACACTTTTTCCCAGACTTCCTCTTTTCCACATGCAATCTCTCTTCCTCAAAACACACACACAAACACACACACATTTCTTTATACATCCAACTCCATGTATCGATCTACACACACAAAACACATATCGAGAGTGAAAACGGAAATAATTATCTGATTTTTTTTTTTTGGGGTGGACAATGACTCGGCGGTGCTCGCATTGTAACAGCAATGGCCACAATACGCGCACCTGTTCGACGAAAGTCCCGGGCGGTGGCGGTGGCGGTGGCGGAGGCGGCGGCCTGAAGCTGTTTGGTGTAAGGGTATTCATAAAGAAGAGTGCGAGCATGGGTAATCTCTCGCTTCACTCCGCCGGGTCGGATTCGGTGGAGGGGTATGTTTCCGATGACCCGGATCATGGTTCGGGCGCTCGACGACGACCAATTAGGAAGAAAGGTTTGATCTTTGATGGAGATTTAAAGTGTTTTTATTTTTTTAAGATGTGGGATGATGTTAATTTGTGTTGATTTTCTTATTTTTGGTTTCTTGCATGTGAATCGATTTGCAGGGTTAATTACAGAGGACTCTGTGTTTGCATGTTGGTTTAATTGAGTTAATCTGTGTTGTATTTTGGTTTCTTATTTTTCCAACTTTTGCATGCGGGGTATTGATGATCTGGTTGAGTTGGATTGATTGTTGATTTTTGTGTTTTGGATGTGATAAGTTACAAGATTAAGGGCAAGAACTTAATTTTGGGCTGGATGGTTGAGTTTGGATTTGTATTGCTGATTTAAGTGGGATGATCTGTTTTTTTTTTTTCTGATGGTTTTATTGGTATTTGCTTTCTTGATTAGTTGGTTTGGGTTGATCGATGTTGATGATTGTGTTGGAAATTTGATTAAGTTTCAGGCATAATGTATTTTTATTGGTGCAACTTGATGATAAAACTCATTGCATGTTTGGTATGGTTGGGTGTGCAGTATGGAGATTGACTCAGAATTATCTTTGTTGATTTTATAATATCAATCATGTAATGGGACTGATTAGAACAACTATCTCAACCATCGCCGTCTCATCATATTTTTCGTCCAAGTGGAAGAACCTATGATGATGATGATTTTGGAATTTCATCTCATTTCTACTTCGTATGAGGGTTGCGTCAGGAAGGGCATCCGGCGTAAAACTTTGCCACTTTGCTTTATGTGTGAATTTGTAGTGTTAATTAATTTTAGACAATTAATTCACACTATAAACTTCACACCACCGACCCCACATAGTGGGATAAGGTGCAGTTGATGATGATGATGATTAGTTAGAATGATGGTTGGTTCTATGAAAAGTAAGAGGAGAAAGAAGAACTGCAATTTTATTTTATTTTTCAAGTTGATTTAATTGTCTAATTTGCTTTGGATAAAATTTGGAAAGTTGTTTCCAATCGAATGATGTTCACTTGGATTGAAATTTTAATGTTTACTCTTTTTATTGGATTTTCTGTTATGCCATATTAGTCGATGTTGTTGGATACATCTTTATTGGATGTAGATAATCTTTTAACCGTGCAACGTATCTTTGTCTCTGACAGATAATGTAAACGTGCATTGGTCGTCATCTTACATGCAATATAGTACGTGTGCATTAGTTGTCTCTGACTCGTAACACACACGTTTGTGTTAGATGCAATTGATATTATTGTGCACCTTTATGTCATCAGAATGCCGGCAATGCCAAGCCAAATCTTTTCTGCCCCTAAACGACAAAATAACGATTTATATGCTGTTATCAGCCTTTTGGCGTTCCGAGAACAATTCTTTTGACCTCATTACAGCTTTTGCCGTATCTGTTTTTGTTTTTCCCTAGTGGCATCCCAACTTGGCAAGTAATAACCGCTTACGCGTGAACCTCATGGCAAGGTTTAGTAATGTCAAAAATAGTGATGTTTGTAATCTTATCACAACATGTATCCTCCAATATATAATCTGTATCCTATGAAAATCTGTTTACTTTGTCGACGCTGAAGTTCATTACGGATTTACGGTACTTTAAGAATGAACAAACATTATATGTTTTCATCACTTACAATATATGCTCTGTCCAATTTTCTCCTGGAATTGATTTCTCTAGCATGAAGTGCATGCTTAAATTCGTACTATTTCCTTATCGGTTTTCGCCATGTTTGTTAATAACAATGATTGATAGCACTGGAACATATGAATAATGAAACCGGTAAAGAAATCACGTTGTCAGTTATCATATGCAGCAATGCATAGTGAAAAACTTGTAACTTGGAATGAAAGCATGATTTGTTTTTCATATGCAGGAATCCCATGGACAGAAGAAGAGCACAGACAATTCTTATTAGGTCTGCAAAAATTGGGTAAAGGAGACTGGCGTGGTATATCGAAAAACTACGTTCCTTCAAGAACTCCGACGCAGGTAGCTAGCCATGCTCAAAAGTACTTTATTCGTCAGACTAATGCGACTAGAAAAAAGAAACGGTCCAGCCTCTTTGACATGGTGCCAGACATGGTTAGTACTTAGTATGCTGCTTTGCTTTGTTTTTCATATAGTAAATGTCTAATAAGATAAACTATAAATAACTCCTTGACATTTGTTTCTATTTTACAAATTGCACCCTCAACTCCTCAAGAGGGGGATATTTGTCAATCAAAGGGGGTATCTATAATTTTGAAAGATAACATAATTTTTGTAAATTAGGCTAAACCTCAGGCGTCGTTTTTGTAATTATCCTTAATGAGATTTAACTTCCTGCCACCAAAATCTTTTAATTTAAGGAATTTTACTTGCCACCAAAAGCTTTTAATTTAAGTAATTTTACTTTTTAGCTTTCCTAGCATGACCCTTTTGTATCTTGAACTTGAAATAAATATCAAAAGTTTCATTTTGTGTCATTTCGAAGAGTAAGTTTTTACATAAGGTACATGAATCCAAGCTCTAGTACGAATTACGGTTGTGTGAAGAAATATTTGGTTTGAATATCAGGAGACAAATTCATCAATGCCAGAACAGTTTAGCACCCCATCTCCAGACAACGAAAAGCTCATGCTTTCATCATCTCAAGAGGCAAAAACGAACGATGCAATGCCTTCTCTAGATCTTTCTCTCAAGCCGGCTTTTACGCCTTTTCCGTTTCAACTATGGCCACCAAACGCATATTCTGTCAATAATGACGGAGCAGGAACATCTCATCATCAGATTCTTAGGCCGGTGCCAAATGAACTACTCGGCATGTCCCAGCTGACTTTAGGAGAGACAGGCACTGTTGCTGGGAAACCATAGAGGCAATTTTGAGCAGTTTGCATGGGACAGAAATTGCTCCCAAAATTTCTCCGACATCTCTGGTGTATACTTACCTTTTTTTTTTTCATTTAGTCTATCATGTAGTATATAGTCTGGAGACTCCTGGAAAACCTATCTGGTGATTTGGCTAGAATTTTTTAATTCGTCTCGGTTGTGAATAGATAAGAATTTCCTAATCAGTGACGGAGAAAGCAATAATGTATTAATGATTGTTTTTATCTGATAGCCCATTGTTTTCCTTTTTATTAATTGTTGAGTTCTTTATAACTCTAGCTAGCACTTAATATACACATACTACCTTGGCTGGCAAGAAGACAGGATTGCAGAAATATTGCAAACATTAAATAAAACTTGGACTTTCATTCCCGAGGCAGGAATGAAAAGATATTTGGATTAGTATCTTTCAATTATGTACGTGTTATTTGCAACTCGTAGGGGCACATTGAGTCATGCGTATGTATACATGCTGAAGCCAAGGGAACCATTGGTGTCTCTTCTTAGTGGTGGTGCCCAGAGTGGTCTATCTTGGTATGTTTAATATTGGTGTTAGTCATTGGTTTATCTCAGTATGTTTAATATTGGTGTTGGTCATTTTGTTTACCATTTTGCGCTAACAAGTGAATTAATGACTAGTTACCTGTATTCCATGGACAGATTCGAAACATGGGAAAGGAGACTCATGACTCATGAGGCTAATCGAGGAACATAAGTCACAGGCAGTACTATGCAAAGAGGTGCTTTATTTGCGAAGATAATGCTACACAAAGTACACCATATAACATGATGCTGTTAAAGTAAGCTTTTAATGTTTTGATATTGAGATTGCCCCTTTTGACTGTGAGAAAAGGGCAAAGTTTCTAGATTCATTCATCTTAATGTTACTAAACTAATCCAGCTTTGAAGAAGACAGATTTAACCTATTTCTTCTTACCTATTTCTTCTTTGTAATTCTAAGTTTTCATGATTGTTTCACTGTCATATTATCTTTTTTTGAAAGGAAAATTTTATAAAACGGCCATAAGGCCGGCAATGCTTTATGGAGCAGAATGTTGGGCGACTAAATATGAACACGAACAAAAAATGAGGGTAGCAGAGATGAGAATGCTAAGATGGATGTGCGGACACACTAGATTAGATAGAATAAGAAATGAACACATTAGAAACAAAGTGGGAGTAGCACCAATAGACGAGAAAATTAGAGAAACACGATTAAGATGGTTTGAACATGTTTATAGGAGACCTTTAGATGCACCTGTGCGACGTTTAGAAGGTAGAGAATCACTCACACAAATTAAAAGAGAAAGAGGTAGGCCTAAAAAGACTTGGAAAGAAGCTATTAAACATGACATGTTATACCTAGAAATAAATGAAAATATGGCTTATGACCGTAAACGATGGCGCGATATGATCCGTATAGCCGACCCCACGTAGTGGGATTAAGGCTTAGTTTGTTGTTGTTGTTGTTGTTTACACATAGGCAGTGTAAAATCTCGCCTATTGTATAGGTGAAATTAATTATCTCTATTTGTGAACATTGAATCTTTGAATTAATCTCTTGCTTGTGCAAATCATTCAAGACGCACACTCAGCGACTGACTCAACAGTATCTTTTTCATTTCCTTGTACTGGTGTAGTTTTTTTTCTTCTTATATGTGTCATTCTCCATAAATCTTGCTACTCACAGAAAGATACATTTGGCCATGTCAATGTAAATGAATCGAATCAATTTGAATACAAAAAAAAAAAAAAAAAAAATCAAAAGTATTTGTTAGTAGTAAGAGAGAGAAGAGAGTTTGGGCTAAAAAAACGTTTTCTTGATTTTTCTCAATACCCTATGGTAAGACAACTCTATATCCAATGGCTAGGAATATTTGATCTAATTTATTACACAGCTCTATATCCAATGCCTAGGATTTTTGATCTAATGCTATAATTCCACTAAAATATCCTAACAAAATATACGTTACTCTATCCAATGGCTAGAATAGTTGATCTAATGCTATAATTCATCCACGAGAATATTCTAACAAAATATACATTACTCTACATTTGTTCTTTAAAGTATCTGATATTTTCTAAAGACATTTCTAAATAACTTCATTCTTTTTTTAAATTTTCTGCAAAAAATATTTTCCAAGCCAATATTATTTTGATCAAATCAAGTTTATATATGACGTGTTTATTATATATTAATGATTTACACAATATATACTTATATATATAAATATATATAATATCATTCGAATATTCTTTTGAATACTCGAATCAATATAATGATATCTATATTCGTATTCGCATGATATGAGTCTGAATAAATATTTTTAATAAGATTCGTATTCTATTCTCTCGAATTTGAATGTCAATATGCAATTTTGAATATTGAATGAAATCAAAAAAATTCTATTTGTTTACACCCTATCTCAGTGTGATTGTTGTCGATATTAACTAGTGCTAATTTTCAAATTTAAAGACGATCTTTTTTCTTTCTTCTTCTTCTTTTTTTTTTTGGCCTTTTTGGTTCATTAGTTACCTTTACTGTGTTTCAAGGTTTTTTTGTGGAAGATGAATGGTGCGCTTATAAGTTTACAAGGTTTGGTTGAGAAATAATATTGCTTGTGCAGATTATCTTTTTATGGGAATGTACAAAGACCATATTGAATGATTAGGAATCAAACTTGTCCCACTCGAATGAATTTTATTGAATAGTTTCAAGGTAATATCACCTCATTGTACATGAATTAGATGTTTCATGTTTGATAATTTTGCCAGGAAGTAACTAGAGATGGCAATATGCCGGATTTTCGGGTAGGATGGGTAGGATTCTATATCCTCAATCGTTATTTCTATCGCGTATTCAGTTTTTATACTCATCCTCATCTCATCGGAGGATCGGGTATTTATACGCTACCCAATATCCTATTACCACTTATAATTATATTTTTTTAAATATTAGTTATTTCACTGAAGCTATAGATATTTACTAAATTCTTAAGAGAACAATAATAGAAAAAAAAATATAAGAATTAGTGAACTGGATATTATAGAAAAAATAACAAAATATTAAAAAATGCATAACATATGGGCAGTAGGTTAGTGGATTTTGGTTGAAATGGGTTAGGATCCGTCTCAAGCAATGTCCTATACAAGTTTTTTTCAAGTTTCTAACTTATATTCAATTGGTTTTCCAGCCAATCTTTTCAGCATAGCACGGATATCAAATCACAAGAGTGCTTGAAATTGGTAACGATAAATTGCCTAATCACAAGAAAAAAATCACAAAACATCCCCTTAAAGTTTGTATTACTTAACAAATATCCTCTTTGTTTGTATTACTTAACAAATATCCTCTTTAGGGATACAATTTGTAATA
The DNA here is from genome assembly GCA_016081115.2 of Rehmannia glutinosa. Taxonomy (NCBI): domain Eukaryota; kingdom Viridiplantae; phylum Streptophyta; class Magnoliopsida; order Lamiales; family Orobanchaceae; genus Rehmannia; species Rehmannia glutinosa. Next base: position 91,143 of record JABTTQ020002325.1, on the reverse strand, counting down.
TAGAAATAAATGCTAATAAAGTATTATAATTTAAAAAGATAGTTGATCTTTTTGTAACTAAATTAAACCTCAAAGGTATATTTTATAATTTACCCAAGCGGTAATTATTATAGAAAGAGAAACATAGCAACAAGAAAAAATCATCTAAGTGTCTCTTTAAATACATCTCATTAGCTATTTAACAGCTTTACCAAATATACAAGAGTAAGTCTCATATGAGACCATCTCATGGATTTAAATTTATGAGGCGAATCTAACCCATTTTACAAATCAAAGCAAGTTCGACCCAATTTCAAATGGATTAGCTAATATGGATCATTTTAGTATCCCTCTCATGAAATTAATCTGTAAAACCGTCTCATAAGAGCTTTTATGATTTTATCAATATACAATCATCAACATTCTCAATACATTCCGCAAGAAACCTTTTTCTTTAAATTATTTTTTTTTCTAGAATATTTCACGAGAGCCAATAGCACAGGAGTTTGCAAATCCCACTTCAGAACAAGATTCATCATTCTACATGTTACATTCGAGCACCTAATCCTATTGTCTGCATGAGAACTGAAGAGAACAAAATAAATTGACCTGAAAATTATGGAAAAACTAAAGAAAAAAAATGGCAATAAGATGTGAAAATTGGCAACTAATCTAAGGGGTGATAACATTATTTTTAGCTTCTTTTTCTTTCGACCGGTTTAGCGATAGCTACGATAGTTGGGGCTGTACATACAGCTTTCCGCGTATTCTACTAGGTTTTCCGGTGGCGGCAGGCGAGTGGCTAAGCCTGCGAGGCAATAAATACAGGAAATATTTAGACATAACAGGTTACATGATCTAGCACATAGTACATTATACATGTATATGGGATTATGATATTTACCTAGTTCATATGCTTTAGCTGCTACTCTGGCTGCTATTTGAGCTGAAATCTTTCGGATGTTCGAAAATGGTGGATATATGAGTCCCTTATCTAGGTTCTCTTGGCTAACCTCTGCAGCTAATGCTTCCGCTGTTTCGAGAACAAAGACGATACAAGAATGTATCAGATGCCGGAAAGAATCATAGCAAGATCAGTCGAATTACAAATTCCTCTTTAACAGTTGTGTCTGTTTTACAAATTGCACCAACCGAGAACGGTATTTGTAGAACAAAAACGAACTCAAGCGTCTGTTAACTTGATGTTTTTGAAATTAGGCTGAACCTTAGGGTTATCTTCGTAATTTACTCAACCCTAGAAGATTAATGGAATGAGCTCTCGCATGAACCGAGGTATATTCCATCCAAATGCATGTTGGAGGCGGATGATATCTTTTATTCTAAAATGGTATTTCATCTCCTATTCGACTGTGCGGATGATTGTCACGTGTATAAAAATTACCATGTCAATTTTCAAGCATAAATTGAAGATTTTTATAAGACAAGTAATAACCGTTTAAAAAAAAAACACGTGACAATCGTCCATGCGATAGAATAGGAGATGAAACACTATTCTGAAATAGAAGACCCCATCCACAGGTTGGTCGAGTAATTTTCTTTTTCTCGGCAGACTAGTCCATGCATGTTAAGCCATAACTTAAGCTCGACATAAAAATGAAGTCACTCTTCAACCATACAAGAACATCAGTAAATAGTAAAATTATCAGGAACTCACAGGCTGCCAGAAGCATGTCATCGTGAACTCGGATTGCACCAGAAACTATCAACCCCAAACCAAGTCCAGGAAAGATATATGCGTTATTCGCCTAAACCATGAAAAATAACGATAAGGTCAGTGCCAAATTCCTGAGTGCATAACAAATAAATGGTAATGGTTAAAAGCTTAGACTCAACCTGGCCGGATACATAAACTTTCCCATTATAATCAACGGGACCAAATGGGCTCCCACTAGCAAAAATGGCTCGGCCCTAAATTGAGAGAAACAGAAGAAATAAGTCGAAAGAAGTGAAAAAAATATTACTTTATGATCGGAACAATGCATGTTAAAGAATAAAAGGCCATAATAAAATCACCTCGCTCCATTTGTAGGCTTCATCAGCAGTACATTCAGACTGTGAGGTTGGGTTGGAGAGGGCAAGAATAACAGGTTTCTGACAAATTAAAATGCACTTTTGGAGTAAGTTGAGTGTAAATCTGTAATAAAAATATGAGAGAATTCGAATACTGCCCTTGAGGCTTGAACTTTAGTCTAGTTATAAAAAAAACAATTATCTTTCAAAATTACACATATCACCTTACATTTTTCTCTATTTTACTAATTACACCTATCGAGGGGGAGCATTTGTAAAACATACACAAATGACAAATCTCACAAGGTATTTGTAGTTCTGAAAGATAAACTGATTTTTTTTTGTTTGGTAATTATGCTAAACCTCAGTGGTAGTTTTTGTAAGTTACCCTAATAATAATATAAAGGGGTAATTACAAAAACACCCCTAGGGTTTGGGCTAATTACAAAAAAAACCAGAGTTATTTGAAAATTCCAAAAAACTCCTTGAGGTTTGATTTCGTCTTACATTTTTCCCAGTGATTTTTGAGAACATTTCAAAACACCCCCTAACATTTTCAAGAATATTACAGTTACCCCTCTAAAATAAAGACAAAAAAAAACTGTAGGGTTTTTTGTAATTTTGAAACATGTCTGGGTTTTTTTGTAAATAACACAAACCTCAGGGATGTTTTTGTAATTGTCCCTAATATAAATAATATCAAAGGCTGTACCTCATTATAAGATGACATGGCCTCAACCACTTCTTTAGTAAAAGTTCTTCCTGCTCCTGATGATCCTATCAATATCGTCGGTCTAATTGCCTGTCATAACAAGGCATGTAAGAAGCCACATTATGCACTATGCTTTGTTCATATATTCAGGCAACATCTCTTCTATACGCACACGAAAACAACAAATACAAACAATTTCACGGTGGGGTGGAGGGGGTTCACACCTTCACAGCATCTAACAAATTTTCGACAGGTTCATGATCGTGGGCCCATGGCCTCTTAAAATGTTGAAGCGATCCCATACGAGACCTAACAATCAGTCCCTACAAAGAAAATCGAGAGTGATCAATATTAGAGATGAAAATGAAATGGAAGTACCAACAGAAAGTAGATGTTGAATACCTTCGAATCCACAAGCCAAATCTTCTTACGAGCCTCTTCCAACGGGGCACCAGTCTGCATACAAAAGGGACTATAAATATTACTCACGAATTTTCTCTTGATTTGACTTCAGCAAAGGGAGAAGTGAAGGACAAATTATTATAAGGAATAATTACAAAAACTACCCCTCAAATTTAGCCTAATTACCAAAAAAACAGTTAGCTTTCAAAATTACAAATACCCCTTTGACATTTGTTTCTATTTTACAAATTGCACCTCAGGAGGGATATTTGTTGGGTAAATACAAACCTCAATGGAGCGTTTGTAATTTTAAAAGATAACCGAAGTTTTTTTGTAATTAGGCTAAACCTCAGGGGCAGTTTTTATAACTATCCGTTATTATAATACAAATATGCTTATCATTTTTCGACCTGCTTCGACATCTCAAGAGCTATGAGTTCTGCAATACCAGTGCCAGCCTGCATTAATAAAATCAGGGCACGAGTGGCAAAATGAATTCTATATATTAACATCCAAATCATATGCTTTTCCTATAATGTATGTTGATGCAGAACAAGGAAAATGGATTGTTGAGAATAGCTAAAAGTCACCTCTCCGGCTCCAAGGAATAAAAAGGACTGATCGGCCAAGGTTCCGCCGACTAAATTAAGTGCTGACATAAGCCCAGCAAGGACTACAGATGCTGTACCCTGATTGCAAACAAAAATATGCCAATGTCGATATTAATTATGGAAAAACCAATAACAAACTGCAAATCAAGGCAAAGAAACGAAGAATAAAAGGGCAAAAGAAACATTGTCAATCGAGAGAACACTCAGACTTGCTTGAGTACATGCTTATAACATATATAGTTAGAAATGAAAAGACACGGTTACCTGAATATCATCATTGAAAACGAGATGAGTAGACCCGTATTTTGCAAGGAGATCAAAAGCATTGTGATTTGCAAAGTCTTCAAACTGAACATTTTTTAGAGGGGAAATGTAGATGAGAATCAGAATTGCAAGACTAATTGGTAATCGCAATTTTTCGAAAAAATTACTAACCTGAACAAGGACTTTCTCGCCGTAATTCTGCTTAACTGCAGACATAAACTCATCCAAAAGCTCCGCATACTCCTGATCAGAAGATAAATTCAGTTAGCTGGGAAAAAGGAAAAAAAAAAAAAAAAAAACGACTGCGTTTAAGGCTTAAAAGTAACTTGCTACGTAACAACAGATCATTAACCTGCCCTGTTGCTCTCCTTCTTCTGAGCCCAATATAAAATTCATCATTCAACAACTGCTCGTTGTTCGTACCCACATCAATTGTCACAGGCAAGCACTGTTAATCAATCAAAACATAAAACAAAAATTATCAATCATTGTACCTTCACTAACAAACCAAAATAGCAATAGCAAGCAGAGAATGAGATCATTAGTTAAGAATTAACCAAAATTTTCTTTAAAATGTTACGGGTTTTGGACCTAGTCACCTTAAACAGCAACAAGAATTATAGACTGCTAAGTTAAGTACAGACTGTGTGATCAGAAGTAATAGATGTAAAGAGGTGAAAATCACAAGTGCACATCTAATTCTTATCCGAATTGATATGCCAGTAACAACGAGAAAAAATCACATGGTTCTTGGAGAAATAAATGACAAATATTTGAGGTCACTAAGACTTTTATGTGTGAGAATAGTTATATGGTGGAGTTGAAGCACGAAAAGACTACATTTGGAGAAAAGAAAAAGAATGGACGCAATATTTTGGATCAGTTCTTTAAGAAAAGAGTAAAACCTGTCCTCCGGATACTTACGGCAGATGGACGGATGCCACCAAGAGCTGTATACAACGATAGTTTTCCTACGGGTATCCCCATTCCCTGGTGAGATCAGAAGAATGGTAAAATTCGACAATATGCAAGATATTACATAACAGATAAAAAGGTATAGGCAAGAGGAGCATGTACTAGGGATCATAGTCACATAAAGCTGTAAGATAGTTGCTTCACAATTGTCAATAATTTTTGCAAAAATTAAAAAGAAAAAAAAAACGACCCATATACCTGGCATCCGAGATCACCAAGTCCCAAGATTCGCTCTCCATCTGTCACCACAATAACTTGAATCTTCTTCTGAGGCCAATTTTTCAATACTTCAAGTATTTTTCCCCTGTAAAACACTAACCATAATCAGTTCAAATAGTGAAAAAGAGAATCTTCCAGTGATTAAACTACTGGGAAGAAATATACTTTTCTTTCAGACTGATGAAGAGACCCTGCGGTTGCCTGAAAATGCTTCCGTACTTTTGGCATGCTTCACCTACAGTTGGAGTGTACACAACTGGGAGCAGTTCCTCAACATTGTCAATGAGAAGCTTGTAAAACAGTCGTTCATTTCTCTCCTGAAAATGACGGTAAAAGTTAAAAAAAACAATTTTGTCAATGCATGGCTGTTTAAATGTAAGGATGACATGTAAACCAAAGCATAGATGTAGTGTACCATAATTCAAGAATTGTAAATCAAATAAATAAATGGGATAATTACAAAAACTCCCCTTGAGATTTGGGGCAGTTACAAAAAACCTAGAAATTTTTGAAAAATACAAAAAAACCCGAGATTTGATTTTGTATTACACATTGCCCCCTTCATAAGCAAAAAAATATTTCAAACACCCCCTTTACATTAGTAATAATATTATAGTTATCCCCATATGTTCAAGGCATCAAACCTTGGTATTTTTTTTTTTGTAATTTTGAAACTTCTCTGGGTTCCGTCATAATTACCCCAAACCTCAGGGGTAGTTATCCCTAAATAAAAACACGCAAACGACAAAATTCTGTATTACCTGAAGATCCATCATGGCCATGTACCTTTGCAGTGGAACTTGGTATTGGCGCATGTTGTGCATCATTTTTTTAACCTACTCAGTAAAATAGTGCAGATATGCAATGAGATAGTTAGCCAAATTCATAAAATACTGAAAAATAAGAGCATTTGATCGGAAAATGAAAAGGAGGAGTCTTGTTTATGTTAACCTGGAGTTCTTGGCTTAAAGCCACAGGAGGAAGTAGACCGCGCAAAAAGTGAGCATCCCTTTCTTTCTCACTGAAGGCAAGGCCTTTGTTGTAGTGGGGATCGCGCAACAACGGATATCCACTGTAAAGAAGAAGAAAAAAACAGAGAGAAACTATAAAAGCATACATATGAAGAGCTCATATCAAGAAAAAAAGAATGCCATGAATGATTAACACAGCATCACAGCGAACATAGAATTGCGGTCATCATTCACGGCATCACAGCGAACATAGAATTGCGGTCATTAGGCTATCATAACTTAATTACAAACAAATTAGAAAATTGAGTTCATCATCGTTTTGTGCATTAAAAGTAATCGAGCAGTAGAATTTAAAAGGACAGTGATCATTAAACAATGCATAAGATTTTGTCAATTTTTAAATTTTTTTCTTAACAAACTGAAAAAAGGAAAAGCCAATGTCAGCTCAACAAAGTTTTTCTTAACACAGTATTGAATTTATGAGAACCCATTTATAAAAAGGACTATAAATGAGATGGGCGAAGAAAACAACAATATTCTTACATAAACACATAGCACAAGTAAAACACTAAAACTTGACCAGAAAATGAAAAAATGAACTCTGATCATACCATCTTTATTAGCTGTAAACAAACAACATTAAATCATTCACTAAATCAAGAACAAAAAAGACCTATCAACTGAAAAAACACAAGAAAACATAGAAACCATCGAACTCCCAAAACTCAATAAAACACCAAAGCCCACACAGAAAAAAAAAAAAAAGAGAATTAATTAATCACCTGGCAACAGTGACAGTCCAGGGGGTGATGTACTGATCCTCCGTGGCGCTATCCTCGCCGTACACATCTTCCACACCACCACCAACGGTGGATTTTGAATCTTTCTCAATCACTGGCGACGATGTTGATGGAGCATTTTCCTTCATCTTATTCAAAGTATTCTCCATCAAAACGACGTTTCCATCTCCTGACCTGCCATTTGAGCTCACAGCAGCCACCACCACTGGTGGAGCTGATATATTTCTTTGCGTAGACTGTGTCAGGGTTTTGGACACCCCATAAAGAGAATTATTCTGCAAAAAATAAAACCAAACAAAAACGAATCATTAAACCCCAGATTTAAAAAAAAAATAGAAAATGGAAACTTTTCTTGAAATGGGTATTTTGTTTACAGAGATTTAGGAAATGGGTTGTGCTAATTTTTCCAATGTGGATCAGAATCCCCCACAAAAAAAAAAAAAAAAAGATCGATAAGAAAATTTTAAAACAAGAAATAAAAAATCTTAAAGATTAGTAAAAAAGAAAAAAAAAAAAAGAATTTCTTTATTGTTCTAGAATTACCAGGGAGCAGCTTCCGTTCAATGAAAGCATTGTAGCAGAAAAATCTGGGAAAATAGAAAGAGTGTTTGGACTATATTTTGTGCTGTGTTGTTAAGCTAAGTGCAAAGAGAAAGGGAGAGAAGAGAGAGAGGTAAAAGAAAAGAAAGAGAGTGTGGCTTTTATGATCTCCTGTTCTTCCCCTCTTTCTCTGCACCTTCTCTTCCTCTCTCTCTCTTCTCTCTCCTAATTGTCCTTCTGAGTTTGCTTTTTATAAGGGCATTTATATTGGAAGAACTGGCACAAGATTTATGACTTGTTCTCTTCTCTCTGTCTCTGGTTTCCTTTTCTTTCTTTTTTTCTTTTTTGTTTTAGGGGTTTAAACTTATGAAGTTGTTATTAAGTAACGGGGTTAATAGTGTCGTATTTCGTATTAATTGATCGTGTTTTGATACAGATATAACAGATCTAATATGAACACGACCAGTTTAATTATTACACGACCTATTTACGATACGGATAACCCAAATGTGACACGAAAAATCTATATAAAATATAAATTAAATTCGACAAGGAAAAAAATAAGAAAAATGGAGAGAAAACTAAACTTACAAATAAGAAATACATTAACTTATTAAAAAAACTATTGATAAATGCATTTAATGATTTTTCCATCTTCATATAGCCAAGTAAAATATCACAAAATATTAAAATAATATGTACTATAAAATTATATGGTTGAAATAGGTCAATCGTGTCGACGCGTGGGTCGATATGGCCAGACCTATTTATTTCTTGTGTTAGTTGTGTCCGACTTCATTTTGGCTCGAACCTGTTAAGGTTTGTACCTGTACCCAGTGGCGTAGCCAGCCCGCATAAGTACCTCTAGCCCAAAAAAAATTCCACCTAGCTCAACTATTCTTTTCCTTAAAAAATATATATAATTTTTTTTTCATTTTTTTCCATAGAAAAAACGAGACAAAATAAAATTAGGGTGCGCGGGGGGAGGCCCCTCCTTAGTTACACCACTGCTTGTACCTGCTAAATTTGTGTTAAGTTCGTGTCGAGTTATCTTATCGTGTCATAACTTGACATCACTACTGTTAAGGATATTACTGGTAATGGGTTGGGCCTAGCCCAATGGGCCAAGTGAATTGTTCGGCCCAAAAATACTCATGCCACCATTTCCTTGGCCCAACCCGGTTCAAACCTCCTGTTTATGCCTAAATCTAGCCAGGTCTTTTGGGTCGGGCCAAAGTAGGTCCGAACTATTTCGGGGCCTATAGAAATGAAGTCCAGTTCGGCCCTATCCTTGGGTCGGGCTGGAAATTATCGGCTCTAAAGAGTATATTTGGGTGAACATAATACACAATAATTTAGATTTTTTTAGGGAGGAAATAAGAAATGAGATGTTCCGAAAGAGAAGCGGATGAACCTGAATTTTCTCACCCAATAATACACTTTTTGACCACTTGAGTTATATTCGAATCCGAGATTTTCTTTTTTTTTTTGGGTGTGAGAGATTTTATTCATAAAATCGTGTATGTTCATTGAGATCTCATTCATGAAATCATCATAGAATTTTTCTACATATTTATGGCACTTTTTTGCTCAAAGTAGTTCGTAATAATATTTTCTTTATTTATTAGAATTTCAAGCAAACTCAAGAAATATTTAATGCTCTTTTTTGCTCAAAATTAGTTCATAAATATATTTTCTTTATTCATTAGAATTTCAAGAAAATTCAAGAAAGGGGTCGCTATTAACACTCCCAAAACTTATCAATACACCCCACCTTTTTGATATAAAAATTAATCAAAAAAACTAAAATGCCCTTAATACCCTACTAAGTTTCTATTACATCTACCTCTCTACTCTTTTTCTCCTTCCACTCTCTAATAAAACCCAAACCCTAAAACTTTAAACCCCTCCCCCTCCCTCCCCATCCCCGGCGGTTGCCCCCCTTCCCCTCCCCTCCCCTCCCCTCCCTTCTCCTCCTCCTCCTCTCCTTATCCCATCTCCTCCCCAACCATGTTTCACATGGAGGCTAATGAATGCATATCTTTTGTGTTATCCGGAGGTGATCGGATTCTCCGATCGAGAGTGGAGGGAAGTCGGAGGTCGAAGCTACAAAGAGGAGAGTTGGAGCCGGGTAGGTGATGGATTGCGGTTGAAGATCGGGTGAGGGAGAGGCATTTTTCATTTCTTTTTTTCGATTTTTCTGTTTTTTTTTTGGTCTTTATTTGTACCGGTTGATTTGCGAAACTCGTAGGCGGTCAGTTATTTCTGTCTTGCAGTGCGTGAAGTAGCTCGTGCCCGGATTTGTTCGAGTTGGGTAGTCTCTCTTGAGGAGTGCCTTCTTTCGGAGGTGGTTTAGTTTTCTTTTGTTTTGTGTTTTTTTTAGTTGTTTCTTGTTTTGCTCCCTCAATTTACGGTGATTTTACCTCTCGTACGGAGTTCTCCCCTTGACATGTATCAATGTATGTATGTTCAAGGTGACCATTTTGCCAGTTGGCAGTATAAGTTTTGTTTTATTAATGTATAAAATTTCTATCGTTTCGGAAAAAAAAAAGTTTCTATTACATCTACAGAAACTTCTAAATACACTCACTTTTTATAATCCTTACAATCTTCATTGGCAGCATGAATGGGTCTGTGTAAATGTTTTTTTTTTTAACCTCTTTTTCTAGTTTATGTGGTATTAATAAATAATAAGCCTATGAAAATTTGAAGATACGTTTTTGTCTTGTGGGTTGGCTAGATTTGTATTTCTCTTGCAGGTTTCATTTTTCATCATAACTGTGGGTGTATAAATAAGTTTTGGGGGTGTTATTAGTGTTCCCCTTCAAGAAATATTTAATGATATAATCATTTGTTTATTTAAATCAACCTATAAACATTTTTTTTTTGCTATATATAACTAGCTTATGTGATGGATATCAATTAGATCATACGTAATTACTTATGTAAAGACCAATGTTGGATACAAGAGTGAGTGCTCCTCTGGTTTTGGCGCAGTCCGATTAGGGGTGTAAAAGAACCGAATCTTTATTTTTATTTTTTCAAATTCTTTGTCAGGATTGGAGGTTCCTAATGAAGTCTTCTGCAATGTGAGAAGCCTCAACGACAAAATGTTTGTGCTGTCTTGAAATATGCATCAACATTTGTCTTCATGGTTACTTATTTGATTACTTGCTTCAACTACAAGATGCATGGGCCAATATTTTATTGTGAATTAAAAAAAGAAGGGGTATATAATAATAATCGGAATCACTAAGGTGACGATTGAATATGCTTGTATTTTGAAAAAAAAAAAATTGGTTACAGAATAATGGTAAAAAAAATGAAAAACAATAAATGAATTTTGATAGTGCGATTAGATATAAAATGAAGATTGGTTACTTGAATTGATATATAAATAGTAAAATAATAATTGGTAATTAAAAATGTGTGAGTTGGTGAATAGTGAAATATGTTGGAGGATGTATAAATAATTAATTATTTGTGAAAAAATGTGTAGATGTGATGGTAAGAGAGAAAATAAAAGTAAGTGAATAATGTATTTAATTTTTGAAAATTTGCATAATCAATTGTATGTTTGGTTTAAAAAAACTCTCTAGCATAACGGAAGTGAAATTCATCTCATATCCAATCGCAACCTTAATCATTTTCTTTCTTATTTTCATTCCTCTCTTTTCATCACTTCCTCCTGAGTTCCTCGTATCAAATGAATTTAGGGATAATACAAAAACTACCCTTAAGATTTAGTCTAATTACAAAAGAACTTCAATCATTTAAAAAATTACAAATACTCCTTAAGTATTGCAAACACCCATTGAATATTGTATTTACTTAACAAATATCTGGAGTACCCCTCCAGATGGTGCGTTTGTAAAAATAGAAATAAATGTCCAGGATTATTTATAACTTTGAAAGTTAAATGGTTTTTTTTTTTTTTTGTAATTAGACTAAGATTATTGGTAGTTTTTGTAATTATCCCTTTAATTTATTGAGAAATATAAGATGTAAAATAAAATTAAAGGAAAGGAAAATAGTTCAAGAAATTTTCACATACCCTTGAAAGTTGAAAAAAAAAATTATCAAAAAAATCACAGGTATCTTTTCAATCCGTAAAACCATCTTCACAAGTTTCAATATTTTTAACTAAATTTTCAATTAATTTGGACTTTGGAGTGTTTGGTTTTTCATTTAAAGACGTGTAAACAACAACAAACTTCCACGTTTTTACAACAAGGACGCCACAATATTTCCTAACTTGATTACATCTAATAAATGATCATAATTTTGCAACTAATTTTGTAAATCAAGAATTATGAAAAGGGGTCCACACTCTACAACTTACTTTCTGCCAGTGAATTAAGGAATGGCTGTAAAATAAATGAACTTGATTTATTTGAATTTGCATTTGAGTTTAAAATTTTGCATTTGAACTTAATTTGTTTGTTGATCAAATTGAATATATATCGAAATTGAGTAGTTTAATTATTTTAAATATTCGTTATTAGTTTTTAACTAATCTGAGCTTGAGTTTCCATATTGAGCGGATCGAAAAATATTTTCAGGTTTGATTTGTTATTTTTAAAGAATCAAACTGAAACAATTTTTTTAGATCAAATTCAAATCGATGATCGAGTAATTTGAGTATTCTTTCAACTTAGAAAATATCAGATCAATCAAATTACAATTTATCAACAAAAGTATAGTTGAGCTCTATCTTTTCGAATAACAAAAATAATAAGAATAAATGTATACAACAATTCCATATGAAATTCAAGTAGTCACTTTAACATTATATTATTCAACTCAATTCGATTTATATGTGCTCCTAGAATGCCTATGTTTTATAGATTTACCATCTCTACAAGTTGTACCAATTTCTGCCCAACTAGACGGCAATAACTATGATATATAAATAGTGATAATTGCTCAATATACACAAGTTGGTGATAAAAAACTCTTTTTCATCACTTTTTCATAACAAACTCTTTTCTACACCAAACAAATGTGGTTTTACTTTTCTACCCTTATTTTAACCCAACCCCATGGTTAACCCCAATCCTCTCTCTTCCCTCTCTCTTCAACACAAAATACACTTTACCTCTTCAAAAAAAAAGTGGAAATCACAAAAATTAAGGTGTTTTACGTCTGGTGTGTAACTCCCATGTCTCCAACATTGGAATTAATTGCTCAATATCTACTCTCATTATGGGGGAATTTATTGCCCAACAAATACTCTTTCACATTTTGTGGTGTAACTCCCACATTTTCAAATCATTTTTTTCTTTATCCTTCTCACATATCCCTCTGTTTATGCCCAGAAATCATTTTAGGTATGTATTCTATATACTTATATGTGGACTTGTATTATCACGGTTCAAATTTTTAGACATTATATGCTTATTTTAACTTAATAAATGTTTTAGTTTTCTTCTTTGGTTGTAAGTTTCGTGTTTGATATCATTTTTATGATTTTTTGGTAATTATTGGATGAAAATACTCACTATATGACTTGAAATATAACATCACGGTATGGATATCAAAGAACTGGTTCGGTTCACGGTATGGTAATAGTTCACGGTTAGTTTGATGATGTGGATATCTGTGCAAAAGTTCATGATATAGGTTCACGTAAATAGGTTCACATTTTACGTTAACGGTATATATTCACAGTATAATGTTCACAGTTTAATTTATTATACCGTGAAGACATATAATACCGTGATGTCTTATAATGTCGTGAAGTAAGCAATACCGTGAAAGTATATAGTACCGTGAATAAATTACCGTGAAGTTGATTCCGTGAAGTGAATTTATATAGTGAACTCATATGTATTGTGAATTTATAACGTGAACTCATGTGTATGTACCGTGATTTGATTGAGTATGATACTGTGAACTCATATGTACCGTGAATGTATGCAAACTGTGACAGTAGAGATTACACGGACATTTTCAAAGACATGTCTATTATCTAGACGATTGTGTTTTATTAATTGTTATTATATTTCTTGCAGATGAATTGGCATAATTTGATAGTTCGATATGGTGGATATTGGCAAGGAATCGAATATGTCGGCGGAGAAGATGAGATAATAGCTATTCATGATGGTGATAATTGTTTTTCGGACCTCACGGAGACTGTGCATGATAGCGTGAAGGCCGATTTAGATACCGGGGGATATATTATTATTCATTCTCTTGTTGATATTGATGGAAAAGGTGTTCATCGTAAGAAGATTAGAAATGACCATGACGTGAGATGTCTTTTAGCCGTTGTTGACATGGCTATTGTGTTTATTACTATTAAGAAGATGAATTATGGATCTGGTAACACCCAGATAGCTCAAATTGGAGGAAATGCCTATAATAATTCTGGAGGGTTTGTTGAATTAATTAACTCTCAGATTAGGGGAAATTTTGTGGTTCCTACTTATATACAAGGCGGTGGACTTTCGCAAATTTCTCCGTTTGAATTTGGTAATTATACACAAGATAATAATGTTACGGACTTTAAAAAATATTTGGATCCGAATCATGTCGAGCAGAATCCCATTGAGAAAAATCCATTGGAAGATATACAAAATTCGAATGAAAATTATGTTGACTGGGGTTTGAACGGCGACAGAAATGATGACTTGAGTGATAATGGCAACACTACTGGCGGTGGCGTTAAAGATTGTGAAGACGTCGTTGAAGAAGATGGTACTGACAGTGAAAGTGATGATGAAGATTATGAGGAGACCGAACTTCAATATAATTTTTTCCAACAATTTTGCAAATGGCTTAGTGAGCGGGGCGAATTTATTGGTATGAATTCGAACGATAGCCGAGAACAACACAGTCAACATAGACCGCCCATTGATTTAAATGAAGAGATTGTAAATACGAACAATACCATAAATTATGCTCAACGTGGTTGGACAATTCCTGGTGCTCCGTTGGTTTCATCAAATTCAGTTCATGAATCTATCTCAACAGATCCAAGTGGTGGCATGTTATCTACTGGATCAACTTATATGACCAAAGAACAAATGGTTATTGCTGTTGGGAGGTATCACTTGGATAAATTTGTGGAGTATCGTGTAAAATACTCAGATACCAAAAGATTCCAGGCAATTTGCAAACATGATGGATGTCTATTTGTATTGAAGGCGAAAGGTCGAGGATCATTTTGGAGGGTGTGTAATATCACTGATCACACATGTCAATTTGATCCCAATCGTAGTGCACCTCGACAGTTGCCTTCCAAAGTGATTGGTGCATACTTCGCATCTAGACTCCTGGTTGAGAATGCGTCTCTTGTTCCTAGGGATATGATGAATGAGTTACGGGAAAGACATCATCTTAATGTGCGTTATAATGTTGCCCTAAAAGCAAAACATCATGCGATAGGGATGATCTACGGTGATGACATGAAATCATTCAGTATGATACCATCCTATCTGCACATGTTGGACAAGACAAATCCTGGATCTGCAACTGCGTTTTTGATTGATCGAACCAATAGGTTCAAATATGCTTTTTTTGCATTGGGTGCGTCTATTCGTGGTTTCAGTGAAAATGGTCGACCCATTATAGTTGTTCGCCTATTTTTATAGCTTCACCGCAAGTGTACGGATGAGTTTATAGAATAGGGTTTGCAAGGTCGAATCCACAGGGATTAATAAATTATTGTACCAAGTATTGGATTATAATAGTCCTATTTTTATCTAAACTACCGAAATTTGAAGGGTTGGTTTTATTACTACTAAAGCAGAAATTAATCCTAAATTAACAAAGTAAAGAGTGATTAAAAGATCAAGTATGAATGGATGGATTCCTGGGTTATGGTTTCAATTAATATCCCACTTTTATGCTCAGGTTAAGCAAACCAAGGTTAAACATATTCTTCTCTATAGACCAATCACCAAAGTAATTTACCCTCTCTCTCGAGATGTATGTAAAAGCGTTGATTGGAATATCTATGTTAGCATCTCTACTCAACATGAGATATCCAACTCCCAAAAGTTCAAAAGATTAACAGATCTCACAAATATTCACAGACTTCTCAATCATGCAATCTATTTGTGTCAAGTACTCAAGATCTAGTATTGAAACTCATCGGTTAGAATTATGGATCAATACATCAAACAAGTTTAGATCAAAGGTCTTTTGATAAAATAAGAATTAAAGCAAAGTACTTGAATAGAGAAAGAAAACATTAACTTCAATTATCCTTAATCATCACATAAAAATGTTTATTAATCTACTCCCAAACCCGGGAATCACAAGAGTTTTAGCCAGACATTGAAAATAAACAATTCATAGACAAATTATCCATAATCAAAATCTAACTAATTGAAATACGATACGATGGAATGAGTGACTCGGGGATGACGACGATCTCTCGATCTATCTTCAATCCTCGAAGGTGTGGTTGCGGTCTTGATCAATCTCTCGAAGTTTCCGATGGAAAACTGCTCTTTTCTCTGGTTTCTAGGGTAAAAATCAGCGTGTCCTTGTTTGTGGCCGCCCCGGGTCTATTTGTACTTCGTTCGGGTCGAAACCTAGTTGAAATTTGACAAACTCTGTTTTTTCCAGCACGGAAGACGGCACGGCCGCCATTTGGCACGCCTTGACCGTCTTTGGTGCCGAACCATGTGTAATCTTTCTTCTTGAGGGGCACGGGCTGCCCGTGCCTAGCCGCACTGGGTCCTTTTGTTTGGGTTGAGCACGGGCCGTGTCTTCAGAGCACGCCCGCCCGTGCTCACCGGAACAATATGCCCATAGACTATTTTTTCCGTTTCTCGCTTTGGTTCGTCTAACTTCTTCTCGACTCGACTCCAAACTTCGTCACTTGAGTCAAGTATTGGCGGTTGCAATGCTCAAATTGTTGCCACTGTGCCACAAATATAGATAAATTCCTACAAAACGAGCAAAGCGTAATCCAATTCCACAAAACAAGAATACTACCCAATTTACTTGTATAACGCATGCATATTCCCACATTCTAGCCAATATTAAGCCCAAAATACATGCAAAATACCAGTCAATCAAACCCCCAAACTTAAACTGTTGACAGTCTCGGTCAACACTTTATAAACAAGACAACACAATTGGGGAAAAGAAGAGCAACTCAAGAACACCGCATCACAATTCATGTCATCTATCCATAAACATCAAGCATAAACCAACCAAGTTTCAAATAGCTAACACGGAGCACAAGTCTATTAAAATCATGGTAAAACACTTCAAATCATGCCTCTCATGGATAAAGTGTATACTCTACTCACTAGAATAATAATGGACGTGTATTCGCTCAAATCATATCAATGTTGAAGAATTACCATATGCTTGCAAATCGTCTCACATCTCCGCCACTCGTTTGTATGCAATTCACAAATCATAAAGGACTTTGTTTATGGTTGTAATGAAGGCTCTTTGGTTAAGGTAGGGAAATATGGATAAAGTGACTCAACTCAAGCGTATAGATTGGTAAGCACATCGTTTTTCTCTAACAGATATTCTAATACCAACCAATTATGTACTCCCAATCGCCTTATATCTTATCACCTCTCTATTTCTCCTTTCTTTTTCATACACATCAATCTCTTTCGCCTTACATCACAATTTCCAGCCTATTTCTAGTACATGCCGACTCACTTATCCAGTCGCGTTTTTTTTTTCCGTGATTTTTTTTCCGACTGTTTTGTGAGTATCCTCATTTTTCTCCTTTTTTTTTTTTATTCCCAATCATCAATCATACAAACTATTTTCTAATTTCTTGATATCCCTTCATTCAATCATTTATTCTATCCTTTACTCAATGCTATACGCTCAAGTTTAGGATAACAGATATATCAATTTAAGTTCTAAGGCTTGAAATGTGGCTATCAAAAAATCGGGCAATAGGCTCAAGTTGGCTAACTAGGAAAATCAAATATCATAAGGTAGGCAGAAAGGCTTGAAAGGCTTAACAAAAATGGCCTAAAATCATTTTCATGAATGCATACAACATGTGACCTTGACGGAGATACCAGAGCAAGTTCTAGAATTCAAATCAACATGAATGACACACTCAATCGCAAACAAGACTGTATATGGTGAAAGCAGTAAAGGCTCAAAAGCTCACAGGCTTGTAAGTGCATAATTCAAAGCATTTTAATCATGATCCCAATAAGCACATGCTCCATATTAATTATTCTCAACCCGATCAACTCACACTCAATATCCAATTCAAAACAACACGAACTAATCCGCAAATGCTCCCAAGATCAAGATCTCAATCAAAACACAACAAACACACAATAGCGGTCAACTCACTCCCTAACTACTAGGAAAGCAATAAATGTGCTAAAGCGATAAACATGCTAAAAAAAATCAAACATCTAATGCACCCTATATGATATGCTCTACATGCAACTAAATGAATGCAAACGCCACACCCATCAATAAAATTACTACCTCTCCCCCAAACTTGAATAAATTATAGCGCATAAAAGAGAAGGTAGAATTTCAAAGAAAAGTGTGGATAGGACTGGATTACGTGGAGGTGGCGGCGGGTAGTGGCCCCGGGAGATATGCCAATTCTCGATTCGTAGTCTTGCTGCCAATATCTCCGACTCCCGCCGCTCGTGTGCTTGGTTCCACAAGCTCGCATATGGTACCTTTGATCTTGGACTTCTTGGTAAGCACGGAAATCACTCCTATCTTTGGCGCAAGCTTTCCTCAAATGCAGAACTGTCGTGATCATATCGCCCCCACGTTCGCCTTGGCGAGAGCTCTGAATATCAGTACGTCCCTCGTGGGCCGCTCGATCGAAGCTTCCTGTTGGAAGTCTTGCTCAAACCCCCTCTCCTGTCTATCATACTCCCCGCCTCCATGGCCAAGTCTTCTTCATCGGGCAACCCGGCTATCCTTCGTCTCTTTCGCGCCGCCAAACCTGCATGACTCGATATGCTCCTCGAGTCTGGCTTGATTTGATTTGGTTATCAATTCTGGCCGTGAGTGGGTTAGGAAGGGGAAACGAAGACCCGACCTTTTGTTGAAAACAAAGGATATTCTCCTCATTCTTGATGATCTTCATGGTGAGAAGAGGCGCTCATGTTAATGCTTGTTTGCCCGCTAATGGTTCCATGCGGCTTATGTTAACCCCAAAATGTTGTGCGATTGGGGTTATCATTCCCCCAATTAGTATTTTCCCGCTTCATGTTTGTTGTACGTGAGACGGCGTGTTCCACAAAGTATGCCGCCATGTTATAAGGGTGCGATTGAGCATACACCAAAGTAGGTATAGCTCTCTCGCTTGCATACCCCTATTGTTGTACCGGGCGAACACAGAATGGGCCGTTACTTTTTGAATGTAACGGAATATGGGGTTGCGGAGTGAGGAAGCCTTGGAGGTGCGTGCTGCGTATTGCATGAGCCCCGTGTCGGGAGTTTCGATCAACAATCGCCCGAGAAAGCACGCGAGTCGTAATTTGCGGCCGTTCGGTATGGGCGTCCGATGGTACCCCAAAAATTTGATTAAGTTCGGCAATAGTGACGGTTCTCCATTCGTTGCCCAACTTGAACTGGATTTCCCGAGGCTCACTCCATGGTCGTGTTGCCGTGACCTGAACAGTGCTTAAGAACTCTAGTGTGAGTGTCTTGTAGGTTGGCCACCGCCCTTGCATAAATGCGGTCCATCCAACTCGATCAAACATTTGCCATACCTCCTCGTGTATCCCGAGAGCTCGGGTACATTCGTCGTCGGTATAGGCGTGTAGGTGCGAATGAACGAGGATGAGCCGGTTCCATTTATCCAGTATTTCATTTTCATCAATAGTGAGCCCGTAAGCACTGGGGCGTCTGTCCGGTGTGGTGGCGCTCGGCGGCGCGGCTCCCAACCTCGTCTTCCTCGGTTTGGTCGTGGTTCACCATGTTTCAATTTAGTACCTGGCAAAACAATCGTGAGAATCCATACTTGCCAAGTAAAAACAAACAATAAATTAATACAACAATTTCACTAGAAGTATAGTAGCTCATCATCAACAATTCGATTCATAATCAAGCGTTCCATTCACATATCAATATAATTGCCGAGAATCCTAGCCCCTAACCTCCTAAACAATCTAACACAAGTATAATCCATCAAGCAATCAACTAAATTCATCACAATTCAACAATCCACCAAGTGTTCGATAAAAAGCCCCATAGAAAATTTCAATTAAAAATATGGCTAAAGTATCACACAAGCATCATATATCAACCCTAGTTCATAATCCTCAAGAAATTTGACATAAAATTTTCAATTCATACCTTAATTTTCGAGAATTAGAAAAGAGTTGGATTGTTGAAACCCTAGGTGCTATCTACCCCAAATCCTTGCTTCCAAGCAAATTCAAACGTATAATTTGTGTTTAGAGTAGTGTGGGAGGTGAGTAGTGATGATATCTAGAATGAATTTTCGAAAAAAATTTGGAGGGGGAGCTTTTTCTTGCTTGTCCGTGCGTGAAGGGGGGGAGATTTGGTGAAGAAAGTAAACCCCTGCCCGTCGGTTTTATGCTTCAGCAGGCATGAGCACGGGCGTGCTCATTCGGCACGGGCCGCCCGTGCTATGGGCCAAAAGATTGCTCCCAAAATCCTTAAGGCGCACGGGCCGTGCCAAACGAGCACGGGTGGCCCATGTTAGGGCCCGAACTGTGGAGTCCTGAATTCTTGAAAGGGCACGGACGTGCCATATACGGGGTTGCCGTCTTTGGTCCGAACCTTGTGTTCGAGAGTTTTTTTTTTTTTTTTTTTTATAAACAAGGAAAAACCCAAAAAAAAATCCTAACCTATGGAAGCAAATAAATCCTATCTTAGAAAAGGGAAAAGAAACAAATTAAGAAACATGGGAAGAAATAAAACAACAAAACCATTGGGTTGCCTCCCAACAAGCACTAAATTTAACGTCTATAGCTTGACGCTTTGTTTAGTTGATCATGGCTCTAGCAATGTGAGGCGTGTCACTTCCTCCTTTTGCTCCCGACTCAAGTAATGCTTGATTCTCGGCCATTCACCATGAATGTCTCCCCATCTCGGCTCAATAGCTCCACTATTCCCTGAGGATTTAACACTTTCTTTATCACAAACGGCCCCGACCATCTAGACTTAAGCTTTCCGGAAAGAGTTTAAGACGTGAGTTAAACAAAAGGACTTGTTCACCCTAAAAACTCCCTCTTCTTTATTATTCGATCGTGCCATCGTTTGGTTCGCTCCTTGTAAATCCGGGAATTTTCATAGGCTTCATCCCTAATTCCTCCATCTCATTCAGTGCAAGAGTCTCTTTTCACCCGCCGCTTGGAAGTCAAAATTCAACTTCTTTGACCCAAAACGCCTTATGCTCTAATTCGACGGGCAAGTGACATGATTTCCAAGACTAACGATACGGGATGTGCCTAAGGGTGTCTTGTATGCATCCGATATGCCCATAGTGCGTCATCTAGCTTCATGGCCCAATCTTTTCGATTTATGTTCACTGTTTTCTCTAAAATCGCTTAATCTCACGATTGGCTACCTCTTGTCCGTTTGCTTGCGGATGGTATGCTAATGCCACCTTGTGCTTAATCCCGTCATTTCGCAAGTAGAGTGCTCATTAATTTATTCACAAAGTGTGACCCCGTCGCTAATCAAAGCTCTCGGGGTTCCAAACCGAGTGAATATATTTTTCTTCAGAATTTGAGCACTACTCGCGCATCATTGGTCCGAGCCGGAATAGCTTCAACCCATCGAGATACGTATTCCACCGCAAGTAGAATGTATTGATAGCTCGGCGAAGATGGGAAGGGGCCCATGAAGTCGATCCCCACACATCGAAGAGTTCAACTTCCATCACATTGGTCATTGGCATCTCATGTTGTCTCGAGATGTTTCCCATCCGCCGCACCTATCACAACTTTGTACGAATAGATAGCAATCGTTAGATAATGTAGGCCAATATAATCCACTTTGTAATACCTTAGCCGCCGTCGTGCACGGACAAAATGTCCTCCGGAAGGTGAAGAATGGCACTCTTTGTAGAACGCCCTCCCACTCTTCTTGAGGTACACATCGTCGAATGATGGTGTCGGCGCACCTCTTAAAGAAGCAGGGGATCGTCCCACATGTAAAACTTGACATCATGGAGGAACTTCTTCTTTTGATAAGATGATAAATCCGGAGGCAAAACCCCGCAACCAAATAATTAACAAAATCGGCATACCATGGGAATTTAGCTTGTAGCATCGAAAGTTGCTCATCGGGAATTCCTCCTTAATTGCCTCCGTGATTTCTTTCTCCTCCTTCTTGTATTCTAGTCGGACAAGTGATCGGCTACTACATTCTCGCAGCCCCATTCTATCCCGAATCTCCACATCGAATTCTTGTAGCAAGAGGATCCACCGAATCGATCTCGGTTTGGCATCCTTCTTGTCAAACGATATTTAATTGCCGCGTGGTCGGTGTGGACGATCGTCTTAGTCCCAATCAAGTAAGATCGAAACTTGTCGAATGCAAACACGATTGCTAACATTTCCTTCTCGGTGGTAGTGTAGTTTTGTTGGGCCTTTGTCTAAGGTTACGCTCGCGTAATAGATGGCTCAACATCTTGTCTCGTTTCGACCCAAAACAGCCCCAACCGCAAAGTCGGCATCACACATTAGTTCGAAGGGACTCAATCCGGAACTACTAGAATGGGTCTTTGTCACTAAAGCCTTCTTCGAATTTCAAAAGCCTCGCAAACAATCATTGGAAAAATTGAAAGCGATATCTTTTTCTAATAATCGACTTAAAGGTTTAGTGATTTTAGAAAAGTCACGGATAAACCTTCTCAGTAGAATCCGGCGTGTCCTAAGAAACTTCGAATGGCTTTTTCGTTTGTTGGAGGTGGGAGTTTCTCGATTGCCACAACTTTCGCTCTATCAACTTCCAAACTGCGAAAGAGACTCGGTGGCCTAAAACAATGCCATCTCGTACCATGAAGTGGCACTTTTCCCAATTTAAAACAAGGTTAGTCTCCTCGCATCTCTCGCAAAACTAGAGAAAGGTTATTCAAGCAATGGTCATATGAATCTCCAAACACGAAAAAATCATCCATGAAAACCTCCATTATTTTCTCAATGAAATCATGAAATATAGCCATCATGCATCTTTGAAAAGTAGCGGGTGCGTTACAAAGTCCAAATGGCATCTGCGAAATGCAAAGGTACCATAGGGGCATGTAAAGGTCGTCTTCTCTTGGTCTTCCGGCAATCATGATCTGATTATACCCGAATAACCATCGAGAAAATAATAATAATCATATCCCGCCAAACGATCAAGCATCATATCAATAAAGGGAAGGGAAAGTGATCTTTGCGAGTAGCATCATTCAACTTCCTATAATCAATACAAATTCTCCATCCATTACTACTCTAGTCGCTATAAGCTCATCACTCTCGTTTCTTACTACCGTCATCCCCCTTTCTTCTAAGACTACTTTGTACCGGACTTACCCAAGAGCTATCGAAATAGTTTAAATAATTCCAAAGATCTAACCATTTTAAAACTTCTTTTCTAACGACTTCTTGCATTATAGGGTTTAATCTTCTTTGATTTTGCACCGAAGGTTTGTAGACATCTTCCATTCTAATTTTATGCATCACAATCGATGGACTAATGCCTTTCAAATCGAAAATTGACCAACCTATCGCCGACTTATGTTTTCGTAACACCCTAAGCAATTTATCGAGTTGAACTGAAGTTAAAAGTGATGATACGATTACGGACTCGTGTTATTCGCTCCAAGGAATGCATATTTGAGATGCTCGGGCAGGGTTTGAGTTCTGGGTTCGATTTGGCCTCTTCGGAAGGGAGCACGGGCTGCCGTCTTGATGAGCACGGCCGTGCCATCTGCAGCCTCCTTCAAGATTCCTTCGACCTTAGGCACGGGCTGCCCGTGGTGATGAGCACGGGCCGTGCCATCATCTCGCGCTCCTTCAAGCGTTCCCTTCGACCTTAGGCACACGGGGCCGCCGTGCCGTGCGTTTTCGTCAATTTTTTTCGTTTCCATACGCACGGCCTGGGCGTGCTCAAGCACGGGTCGGTCGTGCGTCCCTGTGAGAAATCGATTCCCGTACGTTTTTCAGCGTGTGTGTCCCTCTTGCGCTCCTCGGTAGTTCCTGCATATTATCCAAAGCACAAACACAATCATACAAGTCTTAGTTATCAATATCAATAGTCAAGTTCGATGTTGAACACGAATGTGTCAAACCAAACTCCAAAGTATCCCGAAACAATGTATGATCCGCATACTCATCAATGCAGGATTCAACTACGTCTATGAATTTACAAGTCTCCACACCATCATGAAATTGAAGTGCCTTATATATCGTAAATAGAACATGCTCATCATTAACCCGTAACGTGAGCTCTCCCTTTTGCACATCTATTAAGGCCTTCCCCGTCGCTAGGAATGGACGCCCAAGTATCAAGTGAACGTCTTTATCTTCCTCCATGTCCAGCACTAAGAAATCCACAGGGAATATGAATTTATCAACTTTGACAAGCACATCCTCGATGATTCCCTTTGGATATGTGAGTGCTCGGTCTGCGAGTTGTAAGGTGACCGTAGATGGCTTCACCTCTCCCAATCCAAGTTGCCTGAAAATAGACAAGGGCATTAAGTTAATACTCGCTCCTAAGTCACAAAGTGCTTTCTTAAAGAAAACATCACCAATAGCACAAGGGATAGTAAAACTCCCCGGATCTTTCAACTTCTGTGGTAGTTTCCTTTGGATTATTGCACTACACTCCTATGTCGATTGAATTGTCTCTCGAACTAGTCATCTTTCTTTTCTTTGACATAACATCCTTCAAGAACTTAGCGTAATTGGGCATCTGCTCCAATGCATCTGCAAAAGGAATGTTAATATGCAGTTTTTTAAAAATATCTAAAAACTTAGCAAATTGTGCGTCTAACTTTTTCTTTTGAAAACGTTGGGGAAAAGGAAGGGGAACATTAAGTTTAGAAATATCAGGGTTAGAGGAAGATTTAAGCTTCTCAGCCCCTTTTTGTTCAGCACGATGTTCCTCAGCTTGTTCCTTGGCCTCAACCTCGCCATTTGCCTCAGTTTCCGCATCACCCGACGCATCGATTGTCGTGTCAGCAAGGCGCACGGGCTGGCCGTGCGGTGGCGCACTGGCCGTGCCGTCCTGCGATTATTCGGAATTTTCTGGTATTTTCGGCCCCTCGTATTCCGTTCCACTCCTCAGACGAATGGCTTTACACTGTTCCTTTGGGTTTACCTCAGTGTTGCTCGGAAACTGGCCTTTTTGATGCTGCCCACCAATTATTGTAGCTATTTGACCAATTTGGGTCTCAAGATTCTTCATCTGGGACCCCAGTTGGGTGACATGGTTTTCGATTTTATCCATCTTTGCCTCATCCTTGTTGAACTTGTTCCGTGTCTCGTTCATAAACGAGGTGAACATGTCTTCCATGGTTGGTTTAGGATCTGCAGTAATAACTCTATTAGTCACATTAAACCCCGGTGGTGGTTGCATCACGTTCTTTGTGTTTGCATAGGAGAAATTTTCGTGGTTCCTTAGGCCCGGATGATAATGAGTGGGATTTTGATTGTTCCGGAAATTGTTGAAATTCCGGTTATTCACGTAATTTGCTTCCTCTATCAGATCTAGAGAAACTCCCCCAGTACCTGCACCCGCGTTTACCTCATTTGCCTTTGTCAATGTACTCAATTGATTGGTCAAGACGGCCATCTGTGCTGTCAACTCTTTAATTGGATCTGAATCAGAAACTTCAGCTACCCTTTTCACGTTAGGTTCAAATATGCTTTTTTTGCATTGGGTGCGTCTATTCGTGGTTTCAGTGAAAATGGTCGACCCATTATAGTTGTTCGCCTAATTTTATAGCTTCACCGCAAGTGTACGGATCAGTTTATAGAATAGGGTTTGCAAGGTCGAATCCACAGGGATTAATAAATTATTGTACCAAGTATTGGATTATAATAGTCCTATTTTTATCTAAACTACCGAAATTTGAAGGGTTGGTTTTATTACTACTAAAGCAGAAATTAATCCTAAATTAACAAAGTAAAGAGTGATTAAAAGATCAAGTATGAATGGATGGATTCTTGGGTTATGGTTTCAATTAATATCCCACTTTTATGCTCAGGTTAAGCAAACCAAGTTAAACATATTCTTCTCTATAGACCAATCACCAAAGTAATTTACCCTCTCTCTCGAGATGTATGTAAAAGCGTTGATTGGAATATCTATGTTAGCATCTCTACTCAACATGAGATATCCAACTCCCAAAAGTTCAAAAGATTAACAGATCTCACAAATATTCACAGACTTCTCAATCATGCAATCTATTTGTGTCAAGTACTCAAGATCTAGTATTGAAACTCATCGGTTAGAATTATGGATCAATACATCAAACAAGTTTAGATCAAAGGCCTTTTGATAAAACAAGAATTAAAGCAAAGTACTTGAATAGAGAAAGAAAACATTAACTTCAATTATCCTTAATCATCACATAAAAATGTTTATTAATCTACTCCCAAACCCGTGAATCACAAGAGTTTTAGCCAGGCATTGAAAATAAACAATTCATAGACAAATTATCCATAATCAAAATCTAACTAATTGAAATACGATACGATGGAATGAGTGACTCGGGGATGACGACGATCTCTCGATCTATCTTCAATCCTCGAAGGTGTGGTTGCGGTCTTGATCAATCTCTCGAAGTTTTCGATGGAAAACTGCTCTTTTCTCTGGTTTCTAGGGTAAAAATCAGCGTGTCCTTGTTTGTGGCCGCCCCGGGTCTATTTGTACTTCGTTCGGGTCGAAACCTAGTTGAAATTTGACAAACTCTGTTTTTCCCACAGCACGGCACGGCCGTGCCATTTTGGCACGCCCAGCCCGTGCTGGGTGCCGAACCATGTGTAATCTTTCTTCAGAGGGGCACGGGCTGCCCGTGCCCCTAGCCGCACCTTGGGTCCTTTTGTTTGGGTTGAGCACGGGTGTCTGCTGAGGAGCACGCCCGCCCGTGCTCACCTGGAACAATATGCCCATAGACTATTTTTTCCGTTTCTCGTCCGGTTCGTCTAACTTCTTCTCGACTCGACTCCAAACTTCGTCACTTGAGTCAAGTATTGGCGGTTGCAATGCTCAAATTGTTGCCACTGTGCCACAAATATAGATAAATTCCTACAAAACGAGCAAAGCGTAATCCAATTCCACAAAACAAGAATACTACCCAATTTACTTGTATAACGCATGCATATTCCCACATTCTAGCCAATATTAAGCCCAAAATACATGCAAAATACAAGTCAATCAATAGTAGTAGATGGAACACATTTGAAGGGTAAGTATCGGGGAGTTCTATTCGCCGCTGTCACTCAGGATGGTAACCGACAGATATTTCCACTTGTAGTTGGGATAGGGGACAAAGAAGATGATAGATCTTGGACTCATGCAATCAGTCGTGCAAGCTACCACGCACGGTGTGCTCGGAATATGATCAGCTACACTAAGCATAGATAATGGTGAAGTCGTAGTCCTAGTTTCCTCACTGGCGATAACATCATGTCCGGTAGACAAAGTACTAGTAGTGGTAGTAGATTCAGTAAATATAGGAATGGGTAATGATGTTGCAATAGTATTGGTCGTGGTAGTAATCACGGGCGTGCCATAAATTGGACTATCGGGTGATATATCCATCATATCCCACTCACCCTCTAAATGTGTCTGATCATGTGCAACTGAACGCATGATGGAATCAACACGTCGCTCCAACAAATCAAGTTTATCCCCTAAACGACCTTCTAAAGCTGACACACTATCCATGACCCGTCCCACCTCCCGAATAATACCCTTAATCAATGATAACATGTCGATGAGAAATAGAAGAGGCGTCGCGTAGATGTATGTGGAGCGTCCGAAGGA
The DNA here is from genome assembly GCA_016081115.2 of Rehmannia glutinosa. Taxonomy (NCBI): domain Eukaryota; kingdom Viridiplantae; phylum Streptophyta; class Magnoliopsida; order Lamiales; family Orobanchaceae; genus Rehmannia; species Rehmannia glutinosa. The sequence goes on along the minus strand of JABTTQ020002325.1, from coordinate 63,701 downwards.
AGTGTACAACTAGGCTCGATATACTAGCAACACGTTCTCTCTTTCGTATGTCGTGTGGCCCTTGCAAAATTATGCCCATCATTAAACGTGTTTGTTCATCTACCACATTCCCGAACCATTCCCATCCAAACGAATCAACCATCGGCGGATCGCTAATGTGCTCTTGGCTACTTGATCGGCCATGGTGGGCGAATCAACAAGTCTATGTGACCGGCCACAACTCTTTCCACGACCCCGGGACCCACCACGTCCACCTCGACAACCCCGCGAACCACCACGCCTATTTGCACGACCCCTGACAACGTCTCCACTGGAGGTACCACCCCGGTGTGGTGGTATAAATGTTGAGTCTCGGTGGACATACTGTATGCCAGCACGCAAATCATGTGAGATACACTGCCATGCAAAATGTGCTGACTCCTCTGGAGTAGGCGTAAGAGTCTCAAAGCATCGATGCTACAAAAAAAAATTCTTTATTAGACATAGAACAAACACAATTACTAATAACAAATGTAGAAAAAACACGTATGCAATTTATTAGTATAAAAAATAATTCCACATACCCGATTATCGAAATAATTGATAAATTCAAAGTTTCTCCACGTAAATCGCCATCGTAGCAAGCGCGGTCTCTGTAATAACACATCATGCTCTTTATCTGCTTGGCTAACCCCTAAATGAGGTATCGCCTCGTACACCCAAATCTGCAATGAAGTAATTACATACCAATTTTATTAGGTTCACTAAAAATATAATGAACAACAACAAAAGATACAAAAAAAAAACTATAGTCATACCAGAACAGCGAGGGAATGTCCAAACAAATGATACTTGAAAGATGTATGGGCGGGTTGAGATGAAGGAAGAGACCGCAAACGATGTGCAAGGATCTGAAATGAGAACTTACCCCAGGGGAAACTCTCCCACCGATCAGTATCCTCGATCAATGCCCATGCCCACTCATCAACCGAATACGAGTGTCCATCAACAGCGAATAAAATCTTATATACGAACAAAATCTTGGCAATCTTAACCTGATCGGAAGCCGAATTTGCAAACTCCCCTCGACAAAAACGGTCTAAAATAGAATCAATGACTATACGTCGCGGGCGAGCAATGCGACGCGTGTATACGCTATCATCTGGTATCTCATGCCACACATTCGGATCAAAATCTGAATCACCAAATCTCAACCCAGTCACCAAAGCATACTCGTATTTTGAAAATCGGATGAATTTATCACCGCCAACTCTAAACCAAAACTCATCGAGCTCTGAGCCAACCCTATTAACCTCTCGTCCGAATAATGCATGCAAAGCGGCACTGCAGGAAGCCCCCGTAGTAGAGAAATTCAAGTAATGCCCAAAACAAGAAGTGGCAAACTGATTATACATTTCAGGGCGCTTGGGGTCGGACAATTGTATTTTTATTTCATCTAAAACCTTTAGTCGAACATACAAATTTAGTACAGCTTTCTTCCCTTGAAAACTTTGTCTTTTCCATGACCAATCAATCTGCAAGCCACAATTTATAATTTATATAATTAATAACCAATATTATATGAATAATAATGAAATCATAGTAGTTGAAAATTGCCAGAGAATACTAGTGCTTTCTTTTCTTGCATTGTCCTAAACAAAAAAGAGGAAATTAATATTCTTGAAATAATATTTTAACAAAGAAATTTTCATCCAAATTGAGTTGAAGTTATTTAGTACACCAAGAATAAATCATTATTCTCTATTCTTCTGCTTTGGCATTTCCATTTGCAATATGAAATTACATCATCTAATTTTTTAAAAATAAGCACATGTAAAGATAACTTTTATATACCAAACTACATGAGAGAAACAAACATCCCTGTTTTTAATACCTCTTCACATGGCTAACAAATATTAATTTATTGATCCAACTCTAACTAGAACGGTTAGAGATATTGCTATCTCTAACAAGTAAAATATGGAACTTGGCATCTGGGATGAAATTTAAAATTTAAAAAAAAAAATATTGCATATGTTTTTTTATGCATGCACTGAACTAGATGTAAATTTAAAAAAAAAATATTGTATATATTTCAACTTCAAAATTTTTGTTAAAGCTACATTAATTCCAAAAAATAACACTTATTGCTTTAAAATTAAAAGATTGAAAACAACCCAAATTTAGATAAGTTCACGGTATACCAACTACTCGGAAAACTAAGAATTAACCTAAACAACTACTCGGAATACTAAGAATTAACACTTCCCGAAATTAACACTTCTCGGTATATGTCTGGTTCAACATCATGGTATAATAGTTCACGGACATTATATCATTTCACAGTATTATGACTATGTGTTCATATGTGTTAATTATGACTGTTAGTATATGACTATTAGTTCACAGTATTATACCACTATTAGTATATGACTATTAGTTCACGGTATTAGTCACTTTTCGGTATTCACGGTATTATATCATTTCACGGAATTATGAATACACGGTATAATGTGTTCACGACATTATATCAGTTCACGTCATTATATCATTTCACGGACTTATGACTACACGGTATATATGTGTTCACGACATTTAATCAAGTTCACGGTATTATGACTACACGGTATTATATGACTATACGGTATTATAATACTTCACGGTATAATGGGTTACACTGTGAAAATATTCCGTTAACCTAAACTGTGAATCTATATCGTGAATTGAACTGACAATCCATACCGTGAAGCCCTAAACCCTAAATCTGTAATTAGTCTCCAACTCATGCGTACCAATAACAACAAATCAAAAGTAAAATCCCTAAATTCCAACACATAAACCTCAATTTCAACCAATAAAACCATCAATAGAAACTCAAAACAACAAAAAATCCGAAAAAAAAACAACTTATTTTGACTCACATGTTCTTGAGGCAAAGGGTCACGATTTTCGGCGACCTCCGTCGATTCCGCCATTAACACTGCATTTTCCGATCGTGTTGGTGGGACATTTTTGTTTGTGTGAACCTCCGTCGACTCCGACACCAACTCTTCATTTCCCGATCGATTTAATGGTGATGGGGCCTTGTTATTCATGTGAAGAAGATGGTGGTGGGGCGTCGTGAGGTGGGGCGTCGTGGAGGTGGGCGTCGTGGAGGTCTAGGCTTGGTGGCAGTGGAGGTTTTGGTGGCTGGAGGTTTTGTTGGGGAAAAAACTCAAGTTCAATTGGTTTTTGGGTGGGGGGCCGATGGGGTAGTGGTTGAGATTGTTTTTGTTTTCTTTTTTTTTTTGAAAAGGGTTTTGTTTTTGAAAAAGGGGGGAAAACCAAATAAGCTAAAAAAGGTAACTAAGGTGTGGTTGAGTTATGTAGGGTTGGGTTAAAAAAGTGTAGAAAAGAGTTTTTTTATAAGTGTGTGTATAATAGAGTTTTAATTGTTCAAATGGTGTATAAAAAAAATTCTCCCATATAAATATCCCAACAATGTCCACCAAATAATGTTGCACTTTGAGTTTGAGGGACATAATTAAGAATACTATTATTGTAGAATTAATGGTTAAATAAGATGGCACGCTTGTCACGCCCCGTAACATTGGGGTGTCTTTCGCTACAACTACTGGTGGATTGTGATGAGAATAACTGTATATGTGGCTTCAGTCGGTTGGTTTGTCGGGAGGCATGCTTTGCCGGTTAAGTTCGGGGAGCTTGTCACTAGACTTGGAATTGACGGTGAAGAAGGAAGTTGGCCATCTCTACCCAAACTGGTCGAATGCTGGAGTTGCATTCCTGATGAACCCAAGGCAGAGCGAAACTAGTGATTATCCTGAGAGATAGGCTGATCCCGGGTGGTCTAGGGCGCCGCGCGGGCATCGCGTGGAGGCCGAAATAGCTAGGCCCATGACAACATGCCCCTACCTAACCTTTTTCTTTTATATTTTTACTATTTATTATTTATTTTTAAAAATCATATATTAATTAGGTGTTAAAAAATATATGCGCCCGTTAATTAGTTTTGATGCATTTTTAATTATATTTGTGTTCCTTCAAAAAAAAAATATGCCCCATTAATTATTTTTTATATAATTTATAATTGTAAAAAATTCATGAATCCGTCCCATATGGTACTTAGAAATAATATTTTATTTCCATGTACTTTTGCACTTATTAAAGAAAGAAAGAATAGAAGGGCATGTAAATAGTGGGACATAAGGAGATGGTGATTCATGTAACAATTATTTTGAAATTGAATAATGAACATAAGTTATGGATCCCAAGAGGGCAAAAATCATAGGTTGTGGATGTAATAAACAGGTGACCCTATTTGCCTATAAAAACAGGAGTGTTAATTCGGGTTACCGAGTCATATTCGTATTTAGTTTTAGGTCAATTTGTGTTATATATGTTCAAAATTCATAAAATATTAATAAAATTTAATATATTATGTTTTTAGACAAAATGGTAACTTCGTGTAAAAATCATTTTCAGGTTCGAATATCTTGTGTACATGTTCGGATTTCTCTCAATAACTTCAGGCTGTATTCGGATCGTATTATTATGTCGTGTCAGATATTAACACCCCTAATAAAAATTTAATGAATTTTGTTGAAGCAGCCTTAGATAGGTGGCTTCTTGTTAATTATAATGGTAGTTGAGGTTATTTCAGAGCCGTCAAAGTTGTTTTGAACTATTAATTAAACGTGGAGAAAATTAAAATTAAGTGTCACACCAGTATTAACCTGCCATTCTTGAAAAAATAACGTATCTAGAATTCACTGTTTACTTAGTCCCACATATTTCAAACATATTCTTAAATATATTATCCTGACATTCAATCTTATCCATACCATCACGTAATCGTCTCGCCACCTCCCCAATTAATACAACTCAATGAAATACTATGAAAAATATAATTTTAGAAAACACCTTTACTTTTTTCATGTACTTTGATGAAAATGGCCACGTATGTTTTCAATGGAAAACTGTAGGAGCGGCAAAATTGGTCCGTAGAAAATTACGTTTTGCAAAAATATCCTACAATTATAAGGAGCTCACAAATTGAGTTGGTTTTTGATCAATGAAAACTGTATATTTTGCGAAAAATATCACGTGATCGACTGACATGTGAATTAAGGGTGTCGACCGTGTCGTGTTTCATATGCACGGGTCGTGTTCTGATATGGGTATTACACGTTTGACACTAACACAAACACGACACGATTAATTATTCATGTCAAGATACACGACACAAACACGACATGTTTATGACACGTGTAACCTGACATGACACGAAATACTTATATAATTTAAAGTTGACACGATTAATTTTTCTCGTGTTAACTGTGTCCGACCCCCATTTAACCCGAACTTGTTAAAGGTTGTACTTATACCTGCTAAATTCGTATTAGGTTCATGTCAGGTCACAAATTGACGCCCCTAAAATGAATCCCCAATTTTCCAGCTTATTTTGCAATTTAAAAAAAAACACATTCGTTTTAGTACATATCCTACAAGGGGAGTAAAACACATTATTTTTAGTACATATCCTATAAGGGGAGTGGTGACGATAATCGAACATAAATATTTATGCATCAAGAATAGTTCACATAACAATAGTCTACACTTCTGATAAACAATCGTTGAAACCTGCAACACATTTAACAAATTGTTTTATCCATGAGACCTACTTTATCGCTTTTGGAAATTGATCGTTTTAATGCAGTAGGCATACATAAAGGCAAAAAACAATGTGAAACCAACCAATACAGCAGCAACTGCTCCCATGAAATCAAGATTGTATCCAAAATGTTGTTCGATATAAGTTTTAACACTTGGTTTGATGGACAATCCAGGCACTTTGATTTCATTCTCAATGTCTCCATACTGAGAAACAATCAATCCATAAACTGTCCAAGCCATTGGGCAAATCCAGTAATACCAAATCCACCATTTGGGAATTTTCTGTGATTTCAAGGAAGGAAATTTTTTAAAAAAAAATGCTAGAGTCCAACAATAGAAGGCTAAATTGTAATTGGGAAAATAAGTTTTTGCAACCTAAACTTTGGCCTTTTTTTACACTTTGCAACATAATCGATTTTTTTTTTCAATTAACAACCTAAACTATGTGGGCTTTTCACTTTGCAACCTTCCGCTAGTCGGATATTCTAGAAATTCTTTGAGTCACATGTAGACCTGGCCACGGTTCTGGAACCGCCGGTTCCGGTTCCGGTTCCTGATGGCTCAAAAGCTACCTTTAAAACCGTAGGCAAGTGCACCTATCGTTTTATAGTATAGATTATTGAGTACCGAGTGTCATTCCCACGAGGATTGTAAGTACTAATAATTACCGTCTTTTTGTTATTTAATCTGACAATTTTCAGAGTTTTTGTTTGATGAAAAAGGAAAACAAATTATAAATTGTAAAAATGAAGTAAAATTTGTAAAATAAGAAATCAAGAGATAGAAATGTGTTTGAATGCAAATCCCTCTAGAATGTTTTTGTGATTTGACAAGTTAAAAATACAACCGTAAGCCCTTAAAAAAACCAACCTCTTTTAATAAAATCTCATGTCTTGTGGACCGTAGAAATTCCCAATTTAAGTTAAACCCTTTCTCAAGGCGAAAAACTTCTAATCTCAAGTTGATTAAACTGAAATCTCTTTCTAGTTAAAACCCCCAAGACAAAGATTATAACGATTTGTGAATTCCCATATTAGGTTTGACCCTAATCCAGAAGATTTATGTCGTCCTATATCTAGGATTGCATGCAACTCTTTTCACTTATATAGGTTCTATTTCACCATGAATCTCTCGATTTCCCGGATGAAAAATAAACTTCAAATCAATATTGCGCATATATCAATTCGAATGAACGAAGCATAATATAAGTGAATCACACAAAATATGAAGATTTTATTAAAAACATACACACCTTAATCACAAATCCATTCTAGAGTTCATTACATTCAAACACTAGGAGTTTAGCTACACATGGCTTTAATAAAAGAGTATACTACACAAGATGATTTGAATAAAATGAACATGGTGTACTTAGCTCTTATTCAAGACCAATACAAGACTTCCTCCTTGGTTGATGATGTTGATCCAAGCCTTCTTCTCCAATATTGCCCCAAGCTTTCTCCTCCAAGACCCCTTGATCCCAATTCTACTTAATGAAATGAATACAATGAATATTTCCTGAGTATCTAATGAATGCCTCTCCCAACTTCAACCCTTGGCTTTTATAGGCAACCAATACATTGATAGTACTCTCTTTTGTTAAACAATCACCCCCACTTTCATTGTTGGTTGGTGAATTCTTGTACTCAATTGATGATTGAGGGAATATGGGGACATGTTGCAGCAAAATTGGGTGTTAAAGGTGTATAAAAGTGGTCAAAAAGCTTGGTAGGTGAGTTTTCCATAATTTTCGCATGGAAAAGTTGCAGAAAAGTGCCCCGAACACGCCCGTGTCGCCCAGAACGGCCGGCCGTGGCTCTTTTTTATCACACAGGGGATCGGGAGACATGGCGTGCTTCCCAACACGGCCAGGCCGTGTCTCGACACGGCCGTGTTGGGAACACGGCCTGGCCGTGTCGGAGGTCATTTTGTGCGAAAAATCGAGTTTTTAGCTCCGTGAACACGGCCGTGTTGCCCGACACCCTGCCCGTGTTGGACCAAAAAGGCCCCGAAATGATGCGTTTGGCTTGGAATTTTGAGCGTTTTTGCATCCTTAAACTCCCCGGTATGTTTTGACATGAATCCATGGTCCGAAATTCACCAAAATTGGCCCCGAATGGTCAATCTACATCAATAAAAGCACCTCGGAGTAATATGAACTATGTACAATCAAAAATTTACAAAACTAATAATAAAATAACTCGAATTCTACTCAAATATACACATAAAACATGCATAAAAAGGCCCTTATCAAACCACCTCCAACTTTGAACTTTGCTTGTCCTCAAGCAAAACATTATATCAAAAAGAGGGATTCAATAAATCACAACATACAAAGATGATTTTTTTTTTAAACATATTGAACATAAGCAGTCAAGTTCTTGGCCTTCTCAACCTGAATTAACCATTAAGTAAAAACATAGTTTTGTAAAACAATCGATCACAAGAAAGATCAGAATATCGGCGAGGCATTATTCGGACTTGAAATCATCACTCCACAAATACTGATAGTTATGAACAACTTCAATTCAATAACGCCATGAAAATGCAAGAATTCAATAGATCATTGTAGTTAGCTTACTAGTCATATAACCAAGCTTCTTGAACTTTATTGGAATGAGAAGTCAATGAGTATTCATTCTCCTCTCTTTTTTTTTTCTTTTCTTTTCTTTTTTTTTTTTTTTTTTTTGGACCTTTGAGACATGCTTCCACTAGGTTTATATTTTGAATTTCTGTTCAAACACTCCTAGGGTGGTTTCCCATACTCATATTCGTGTCGCCGTTTTTACGTAAAAAGACAAACATGGGGCTCATGAATGCTCCTAGTTACTAAGCAACAACAAATAGAGGAGTATAACCTCGATTGGTTCGTTTTTTTTTTTTGTTTTTTTTATTATTATTTTTTTTTTTTTTTCACAAGCTTGGTTTAACAACTAGTTAACCACTACTAAATCATGAGTTCTCGGAAGTTCATAGCACTAAGTATCGTCGTATATGCCTTAACACATCAAGTATTTATGGTGTTGGAAATCTCGTCAAATTTTAGCCCGCATCCACGTCAATCTATCCTAGACAATCAATTGCTTCACACTGAAAACACAAATTAACAAGTTAATATAGGTATGATTGGGCGAGTTATTGACTAGCAAATATTTAATTTATTAAAAAAATCACATCTTTTGAAAACAAACACACAAGCATTCCGAAAATGTTATTGTACCCACCTCCAACTTTATGATTCACATTGTCCTCAATGTGAAAGAAAGAAATGGACAAACACACACAACACACTCAAAAAAAAAAAAAAAAAACAAAGAAACTAGAATGATATAAAAGAAGTAGAAAAAGAAAAATACGACCTTACTACAATAGTGGAATCGGTGTTGAGCGATCATTGGGTTGTTTTGGTACGGGACCTTCAACGGCATCTTCATACCTAATCAAAGTTAAGCAACACACAACTCGAATACCGTGAAATCTCAAATATTCCCAATTAGGACAACCAAGAAGATGTTCAAGAGTATTTTTTTTTTTGATTTGAAAATGACTCTAAGGACTTGTGATTATTTTGAAAGAAAATAAAATAAAAAAATAAAAATAAATGAAAACAATTGCACACAAACATCGGGTTGCCTCCGGGTAGCTTTTTTAAAGTCGTATAGCCGGACTAACTCACCTAAATGTGAAGATTAGTCGGGCGGAGCTTCAAACTTATGAAAATTCCTTTGGTGTTTAGGAGAACTACCCCAACCTCAAGTTTCAAAATGTGCATTTCGACCTTTCCGGTCCCCTTTTTGGGCATAAGCTTCCAACATGGACTTTGAACAACACTTTTCTCCAAGAGTTTCTCATCATGCAAAGGAATTGAATCGACAAAAGAACAAGTAGTATCCTTTTCAATATCAACATGAATTTTAAAAATTACTTGTTCATCCCCTACTCTCAAAGTTAATTTTCCTCATGCACATCAATGATAGATTTCGCCGTAGCGAAAGGACGCCCAAGAATTAGAGGAACATCAATATCATCATGCATGTCAAGAATAACAAAATCAACTGGGAACATGAATTTATCAATCTTGACTAACACATCATTAATAATACCTCTAGGATGTTTAATCGATTTATCGGCCAATTGAATGTCCATCCTAATAGGTTTAAGTTCACTTAATCCCGCATGCTTGAATGTTTCATAAGACATCACATTGATACTAGCTCCCAAGTCGGCTAGTGCTCTATCAACAGGTAAACCATCAATTGTACAAGGGATAATAAAGCTTCCTGGATCATTAAATTTTTGTGGAAATTCATTGGAAGAACATTTATCATTCAATTGCACATTTGATAATTTGTTAAGCTTATTTTCATTAGGAATGATGTCATGAAGATCCCTAACATGCTTTGAAAGAGGTTGAACAAATGGAAAATTAGTATGTAATTGCTTGAATGACTCAAGGTACTTACCAAATTTGTCCCCCTTTATCTTCTTCAGATTAAACTCCTAAGGGATCTTGGGTTTGTATTCACGACCACCTTTTTCATGGGCTTTTCTTCGTGTTTGTTGTCCTCCACATATTTCTGCATGGTGGGGTTGGCATAATCATGCTCATGTGGAAAACTGATGGTGATTGCCTTTACGTGCTCCCTTGGTTTGGCTCGGTGTTACCCGACAAACTTCCTTGTGGCCTTTCGAAATCATTTTCGCAATCGCCTATTTGGTTTTCCAAATTATGGATAGATGCCTCTTGATTTCTTAAGGATGTTTCGACCACCTGGAATCGGGCATCTGTTGATTGCACAAACTTTGCCATAAGTTCCTCCAAGTTAGGCTTTCCTTGGGTCGGCTGGAATCCGGGAGGCGTGTGTAGATTAGGATTGGGATTAGGCCGTGGTTGACCTTGATTACTCAACCGAGTTCGGTCTTGACGCCAACCTGGATTATAGGTGTTCTTGAAATGATTATTTTGAGAGGGTCGAGATTGATTACCTAGATAATCCACTTGTTCATGCGGTGGTATCGCATGGGGCACTCTTGGTGGTTGTGCGATCCTCCACAAGTCTCACATGAGAAGACTTGTTTTGGAACCGCTAACCCGTCAATTTTCTCGAGTCGAGCTTCGACTGCGCGCGCTAGCGAACTCACCGTGTCGCATTGTATACACCCACCATCCTCTGTTGGATTTACCTCGCACGGATTGCCATTGATATCCATTCATGGCCATTCCCTCTATTAGATCTTGGGCGGCTTCGGGTGTTTTATTGTTCAACGTTCCCCCCGCCGCCGCATCAATCATTTGCCTCGTCGATGAGAGTAGCCCATTGTAAAACGTTTGGACTTGCATCCAAACGGGAGGCCATGATGTGGGCATTTTCGCGAAACTCTTTGAATCTCTCCCAAGTATCGTACAAGGTCTCATCGTCCTCTTGAGTGAATGAAGAGATCTCATTCCTCAAACGTGCGGTTTTGGCAGGTGGAAAATACTTCAAAAGGAACTTTTCCGCCATAATACTCCATGTTGTGATTGTTCCCTTCGGTAGAGTGTTTAACCATTGTTTAGCCCGTCCCCGAAGAGTAAATGGGAACAAGCGTAAACGGATGGCATCGTCGGAGACTCCATTTATTTTGAAGGTATCGCAAATTTCGAGGAAATTCGCGATATGATTATTTGGATCTTCGTCTGGTAGGCCGTCGAATTGAACAAATTGTTGCACCATTTGAATGACATTCGGTTTGATTTCGAAATTATTGGTCGCAACAAATGGGCGGGCTTACGATACTAGACGTTGTACCGTCCATAGACGGCTTAGCGTAGTCATACATGGTTCTTTGTTGTTCATCCGCCATATCGGGATCTTTGCTTTCGTTAATATCCTCCTTGTGGTCTGTACTAATACTTTCCTCTGTGTTACTACCGGCGGTGTTGCGCTTCCAAATTCGGTGACGAGTAGGCATGCACTGCGGTAAATAAAGAGGATAAGTGTAATCCAAGACTTACAAAGATAGATAAAAAGAAAGACAAATGATGAAATAAAATAAAAAATGATTAAATTAACAAAAATAAGGTGTTCTTAATATTACAATCCCGACAGAACGGCGCCAAAAACTTGATGGCTCAAAAGCTACCTTTAAAACCGTAGGCAAGTGCACCTATCGTTTTATAGTATAGATTATTGAGTACCGAGTGTCATTCCCACGAGGATTGTAAGTACTAATAATTACCGTCTTTTTGTTATTTAATCGACAATTTTCGAGTTTTTGTTTGATGAAAAAGGAAAACAAATTATAAATTGTAAAAATGAAGTAAAATTTGTAAAATAAGAAATCAAGAGATAGAAATGTGTTTGAATGCAAATCCTCTAGAATGTTTTTGTGATTTGACAAGTTAAAAATACAACCGTAAGCCCTTAAGCAAAAACCAACCTCTTTTAATAAAATCTCATGTCTTGTGGACCGTAGAAATTCCCAATTTAAGTTAAACCCTTTCTCAAGGCGAAAAACTTCTAATCTCAAGTTGATTAACTCAAATCTCTTTCTAGTTAAAACCCCCAAGACAAAGATTATAACGATTTGTGAATTCCCATATTAGGTTTGACCCTAATCCGGAAGATTTATGTCGTCCCATATCTAGGATTGTATGCAACTCTTTTCACTTATATAGGTTCTATTTCACCATGAATCTCTCGATTTCCCGGATGAAAAATAAACTTCAAATCAATATTGCGCATATATCAATTCGAATGAACGAAGCATAATATAAGTGAATCACACAAAATATGAAGATTTTATTAAAAACATACACACCTTAATCACAAATCCATTCTAGAGTTCATTACATTCAAACACTAGGAGTTTAGCTACACATGGCTTTAATAAAAGAGTATACTACACAAGATGATTTGAATAAAATGAACATGGTGTACTTAGCTCTTATTCAAGACCAATACAAGACTTCCTCCTTGGTTGATGATGTTGATCCAAGCCTTCTTCTCCAATATTGCCCCAAACTTTCTCCTCCAAGACCCTTGATCCCAATTCTACTTAATGAAATGAATACAATGAATATTTCCCGAGTATCTAATGAATGCCTCTCCCAACTTCAACCCTTGGCTTTTATAGGCAACCAATACATTGATAGTACTCTCTTTTGTTAAACAATCACCCCCACTTTCATTGTTGGTTGGTGAATTCTTGTACTCAATTGATGATTGAGGGAATATGGGGACATGTTGCGAAAATTGGGTGTTAAAGGTGTATAAAAGTGGTCAAAAAGCTTGGTAGGTGAGTTTTCCATAATTTTCGCATGGAAAAGTTGCGAGAAAAGTGCCCCGACACACGCCCGTGTCGCCTGAGCGGCCGGGCGTCTTTGTTTTATCACACAGGGGATCGGGAGACATGGCGTGCTTCCCAACACGGCCAGCCGTGTCTCTCGACACACGGCCGTGTTAAAAAAACACGGCCTGGCCGCGTGTGTCGGAGGTCTGTTTTGTGCGAAAAAATCGAGTTTTTAGCTCCGTGAACACGGCCGTGTTGCCCGACACCCCCGCCCGTGTTGGACCAAAAAGGCCCCGAAATGATGCGTTTGGCTTGGAATTTTGAGCGTTTTTGCATCCTTAAACTCCCCGGTATGTTTTGACATGAATCCATGGTCCGGAAATTCACCAAAATTGGCCCCGAATGGTCAATCTACATCAATAAAAGCACCTCGAGTAATATGAACTATGTACAATCAAAAATTTACAAAACTAACAATAAAATAACTCGAATTCTACTCAAATATACACATAAAACATGCATAAAAAGGCCCTTATCGATTCGCGGTTCCGGTTCCTCCAAATTGAGAGAACCGGAACCTAACCTAACCTTATGCTCACGATTCGGTTCCCAAAATCGAACCGCCGCCGATTCCAAACCGAACACGGTTCCTATACGGTTCCGGTTCCGGTTAAATCGGAACCTTTTCTTTTTAATTTTATTTAGATAAAATGTTTAGCAATTTAGTTTAAAATAAAAAGAAAAAAGGAAAAAAAAAACGCGAGCGTGATTCATCTAAAATATTTCCATCATAGCTAAACGTTTGCTCTACTTCAACAATTGAAACGGGGTATACCAAAACATCTTTTGCGATGATTGAGATGATTGTATAAGGTTGAGTTCTTTGTGACCACCAATTCAAAATATCAAAGTCTTCAATATCTATTTCACTAAACTCGAAAGAAGTAGTTAAATAATTCTCAAGCTCTACATTTGAGCTAGAGGAACCCTTGTACGTTTACTTTTTTCCCTAAGTAATCGTTGTGCAATATTAAAAATATCATAATAAACATTTTACATTTTTTCTAGAATGTATTTACCAAAACAAGATTGTTGGTTTTAACCTTAAAAAAAATGGTTCCATCACGGTTCCATATACGGTTCTAACCGACGGTTAAAAACCGCCTGGTTTTGAGACCTTTGAGACCTAGAACCGAACCGAACCGGTTCGGTTGCCGGTTCGCTTTGGAACCGTTGACCAAGGTTACGGTTTAGGAACCGTTGACCACGGTTCCGGTTTCGGTTTGGAAACCGGTTTCGGTTCCATTTGGCCAGGTCTAGTCACATGAGCAAATATCTTTGGAATATTCCAACTCTGGCTGGTCGGAGGTTGCAAAGTGAAAAACCCGCATAGTCTAGATTGTTAGTTGCAAATAAAAATAGCTTGGGTTGCAAAGTGTAAAAAATGTCAAAGTTGAGGTTGCAAAAACTTTTTTTTCTCATTGTAATTTCAGCCCTGCGTAATTATCACGATTTGGCAATAATGGTCCTGTAGAAATCACAGTTTGCATTAAAGTCCTGTAATTTTTAAAAAATCTCAATTCTAGTCATTTGGTCGTTGAAAACTGAAAATTTTGCCTGAATAATCCACGTGCCCACATTTCTGGCCAAACCCGTTGATGTGAAAATTAATTTCTCGCTTATGTGGACATTCGCCAAGTGAGTTATCTGTTGATTGGGACAAAACTCAAGAACCAAAAACTCACTTAAAGGATGCCCACATTCGCGAGATTCTTTTCCACTTGAACGGACTTGGTAAGAAATGTGGACACGTAGATTTTCTCGGCAAACTTTCCAATTCCCAACTATCAAATGAACGAAAACGATAATTTTTAAAATTCCAAGGCTTATTTGTAAATCGCGATTTTTGCAAAACCATTATTGCCACTCCACGTAGCCACTGGACTAAAGTTAGTAGCTAAAATTACAATTCAGCCATGTTTAGAATTCAGCATGTTTTCATGACATTCACTTACTGGTCCAGGAATGAAGAACCCAGAGAAGAGATTGAAAAGATAATAAAAGGCATTAGAACAAATTGCTGCAACTTGTAGGTTAGGTGTCATGGAGACAGTCATCATTCCATAATATGAGAAGTAGAGAAATGAAAAGAAGGTGACGAAGAAGAACCAAAAGAATTTAGCAGCTTTCCATTCAAAGCTCACCATGGCATACACTATTAGTGTATAATATGTTGTTTGGACAAATATGTAAGGTACTTCTGCAATGACCTGCATTTAAGGTAACCAAGATCAGATTAAGGGCGTGTTTGTAAACACCGAAAAAAAAGTGATTCTCAGCTTATAGCTGGAAAAAATCACTTTTTAATGTTTGTTAACATCAGCTTCTGCTTCTGATTTTGATTCATTTAATCAAAATCTTAAACAAATTGATTCTTGTTGATTTTCTTTATACTTAATGTTTATGGACTAATAAGAGGGATAATTACAAAAACACCCCGGAGGTTTGTGCTAATTACAAAAAAACCTAGAAATATTTCAAAATTAAAAAAAAAACAATTAGGTTTGATTATGTGTTAAATTTAAGGGGGTAGTTGTAATATTTTTACAAATGTTAGGGGGGTTTTGATATGTTTTTTGCTTATGAAGAGGGAAATATAATACGGAATCAAACTTCAAAGGGTTTTTTGTAATTTTCAAATATCTCTGGGTTTATTTTGTAATTATCCCGAATCTCAGGGGTGTTTTTGTAGTTAACCCTTAATAAGAAGGACCATTTGTTGTAACATAATCCAAACCTGTGCCAATGCATAAGGTAATACAGAGTACATCCCAGCAGCTCTCTCCCTATATAACACGGTTCTCTCAACGGCTACCACTGGTTGTACCGTTGCACAGTTGTTTATTCCGACAAACAGAACTGAAGCGTACATGGCTCCGATGATTGTCATTAGATCAGTGCTGTTTTCCCTGAAATATAACACAAGAAAAGCAGTAAATAGCTCATGCTTGTGTTTGCTGAATTGTCTGAAAAATACATTGAGAAATAGAATACGAACCTTTTCGTGCCTACTCGCCAGAATATCGATCCGACCATGAATGCAGCTGCCAACGTGAAGAAAAATCTTGAAAGATTATAATCAGGATTTCTCCAGTAAGTGCATTGTTGTTTCCAGAGGATAATTTTGAATTGGTCCCATGTGGTCTGAGAATATTGGCTTGGAAATTGTAGATCTTTTGCCCCGGGAGGCGGGGTGCTCAATTCTTTAACTAATGCCTTGTTTTTCCTGGAAAAACCGGCACATATATCAGATCAATGCCGTCTATTGTTTGCTAATATAATGTGGATACATAGGGAGTGTTTGGAAAAACTTCTACTTTCAGAGGAAGTGTTTTATTGTAGCAGAAGCGAGAAAAGTAGTTGAAAATTAGAAGTTGGTGGTGTTTGGCTGTTTGCGAATAGAACTTAAAAGTTGAATAAGTTTAACGAGAGTGTTTCGTGAATATGTTGTAAAAATACTTATTTGTGTGTAAAAGTCAAACCAGAAGTAGAATCAGAAATCTAACGCACCCGTCCCATTGTTTTTAAATTCTAATTAAATTATGCAAAATTAGAAGCCGAAATTGAAAACACAAAAAACTATATCTATTTTCTATATCCAGCCCAAAAGCTGACAATCACTTTTTTTAGAAAATTACAAACACTCTCTTAGTGTGTCGGTGTTTACTTACTGATACAAAGGTGTTGATTTGTAGTACTCTCCAAAATCAATACCAAGTTGGAGTTCTGAGGCAACTGAGCTCACTTCAAGAATCCATGCCGCTGGATTACGCTGTTCTTCGATTTTCGGGACTCCAGGTATTGCCTGCATCAAATAGTAGATCTTGTTCGATATGTCTAATTTCCTTTTAGTAAGTGCAAGAAGAATTTCTGAAATGTGCCTCAAAGTATTCAACGACTTTTTTGGATCGTCGGCCTAATTGTCCTGCATAGATCACTTGTCCACCTCTTTTCATGAAAAGCAACTGATGCATTATAAAAATGTCAGCGTAAAAGAAAAAACACAAAAAGATAGAAATTTTACGATATGAATTGTTATTTCATTTTTTACCTCATCAAACGCTTCAAATATATCGATCCCAGGTTGATGTATTGTACAAACAACAGTTCTCCCTGTGTCTACAGTGTTTCTCACAGTTCTCATTACAATAGCAGCTGATCTTGCATCTAAACCGGAAGTCGGCTCATCCATGAATATAATTGAAGGATTAGCTACAAGTTCGACTGCTATGGTCAATCTCTTTCGTTGTTCTGTCGACAATCCAGTAACTCCTGGAATCCCCACTATAGCATCCTTGAGATAATCTAATTCAACTAGATGCATTATTTCGCCCACAAAGATCTGCAATTATATGAATAAACCATGTGATCCGATGTTTAGATCATATTTAGGGAGTCTTTCGCAAAAACTTATGCTTTTAGAGGAATTGATTTATTTAATAAATAGTAGAAAATCAAAAGTTGATAGTGTTTGCAAATAAAAGCTCAAAGTTGAATAAGTTTTCAGGAGTATTTGGTTAAGAAGTTGTAAAAATATTTTATTTACGTGTAAAAGTCAAACCAGAAGTAGAATAATAAATATAAAGCATCTCTCCCTCTGCTTTTAGATTCTGAATAATTTACGAAGAATCAGAAGCGGAAATTGGCATTTGAAAATACTAGAAATTATTCTTTTTTTCAGTCAAAAGTTGACAATCACTTTTTATAAGTGTTTGCAAACACTCCCTTAGTGGTTTCAAGAAAATGCAATGTAGAAGACAAGTTCTTGCCATTTTTTCTTCCTTGCTAACTTCTCTAGGGAGCCGAAGGAACGCAGAGTACATCAAAGATTCGTGGACAGTTACTTGAGGCGAGTGAATATCATTTTGTTCGCAGTATCCTGAAATTCTGGCAAATGTTTCTTGTTTTTTCGGAAATCCAGATATTCTAATGTCACCTTCAATATAACCCCGAGTCTTTCTTCCAGATAGAACATCCATCAGTGTAGTTTTACCTGCTCCACTTACTCCCATCAATGCAGTCAAAACTCCAGGCCTAAATGTACCGGTTAGTTCGTGAAGTAATTGGAGTTTCTCATCACTCGCTCCTTTTTCTTTCATAACCTGTGGCCAACGTTGAATAAAATAATGGAGAATGTTTGGTGAATAAGTTGTAAAAATATTTTATGTGTGTAAAAGTCAAACAAAAGCATAATCAAAAATCCAAAGCACCCATCCCTTACTTTTAGATTCTCATTAAATTATGCAGAATTACAAGCAGAAGTTGTCATGTGAAAATACTAAAAACTACTTTTCTTTCAGATTTTTGGCTGATAATCACTTTTTTTAAGTGTTTGCAAATACTCACTAACTATCCATTATGAGAGCATATGACAGAGATCTTACTTGGGGCATATCCACAAAGTAGTTCACATTGTCGAAAGACATGGCTAAAGGCATAAAAGGCAGAACCATTCCTCTCTTATGTGCAACACTTTCTGTGGCGCCAATACTTGAATGTTCGTTTCTTTTTGTTCCATTCACTTTCAAGTCAGTGTTGACCCCTGGCATAGACATATCTCCTAGTTTGAGGAAAACTATGAGGACTTTAATATTTCTGACTAATTCTTTTATGTTATATTCATTTGTTCGAATTAATGGTACCTGTGTTGTTGTTTATGTCTGTGGCTAGATAAAGATGGGAAGAGTGAGTTTTTTTCCAGATTTTTCTCTTGGACTGTTTCGATCGCTGTTGCCTGATCTTGTGATATTGTACCATGTGTTTTCTCAAAAGCTACCACATTGAAAAGAAAATTTGGAAGTTAAGATGTTGTAATAGGAAAAAAAAAGAATCTATGACAATGGCCAACAGAAGCTGTAAAACTTACAGTTGAGGTACATGAGAGCAATCATAAAAAGTACGTTAAATAGAACTGTGAATCCCAGGAGAGCAGCTATGCCTATCCAATACCATTTTTCTTCTGGGAAAACATTGAATTGCTTTAAAACTGCCACTCCCAAGCTTGTTACATTATCTGAGCCCTGCCATTTGGACCAAACACCTAAAGTAAGATTCTTCCGAAAATTGTCTGACATTGTGTATTATTAGAAAGTACAATATGGGACTTTTTTATCATACACACCAACACGTTCATCCATCTTGAGGCTAACATTTCGTTCACTGTGACCGCATTGTAACCGTAGCTCAGGGGTGATACCCAGTAACCCCACCTCCACCAGCTTGGTATTTGATCTACGTGACGTAATAGTTGTGTAAGAAAAGCTTCTATAGTGAACTAGTTTGACAATAAAAAATCCATTGAGATTGCACGTAGGATGTGTCTATAAGGGAGTGTTTGCAAACACCTAAAAAGAGGTGATAGTTAGCTTTTTGCTGAAAGAAATTAGTTTTTAGTGTTTTCAAATGGCAACTCTGCTTTAGATTTCTGATTCTGCTTCTAGTTTGATTTTGTTGCACACAAATAAAACACTTTTACAACTTATTCGTCAAACACTATCTTTTAACTTATTTAACTTTTAGCTTCTATTTGCAAACAATATCTTCTCAACTATTTTTTGCCTCTAATACAAAAGATCCCTTCAATTAAAAGCAGAAGCTTTTTCAACACTCCCTAACAGTGCATTCGTGTCGAGTTACAATGTATGAGGTTTAGGACACATGATTTCATGTTTTTTCGTGCTGTCAATATTTGAAATGTAAGTGAAGCATTCAAACAATTTGAACTGCAACTAGCAATTGCTGTTGTCTTTTGTTTTAGATGATCAATGAAAAAATGATATGATATTGTAGTGTTTCTGATGTTGAACTGACCAAGAGGAAGGATGAAGCCTCCCAAAAGGAACACAAGAAGAAGTGTAAGAGAGCCACCGGTTTTTGAGATAATCATTGTTCTGCATACTCCCACGATGAGCCTAAACAGCCCCACAGCCATTTGTTGGATCAAAAATACCCATAGGAGTTGCTTGAAGAGCCTGAAAAAGTAAATGTCATTTTGAATCCATAATAAGAAAAACCTTCAACTCCTTTTAAAAGCAAAATTTATTAGAGCACGAATTTACATGGACAAAGTGATATATAGTATAAGGAAAGAAAGGTTTACCGGCTAGCTTCAGGGGCAAATCCGATTGTAAAATAAGTTGTTACCATCCACACGATAGACTCAAACAAGGATATTGGTACCCTTAGCAGAAAGTTCGGTATGGCAAAAGCCCAAGGTGGATAGAAAAGTAGGTCTCTGTGCTTATAAAATACAGGAAGTCTTTGTATGGTCAGTGAGATTTCGACATATCCATTAAACGTATTAATAATCATGCCAAAAAGAAGTGCACCAATGTAGACAGCACCATCCTCTTCATCCCGAGTGTGTAGTTTAGTCCTCAAGAACACGGTTGATGCAATAATTGCCACAACGATAATTTGGACAGTCTTAAAAACATAGAAGAAAGAATTTCTCTTTATCAGAAGCCATTCCTTGTCAAAGTTGGCTTTGAGAAGGACCCATTTGGGAACTGAGTACTTGTCGTAAACTAGAGCTGATTTGTGATTCTTGTTTTTGTCATAAGGGACTGATAATTCGTCTTGAAGCTGCATGCCCACATGAAAAAGCTTGAATCTCTCTGCAAATTCATCAACTGAAACGTATTTGTATGGTTTCGTTCTATCGGCCCAATACTGTTCTTGGTCTTTTTTTGACGTCACCTGTTACCATCACATGTGTGTAAGACTAAGGGGGTGTTTGCAAAAAATTCTGCTTTCAGAGGACGTTATTGTAGCAAAAGCGAAAAGTAGTTGAGAATTAGAAGTCGATAGTGTCTGCACATAGAAGCTAAAAGCTGGATAGTTAAGTGAGTGTTTGCAAAAACTTCTGCTTTTAGAGGTGGTTTACTGTAGCAGAAGAAAGTAGTTGAAAATCATAAGTTGGTATTGTTTGCAAATAAAAGCTAAAAGTTGAATAAGTTAAAGATATTGTTTGGTGAATAAATTGTAAATGCGGTACAGAATGAAAAATCTAAAGGATCCACCCCTACTTTTAGATTTTGATTAAATTATGTAGAAACAGACGTAGAATTTGGCATTGGAGAACACTAAAAAACTACTCCCTCTTTTTCCAGCCAAAAGCTGAGATTCACTTTTTTTTTCCAAGTGTTTGTAAACACTCCCTAATTGCATTCCCTTTTTAACTTACTATGTGCATTCAGGCAAAGACTAATTTTCCATTTTGTGCCGAATTATGTTATTACCTCTTGCAGAAAATCAGCAATTCCCTTTCTCTCAGGACACTTGAATCCATTATTACCAAAGAACTCGGAGACATGCTCTCGTGGACCGTGATAGACGGTCTGGCCTTCCGACAAGAGGATAATATCATCAAAGAGGTTAAACGTCTCTGGATCTGGTTGGAGGAGAGACATCAATATGGTTGCCTCTGTCAGGTGAGCTATTTGTTGCAAGCACTTAACCACCTGAAATGTTGTCGAGCTGTCTAGGCCGGTCGATATTTCATCCATAAATAGTGTTTTGGATGGGCCAACAATCATCTCTCCTATAACAACCAAGGTAAAGAATCAGAGTGTATTCATTTTCTATTATTTCAACCATATAAAGAAGATGTGTTAATCAACCTGTAGTAACACGCTTCTTTTGACCTCCTGATATTCCCCGTTTCATTTGATCCCCAACAATGATGTCCCGGCATTCACTGAGTCCCAATATCTGCATTACATTTTCGTAGCTAATAACAATGTCGAATGAAATCCGAAAGTTCGTGACCAAAAGAAAGGCCTCAAAGTCATATATTTATTTTTTCAGGTATATTGAAATCAAAATTACTGGAGAGTAATCTAAAGAAGAGTTTACAAAAGTTATTAATTGTAGCAGAATAAAAATGGTTGAGAATCAAAAGTTAAAAGTGTTTGATGAAAAAGTTGTAAAGTACTTATTTGTTTGTAAAAATCAAACTAGAACCAGAATCAGAAATCTAAAGCACCAATCTCTCTGCTTTTAGATTTTGATTTAAATGAAGCATAATCAAAAGCAGAAGTTGCCATTTGCAAACATTAAAAGTGGTTTTTTTTTCAATCAAAAGCTGAAAATCACTTTTTCTTTAAGGATTGCAAACACTCCCTTAACCTGTTTGTGGGTAAAAAAAAAAATGTTAACCCTGTGAAATCTGATAAGCAAGGTTTGTTAGTTTTTAAATTAATGTAGGACATATGTTTTAGTTATCTTCTCTCCATGTTGGTTCAAATTTATGAGTTGCCTGCAAAGACAACCTATGACTCTTCATCTTACCTTGAGAATATAGTCAGTGATAAGACTGCTCTCAACTCCCTCCAGTGCAGTTGCCTAATGAAAAATCCAAAAATAATATAATAATAATAATAATAATAATAATAATAATAATAGGCTAAAAATTACCCCTAGTTGATCAAGACAATTATTCTTAAATATATTAATTATCTCATCATACCTTCATAAAAAGATCAACTTCTGCATTCGGATTAATACCACTTTCTTTTTCCCTTCTTGTGACCTCCTTCAATAGTTCTAGAAACAGTCGAAAAAACTTAGAAATCGGAATAAACAATCTATTGAGAAATTAGTAGGTGTATGAAATATATAAAAAACATTAGTCAAATTGTTAAAAATATCGATAATTATTAATTAGTACCATATCTATTTTCAACCCCTTGGCACCTGGCTGAGAAGTCAAGTGTTTCTCCTACAGTCATCTCTGCTACATGAACATCATTCTGGCTGACATATGTCGATGTCTTCTGGGGGACAAATTCACCAAGCTTATGACCATTGTAAGTAATTTCTCCACTTGCCTGTTCCACATTTTGAAAAGTTAATTCGGAGGAAATTACATTTATACCTTCTCTGATTATTCAAATGTGGTTTTAAGCTTCTGAAAAAATTATCTGGTTGAACAAACCTTTAAGCTGGAATTTAACCTGCCTGCCAGAGCCAACAAAAGTGTTGTTTTCCCACACGACGGTGGTCCTAATAGAAGGGTCATCCTTTCCATCATGCAAATGAAAAAGTACAACACTGTTAGGGTGGTATTTAAAGAAGTGTTTGCAAAAACTTATGCTTTTAGAGGAAGTGATTATTGTAGCATAACTGAAAAATAGTTGAGAAATAGAAGTTGGTAGTGTTTACAAATAGAAGTTAATAGAGTGTGTTTGTTTGTCAAGGTGCCTTAGTTTGTTAGGTGTAAAAGTCAATCCACTATCAGAATCAGAAATCTAAAGCATCATTCTCTACGCTTTTACACTCTAATTAATTAATGCAGAATCAGAAGCCGAACTTAGCATTTGAAAAAACTAAAAACTACTTTTTTAAGCCCAAAGCTGACAATCACTTCTTTTAAGTGTTTGCAAACCGTCCCTAACTCTATCTCAGCAAAATTTTCCATAACAAAAAATCTCCTTAGGCTAGATTTAGTTGATTTTCAAACTCAAAATATTCCACCACAATCTTCCTGCATTTTCCATCAATTTTATTGTTTGGAATTCGATAAATTTACCTGGAGGGCTTTATAATCCCAGAAACATCTTTCAATATGGTAAACTTTGCTCTCTCAGCCAGCTTTATTCCAAAGCAACTCAAAGCTGTCTCTGCAATATTACGAGCCGCATTTGGCAATGTAGGAAGAGCTCTGTCACCAATAAAACAATCTGCCTCAACACCTAAGTTCTTGAACCTCACTTCTACAGTAGGAAGTCTAATCCCTGCTCTGGAAAATAAAACAAAATAAACAATGAGAAAAGAGATAATAGAGACACATTTAAATTTTAGTAGTTGATATGTAATAATAACTTACTCATCGATTCGACTTCTAATTTTTCTCAAGAACGTCTCGATATCTTCCTCAGTGACCTTAAGAACCCTGTCAACGAACTTTTTCCTGTCATGCATGTCAAGCTTTTTTACATCATTCTCTTCATGACTTGTACTAACTTGCATTCTCAAATTTCGTATTTCATAGTTCATTTTCGTTTTGAAGCTCTTTTTAGAAATGTTAAATGCAAACTTGTTTAGTTATGCATCAATGAAAAAGAGAGTATTAAGGGTGAAGATATTATGTTCTGATTGGTATTAATTAGCTTACATGCTGCTGTTAGAAAGTCACTCTCTTGTGTGAGAGATTTGAGAAATAAGAAATATAAGGCATGCAAGACAGACAAAGATTGTGCATTTTTTGCATAATTGATGAGAGATAGTTTATAACTTATAAGAGAATGTTCTAATTCCTTTCATAAATGGACACATTTGATTTACTATTTTTTTGTTTTGTTATTTGTCCTCATGGCTACCTAACTAATTATTTTATTAAGAAAGAATCTGGTCTTATACAAGTAAGGGGCAAGGGTGTTTTGAATTGAAAGATACAAAATTATTTAAAATTCATATACCAATTAAAAGGCCAATTATTTATAAAAGATTTTGGTAAGAAAATCAAGGTGCATTGATTTGCTTGTCTGAAACAAGAATTGTCACAATCTATTACTGTAGTTTTGCCTTGTCTGATTTTGCCCTTGTATTTTAACAACAAGCCATTTAGACCAATTTATAATTTGTAGCTGTTAAGTTAATATTGCAGACAAAAAATTGAGAATATAAAATACAATGTCTGATAACAACATGAATAATACCTATTAAAGATTGTGGCAGAGAGGACATCAATAAAGACATAAACTAGGACAAAATATCACATGTATTGTAATGACATAATAAAACAAACATGCCCCTTTAAAAGTGGTTGCCTTTATAATACATTATGTTCAATAAAATAACTTTGATCTATTATTCCTTATCTGCCATATTTGTGTTGCTGCAAGTTAGGAAGAAAAATGTCCTTTCAGATAAACTTGTATATACATCTCTGTACTGCTTGCACAGATTGAATTGTGAAGAAGTATATGGTTTGTGTAGATATAATTTTGCTAAAATTTGTTATGTTTATGATTTCATCACAAGGATATCCTCTTTAATAATCGTTTTTATTTTTTCGAATCAGAATACTCAATTATTCGGCCAGAACAGTTTGGTTTTAAAAATAAAATAGGGTTAATTACAAAAACTAACACTGAGGTTTGCCTAATTACAAAAAGAAAAAGGTCATGTTTTAAAATTACAAATACCCCATTGACATTTATTTTTATCTAACAAACTGCACCTTCATCTTCAAGACTCAAGAGGAGGGTATTTGTAACTTTGAAAGATAACTTGAGTTTTTTGTAATTAGGTTAAACCTCGTGGGTAGTATTTCTAATTATCCCAAGAAAATACTCTGGGTTGTCATAATTAAATCAGTATGTTCTCTGACCGAATGAAAACTTTTACAATCTTCCTGACCAGACCAAGCATTCTTCTATCTTTGTTGACAACATATTGGGACATTCATATATTTTTTTCTTTTTTAACACAATGGTTCTATGACAAGAATGTATTTTTCAGTAAGCTAATCAGCATGCGAAAGGGGTTAAAATTAATTTATTTAAAGCAAATTCTTGGATTCTAAGGGGAATTTGACACCAATACATGATCTGAAAGGGAAAGGAAAAAAAACTAAATTTAATAACATATACTTATTTGTGGGCCTTAAAAGTAAGATACAAAGCAAAAGAAATCTTGAGAAAAAGAAATTTGTTTTCTTGGCCAACTGTCTTCTCTTTCAAGTAAACTAAATCATTTTAACTTTACTGAAAACATTCACTCTATGTAAAATCATGGCTATAAACCATTTGAAACCCTTGTCAATATGTATCATTGCTGTGTGAAATTCATAAAAGGGAAAAAGCTTCTTGATTTTTCACTGTATCAAATCTAACAGTGAACAGAACAAAAGGCAATATTATATGTCAGCTGGCAATTGTACTAATTCAAATCCTCCAAAAACCAAGATAATAATTACCAGCACAATTTTGAAGATCTGTAAAGCAAAAATAAACTCAGAAAAAGCAAGCAAAAAAATTAAATAAAGAAAAAAAATGAAAAAAAAAAGTGAAAATGACATGCTCATCCTCCAAATGTACCTCAAAATCCAAACATTTCCATCATTGCTGCCTCCCTCTCTCTTTTTTCCCTCTTTATTATGCATCAAATGTTTATGCAAAAAATGGGCAAGAAAAAAGAGAAAATATTGCTCACAATTAATTCACAATCACACACACTACACACAGTACCAGGAGAATCAATTACCCAATTCGGATCGAAAACCCAGATGGCCATGACGCCGGAACCGTTGTCGGGGATCCACGCCGTCAGTTTCCGAGCACCGCCGCCTTCCCCGGTGGCGCCTGGAAGGAAATCCTCTTTCGCGAACGACGACGTTTTGACTGAATACCTACATCAGTCGCTGAAAGTCCCTGACCTAATTCTACCCGACAGAGTTTTCCCCCGGCAGAAATCAGCTCAAAACCCGCCAAAAATCGATCTCAGGGATTTGGATTCGCTGGAAAATGAGACCGGGAAAGAAATTTCTGAACTGATTGCGCAAACGGGGTGCTTTGAAGTGACTAACCACGGGATTTCTCGTGATTTGATTAAATTGGTTCTGTTTCTTGGGGCTGCCATTTTTGAGATCTCGCCGGAGAAGAAGAAAGCGGTGGCGAGGTCGCCGGAGAGGCGATATGGGTTCGAGGAGATTCATGGAGAAGAGGAAATTAGAGATCAAAGTGAAGAGTTTTTGTGGTGCGGAGAAAAAAGGATGAGGTTAGAAATGGAGGGAGTTTGGCCTTTTAGATATTCAAATTTCAGGTAAATAATTAGTTTTTCTTTTTTTGAGAATACAAATTACAAATCGCACTATAGTCTTATAAGAAATAACAATCCGTAACAATTCTAACAAGATCCATACTAAACTTCCTTCTATAGAAACAACCACGTATAAGGTGGAAAATCACCGACATGCAACAGTGGATAATCGAACTTCAAATCTACTAGTTTTCCAATCACTACATATTTGGTTATTAAACCGTATATGAGTTACTTTTAGTATACATAAATCCAACACCAAAATTCTTGATAAAGATTGTGTTGTACTAGAATCTAGAATTTATTTATTTTTCAATATTTACTTCGATATTGTGAGTATTCTAGTTTGATGTAAAGTAGTAGGGAATTCTATCACAATTTAATAAATTTTAAAAAATCTATTAAATTAATCCCACCTATATATACTAGTTTTATCTAGGTTAGTTTTGGTTAACTTTAAGGGATGATTTTAAAAAAAAAAGAAAGATTTTGAGGTATTTACAAAGAAAAAAACCAGAAAATTTCAAAATTACAGATTCCCATTAGGTTTAATTTCGTCTTATATTTTAGAGGTAATTATAATATATCCATAAATGTAAAGGGGGTAATATTTAAAATATTTTTTGCTTATAAAGGGGTAAAATGTACGACGAAATCAAACCTGAAGAAGATTTATGTTATCTTAAAAGTTAAAACTTCTCTAGGTTTTTTTTTAAATACCACAAACCTCAGGGACTTTATCAATAATTCTCTTTGTAGTATTTTGTAATGAATATGCAATGTCAATATGCAGCCAAGCGATGGAAAAGCTACATGACCAAATTGAAGAACTAGGTAACAAAATTCTGCAATTTCTGGATCACCATAGTTTGAGAAAATTGTGCCCTGATCAGATTAATGGTTCACCGGAGGACCAAGAACCCGCCGGAAAGTTTTGCTACATACAAAAACACTGCCGGAAAACCGACGCCGAGCGATCGGAAAACTCCCTGAGATATGATGTGATAAGAATGTTGGTAAGGGGATCTGAATTTCCACATGCACTGTGTTTGCATATATGCAGTGGATCAACTGATTTCCATGTTTACTCCAAGAAAGGTTGGGTCTCATTTTGTCCTAATGAAGAGTCAATTGTCATCACAGTTGGAGACATGTTACAGGTAAATTAATTTGTTACATATCCATCTCTTGATTTATCAGCATTTTGCCATGAATTAGGAGAACATTGAATTGAATATCTTTACATATAAAATATTATAGAGGAACACATTTTTTGACATCCCAAGTCCAGGGGCGTAGCCAGCCCGGCTGGCTACCCCTAGCCCAAAATTTTTTCCCCTCATTTTCCCCCTAGCTCAATTATTTTTTCTCTTTAAAAAAACACATATAATTTTTTTTTTAATTTTTTTTCCACTGAAAAAACGGGACAAAAAAAAATTTGGGGTGTGTCGGGGGCCCCCCTGGCCCCCCCCTATCTACGCCTCTGATCCCAACTATTCAAGGTTTTTTAACTTTGCTATCTAAACTTTTTTTTGAGGCATTTTGCCTTCTAAAGTCCAACAGTTTTTCAAACTGCCTCATTCGATTCACTTTTGGTGGAAAATTTAATCGGAAATCCGTCACATGCACGTCGTCTTAAATATCAAGCATGCACGTCGTGTGATGAGATTCTAGTAAAATTTTTGACCAAAAATGAGTTGGAGATACAAGAGTTGGAAAACCTGTAAACTTTATAAGATAAAATGTTCCAAAAAAAATAGGTAGCTAAATTGAGAAACTCAAATGGTTTGAATGACAAGAAAAATTTCCCTGGATTTGAAAGCTAAGTTTATTGAAAGTCTTTGCAATGACCATACTACCAAGTGCCTATGTTGATATTGTTACAATAACCTTAAGAATGTGGGTCATATTGAGGGTCGGATTTGACACGAATCTTATGAAGCAACCGCCTCACGTGCCAAAAGGGCCACCAACTTCTTTATATACACATATATACCTAATAACCTAAGTGTGAACCCAATAAAATAAAATAACATCTCTATTGAGGCCAAAATACCCATTATTTAATTTATGTATATGATATTGTATTATCGTCGATAAAAAATATAAAAAAAACTTTAGGGCACCATTTGTGAAGTTTGTCTTAGGTTTTAAAATCTCTAGTCCGTCACTAGTCAATTTAGTAAAAGAAAAATATATAATAAAAATTGAGATAGCATTGACTTGATCATAGGGGTGATCACAGTCGAATTGCCATATGCGGCTTGGTTAAATAATATTTTAAACGCAATTTTATGAAGTAAAACCAAAGGTACGATTTTAAACGGTGGTGGGTGGTTTCACGATTTTTATACACAAAAAAATATTATATATTATATAACTAATAAATTAATATAATTTTGTTATGATATTTTTAAAAAAATATTAAAATTGAAAAGTATTTTTCTTAAACAAGATGTATTATACAAATGAAACGCACACTGCAATCTCTTTTATTTCACTTACATTCAATATATAATGCAAAGTAATGTTGTTTTATTTTGATGCAAAATATAATGCATTTTAGCAACATTGAAAGAATGTAAAATTCATTATCTACAAAGTGTGAATCTAAATATATTATTCATAAAATTAGTTCTTAATATATTTATTGTCTAACTATTAATCTATAGAATAATTACTAATATTTTATTTTACCCTAAATTATAGAGGTGTGGTGATGTTTAGGAGCTTTTTTTTTTTTAAATCTAAAACCATAACCATACCAACAAAAAAATGGTGTGGTTTTATTTATTATTTTAAATCACACTCTTAATCATAAACTATTATAAATGGTGCGATTTAGTGTGGCTCGAGCGGTTTTGTAAAATTTATGATCACCTCAACTTGATCGGGTAAGTAGATGCTACCCACTTGGGTAGCTACCCAAGTGGGTTCTATACCGTTAGATCAACACATACACACACACATCCATATGGGTGTGTGTTAATCCAATGGTATAGAACCCACTTGGGTAGCTACCCAAGTGGGTAGCATCGACTAACCCAACTTGATCATATGTTTGCTTAATTTCTTTATGAAAAGGTGCAACAAGAACAATGAAATAGAATAAAGATTAAAATTTTAAGTAAAAATGAAAAAGGTGGTTAGGGACCATCACCACCCTTTTTTTTTTGACCCACCCTTTAAACAATTAAAAACAAATAAAGAAAAAAAAAGATAAAGCAGGAGGAGGGCACCACCATGAAAAGAAATTATAGAAAATAAAAAATAAGTAATTAAATGAATAAAAGCAATCATTATTGCATGAAGATATATGCAGAGTGCATATACTATATATGGTCCATCATTGTATTATGGTACATATATGCTATAATGGCATTGCCATAACCAGGTGGTTTAGCCCACCTGGCCACCACAAACAATTGTGGGATGGAGGTCAGGGGGTTCAAATCCCTGCTCCATCAAATTGTTTGTGGGGTGGAGGTCAGAGGTTCATATCTCTTCTCCATCAAATTGCTTTCCGGGGCATATGCGAGCTGGTGAAGATTTGGTGGGAACTCATACTGAATAGCATATCCGTGTGGGTTCGATTCGGGAGAGAGATCGTTATTAGTAGATTGGGGGGTGTTATTAGTAGATTGGGGGGTCGAACATAATTGTTCTCTTTACCTGGGAGGATCTGGTTGTACGTCAAAGAGACCGCCGTCGAACACCGCCAATCGTGCACATCCCGCGGTTTACCTTGGCGGCAGCAATGAGGAGCCGGAGTTGTTGTTCTCAGGCATAGTCAGGCGTAAGCCTGGAAACTGAGTTATCAAAATATATATATATATATATATATATATATATATAATGGCATTGCCATTGATGACATTTCCACCCGTGGAACTAAATTAATCATGCTTTAATTTTCGACTTGTCTAATTACTATTAATTAATCAATAATTCCTAAGATTTGATGATGTGATCGCTTTCTTCTTTTTTCTTTCTTCATACCTTAATCATGATTAGACAATCCCAAACTATTATATTCTATGTGCTCTTTTAATTTTTATTGAGATGAAATATATTTAAACGTACATTTTGGTCATAGTTCATTTTGTTTTTGATAATGTGAGACAAATTTAATTTTAAATTACAATTTCTATTGTCTTCTTTATTATATTATGTCGATCCATAAAGTGTATGATTTTACGCATGACAAACAATCATGCCCGTGTTTTTAGAAACTGGATCGGACCAAACAGTTGAACCGAAACCCAGTGGTCGTGCTAGTTCAGTTAGCTTCCAAGCCATTTTAATAGTTAAACTAGTCAAGTCATAAACAACTAACATCGCTAAAAAACTGTTGAGCCAGTTTTTGATTATTTTTCTAGAATTTTAATTAAAAAAATAGAATTTAAAATTTGCAATTAATTATATTTATGTGATTATTTGAATTTTGAGTTATATTAGATGTTTTAGTTACACCCCCGAGGTCCGGGCTAATTACAGAAAACTCTAGAGCTTTTTAAAAATTACAAAAAAGTTCCTTGAGTTTTGATTTCGTCTTATATTTTACCTATTCATAAGCAAAAGATATTTCAAAAATTCACATGATATTTCTAGAAATATTAGAGTTGCCCTCTTAAATTTAAAACATAATTAAATATGAGGAGGCTTTTTGTAATTTTAAAACATCTCCGGATTTTTTTTAATTAGCAAAAACCTCAAGTTTTGTTTTTTTATAATTATCTCTATTTTTTTATTGTTAGAACTATTACATCATTATTTAATATAGTATAACAAAAGAAATAATTAATTTTGGTTAAACCAATTGAACCAGGAGTTGATCCGCTCCGACCGGCTAAACTGTGAACCGGCAGCGTCCAATGTTCTCATTGTTTTGGTTTTTTAAAATATTTATCGATACAATAGAATAGAAGATACAATACGATATAAAACACAAAATCTGATTGGTGATGATTCTGAATTTTATTCCCACAACCCTAATTTTTTTTTAATTCATTATTTTTATGCAGGCTTGGAGTAATGGACAATATAAACATGTAATAGGAAGGCCAGTTTTCAAAGGTGAAGATGAAAAGTGTATCTCTATGGGTTTCCTATTTTCACCTCCAAATCTCACAAACTCAATCAAAGATGACAACAAGGTTTTCACCATTTCACTCAGCCACCAAATCATATTTACTGTAATAATTACTCTTATTTATCAATTTTTAGTTTACATTTACCATTTATTGAACAAAAGACTGAAATAATATTTATTGGGCCATGTTGGGTGGGCCATATATCAACAAAGTTTTTTCACTTAATTGGGCCATTGGTTTTCATAGCATCCTATTCAAATGGCCCAACCCATAATTGAGAAGTGTTTTTGACTTTGAGTGATTTTTAGCATATTGTAATTTATTGGAGGATTATGAATACTTTGTTCTTTATTCAAATTCGTTTTGAGAGATTGTAAATATATGTTATTAATGTGTGCATTTTAATATTTAATTTGTTTTATTGAATGAAATTGCTATGCTATTTCAAGGCAGAGATTGAACTTCAATCACTTGTGTTTATTTTTACAAAAATAAAATGAAAGTTATGGAACAGGCTGATTAATTATTATAATGTCTTTAAAGAATTTAGCTGCACATATTTTTTTCAAATAAAATAATATTTAATTATGTATAAGGTGCTGGTTAAAATGTCTTCAATTGGATATTGAACATAAAGTATTTTATTCCATGGGTTGCCCCCAAATATTCTTGAGTAAATTACACAAAATACCATCATTTTTAGAAAAAAGACAAAAATACCAACTCATCACGAAAATACCCCACCCGCTCCATCCAATGACAAAAATACCCTACCTTTGGTTTCATCACCTCCTTCTCCGCTGAGAATTCGCGTTTAATAACATGGATATGAACTTGCATGCCTTCTTCAATAGCTCGTTCTCAAGTGCATGCCTTAAATACTTGAGGATACGTGTATTTATTTGGCATGGAACCTGAAACCACCATTTTATAGTACATTGAGATGGCGTCGAAAGGCTGTTTAAGATCTATACACCATTTGATAATGTTATTCCATACGAAAACATTAGGTTCTGAAACTTGTTCGAGAACTTGTAATAAATTGGATAAATTTCTAAAGTGAGGACGAAAATTTCCATTTCTTTCATAACAGGTCCTCGGCTTTGGAGATGACTGAAAGTCGACTCGGTCGCAGCTGGAAATCGGCTTGGCGGCGCTGCTGATGTGACGAAGGGCAAATCAAAGCTGCTAATGCTCGATTCACCACATCTCCTTCAACCGTACCGATTCGCACAAGAGAATTCGTCATCGCCGATCTCCTCGAAGTTACTGAGTGGATCTCGCTTCACGAACCCGCCTTACTTTCCTTCTTTCTCTCTCTCTTGCCTGTCTCGCAGTATGAATATGTTTTCCTTCAACGATTTGGACTCCTGGTTTTCTTCTTTTTTGTGTTGAATGCAAATTCGAATGATTTGTTGATTTTGTGTTGCTGATGCATGGTTTTCTGTGTTTTTTTATTATTTTGTGGTTTGAAGTTTTTCGTTGGTTTCGATGTTGTTTCGAAGTTGTTTCTTTTATGTTTCTTTTGTTCTTTTTATGTATTTTCCATTTATTTTATTTTTTTTTATTGTTTTTGATTTGTTGTGTTATCTATCTGACAATTTATCTTTTTTTTATTTCTTTTGTAGTGAATGTGGGATTTTTTGTTGCTTGTTATGCCAATCACTTTATTGTTGGGAAGGCTATTGACGCCGAAGCGTTCGAGATAGAGAATGAACAAGCAAGGGTCAGTCATCTGTTTCACAAACATGCTAAGTTGAAGCTGCAAAATGGTGATGACGATGACAACGACATTGAGATTCTACCTCCACTTCCTAATGATTTTAGAGAATTGTTGTTACGTAAATCTTAATGATGGTGTAATCAGTTGCAACATGTAAGAAACATAAATGAAACATGTAAGAAACAATTGTGAAATAGGAGAGTATGTGATAAAAGTTTGTAGTAAATTGCTTTTAAATTTAGAGAAATAGTGTAGTTTTTCCCCATATACTCTTCAACTTTTTTTTTTTTATCATCCTTGTAAATGTTGATCTTGTTTCATTTCGATGTCTGCATGCCTAATCTTGAACTAAAGATCTCACGTACTCTAGCAAAGTTGTTACTAGTAGGTATTTCCCTGCTACAGTTGATGCATTCAATAATTCTACGATGTTGGAAGTCAATACAAAGTATTTTTTGGTCTGACAGTGGAGTCGTGTCCATTTCTCGTATCCGATGATGGACAAGTAAGCTCAAATTTTCTAAATTGAATTTGTTGTTCCAATATTTCGTTTAGGGTGCTGAATGTGCAGTCCATTGAAATCAGTATTTTTGTTATTTCAAAGTTGGTATACTCTCTATTTTCTTTCCATTGTCCATTGTGGCATACCACAACTGTGATTTTCTCTATTCAACTGTGGAATGCAATGAAAAGTTGGCTAAGTGAAAGATATAAGAAACATAAATGAAATAGGTATGAAACAACAAAGAAACAACAAACATGTTTGAAACAACAAACATGTTTGAAACAACAAAGAAACAACAAAGCAAAAAATCAGCAGAAAATGGGTATTTTTGTCAAAATCAGCGAAAGATGGTATTTTTCAGGGATTTGGGCTCGAAAGTTGGGTATTCATGTCATTTTCCCAATATTCTTAGACCAGGTATTGAATTTATATAAATGTTACTTTTTTATGCTCCAAATGGATTTTCATTTTGTTTTAACTTTTTTCCATTGCTATATAATTCCACCAATTGTGGCAATTCGAGTCATCGGATCGAGTTTGTATATGGTTCAGATTGATTTTGGGTTATGCTTAAAATACGTCAAAATTAATTAAAATATAAACTAACTATATTTTAAACAAATAGGTAACATCATTTTCAGATTCGTGTTAGTCGTTTTCGTGTTCAAGAGATAAACTTCGAGGCGATTTCATGTCGAGTTATCATGTCACATCAGAGATTAACACCATAACTAAACGAAAGCAAATAAGGAAAATTACGATAACAATTTTTTGTCGAGTGCAGTCAACGAAGGATAGATTTCGTGAGTCAGAAAACATAAATCTCATTAATGAAATTAATTGTAAATTTATCCAAAAAAAAAATATACATTATATTCATTAAGATCATCATGAGATTACATAAATAATAATAAATATCATCAATAATAATAATAATAATAATAATAATAATAAATATCATCAATAATAATAATAATAATAAATAAATAAATAAATAAATAAATAAATAAACAAGTATATGTGGCAACATATTGCAAAGAACATAACTGCACCAATATCACCGTAGAGAACATCTCCCTTTGTTACTAAAACCTTTCTCCTATACAAAAGAAGAAAATAAAAAGTAAAAACCCTGTAAAAGAGAATCTCTCTCTGCCTCTGGTGTGTGTGAGAGGGAGAGAGATAGAGAGAGAGAGAAACGAGGAGGGAGAGAGAAATGGATGATACGTTCGAGGCCATGGAAATAGAAGATGATTTACCTGAGTTTACATTGGCAGAGGTAATTTCTGCTGTCCATTTTAGTTCGAATGAAAAAAATTTACTCTGTGATTCTCAATTTTTTTTTTTGTTTTAACTTTTGTTTATATCATTCACCGACTGTTAAAGATTTCATTTTTTACATGGTTAAGGCGTCCATAAACCATTTCAGATAATCCCTTCTCATTTGCTTTTGTTCTACCCCAAATAATGATCAATGCATGCTGAGAAATTAAAATCTAGGAAACTTTCTTAATTGATCTTTCTGCCTTATGATTATGCGGGATATTGGAAAAATAAGTTCGTGTGATGGAATTTAGCTCCGATTTAGGTTATTCTACTTGAATTTTACAGTGGCCAAGAAAATTACATTTTAGTGAGTAATTGTGTATGTTTATCTGTGAATTTATAGTTGTTTCATGGAACGTTTTTTTGTAAGTTCGTTGTTTTCTGTGCCTGAAAATGAAGCTTTTTAAAATGAGGGAAACACATTGGCATACCGAAAAACAATTGGTTTTTTCTACTCAACTGAAAAGATAAAAACTGAAAATGATTAACTATGGCAATGGCCAATTGCCACTAATTTTTCTAATCTTTTGGTATTTGAAGTTGCTATGAGATGCTGCATTTGTATTTCCTAAACAGATAATCGAAATGGAGAAGTTATTTAAGAAAATGAGAGATAAACCAATTACTCAGGAGTTCTGCCAGGGGCTTTCGGCCAAGTTCAGGTAAGCTCGAATTCTTGATATAGCTTCTTAGAGCAATGGATTTATCCGAATGAATACGTATGCTGGACTGTTTTAGTTTGTTCTTTATGACTGAGGAACTCATCTGAATTCCAAGTTGACCTGCCCTTTATGCTTATTTTGTAGTTCTTCAACTTACCGTTCTGAAAAGTCTCCTATAAAATGGGAACAGGTGTTTCTTCTGAACTTTCATAGTTTATCCTTTTGGGCTGTTCTTGCATCTCTATTCTCTTACACACCCTATTTCTGTTTCTTATATTGCAGGTGCAAAGTTGGTTTCAAGATAAACTAACAGCTTCGGAAGCTGCAGTTATTCCAACTTCTGATGATAAAGGAAACGTTGATTCAAAGGTTGCCCTAGTTGAAAAAAGAACTAAAGGTTGCTCTTTATTTCCTGTAAAAGATTTGTCATCTTAATTAGTTTTATCCTTTTTAAAAAAAATAATTGTGAGGTCCTGTTTGGCTTTTATTATATGTATTTAGCTTCTGATCAGCCCTTTTTGATAATGAAGTTTTCCGAGTAAAGTCAGTACAAGTAAGGAAACCTCACTGTTCTTGCTTTTTCTCATATACTCATCCGGCAGCATATTGAAAATTATATACATGTCGAGTTTTTGTTCTTTAACATTACTCGGTTATACTTTTTATTCTTGTGCGTTGACTTTCATTTCATTTTTGCAATAGCTACAGAGTGTGTTTATCTTTGTAGTATCATACTATATCAGTACAAAATCATTAATAAGTTTTTTTTTTTTTTGTTTTTTTGTATTTACTGATATCACTTTTATTTATTATTTGCTTTGAAGTACAGTGTTTAGTTCCTTTAAGATATTTTCAATTATAGTATGTAGCTAATACTTGTCGTACGACTGCAGCGAAGTATTTCAATTTCCTTGAAGCAACTCCTGTGCTTTGTCTGTTCATGTTATACTACTCTTCGGATGTGTTTCCCATAGATTTGTATCTGATTTTCCCCATACTTTTTCATGAGCACTCCATTCTCATTTTGGACTTATGCTGCCATTTTGTTTGCTTTGGCATTCATTCGTACAAACGCTGTCTAGGATTCTCTAATACGCTAATATCATTCGGTGTCAATGCCAAGTCCATATACCTACCGTGTTCACATGGCATGATATATATGAATTTTCAAGATGGCATATTGTGTATCTGTAACACAGTTATAAAATGCTCTGACCGTAAATTCATGCCAGCAACAACAATTTCTGCCAGTGAAGCGGCTAAGGAGCTACCAGACTTGCTTTTCGAAGCTAAATCAGCGAAGGATTATGCTTGGTGAGCATTTAACTTATATTCATATGTTTTCTAATCTTTTTGCTTTTATATTCCCGGAATATACTTATCAGGGGCCAAATGTAGTGAACTTGTAACCTGTATTCATGAACTAGATTTCGCTGATGAGTATTCACCGCATAACAGTGTGAGGGGAAGGTTTTATCTTCGACAATTTCCAAGCACAATGCTATCTGCTGATGGTTTATCTACCGTACTTTATACTAGCTGTTTAATGATTATATTTTATCCTTTACTTTTCAGCTCCAAATTATAACTCTGTTTCCAATTCGGATTGGAATGTCAAAACTTGTATCGAGATTGATTTTCAGTTTCTGCATGATAGATAGACATGATAATTAGAGACCTGCCTTAACTCATCATTTTAATACATTAGTAAAGTGCATGCATGTGATTCATTTAATCTTATTAAATAATTATATTATTTAATAACTTGATTGAGTAAAGTTGAAATGTTGAAAAATATTTACAATGATAAATTCCATATTAGATCTACTTTACCTGATGATAAATTTGATATGGACAATTGTCAATGTATTTGCATATTCCAAATAAATCCAAAGTTCGAATTAATGATTAATCCTACTCTTCTCGCTAGGTGAATATTATTTATGTAAACCGTCAATACATGAATGATCCGATCCGTTCATGATTGAAGCAAAATAGGAAGAACTAGAAAAACACATCTATACATTAAAAGGTTTGAGATAGTGCTTCTTTATTCAAATAGTTTATCCATTAAAAAGATTAAATGCTCTTCTAAGCTAACAATAGATAGAAGTCAATGTAAAAAACCTTATGTTACCATGAAAATTTGCAATATAGTGATTGTTAATACCACCGTTCTAAAATCCCTGCCTAGTCCCGATTAGTCCCCACCTAGACGCGAGGCTCTCCTTATCCGCCTACTTTTTTTTGTTTTCTGATTAGCCCCGCCTAACCCCGCTTAGGCGCTAGGCCCCAACCTACTTTGCGCCTAGCAATTTTTAGAACACCGGTTAATACCATATTTCAATCCAAATTCTTTAAACTTAGTTTTGATGTCGGATCGTTAATGCCATGTATTGTTAGCTTAGAAGAGCATTTAATCTTTTCATAGTAACCAAATTCCTTAAAAAACACAGCGATTTTCACAACATAAACCTCACTTTGGCCTTCTAATTGTATCATCCCATAATTAATATATCACTTCAGATTTGCAAGTTGCAACAGACATAATTTAGTTTTCTACAATTTTCACTCTAATATAGTCGAAGGTATCCGACAATATTGAGCTCCGTATGAAACATATTTGTGCTAAAAGTCCTTGATTTGCGGAAAAAGGTTATTGAGAATGGAACGAAGGCTGAGTTACGACTATGACTAATAAACAGAAGGTGGTGCGACTTGTCTGTATCCCAGGACCCATACATGGAAATCTGGATGGAGTTTAATAGTGTATTTTCGACATCCCCTATAAATTTGTACTTTTGCAGATGTCATGCTCTTATACATATTACCCACTTCTCAACTTTTGGATGACGCATATCTTTGCATTTGTATTAACTTTGCTTTATGGTTCAAGCTCGGTGAAGAAATTAACAGGAAAAGCTTCATATGAACCATTAAATATACAATTAACTATAGCTTTGATATTATATTGGTTATCCGCAAATGCATTTGGTTTACCATCATTTAACCGGATAAAACTTTACTCCAAATAATTGATTAAATCCCAAAAGAACTAAAGGTTGCTAAACCTTGTTTGTTTATGTAATTCCTTTTGCCTTGAGGACACCTGGTGTTCTTGTTGTTTGTTTAAGACTTTATTCCTTGAAAAACTATTTTTTAAGAGAAACAATTACAAATTACATTATGTGATTATAATAATTATCTCAAAAGGTCATTTAGGTCTTATTAAAAATTCAGAATTGGAAATTACATTATTATCAGTAAAATTAATATATCACAGGGTCATTTTTATTCCGATATAAAATTGGAAGAATCATTTACACTTTTATAATGGTATAGATATGGATATGGATTATTAATAACAGCGTTGTTTTCTTGTTTCTTAGGTTTGATGTCGGATCTTTCCTTACCTACAGAGTCCTTAACTCGGGAGAACTGGTAAGATCCTTGTGGCTTGTTTTGTGTTGTTTAATTTTGGAATCAGACCCCTTCCGGTTCCCTTTTGATGCTTATTTGTACAGGTTATTATCTTTTATTTTTTTGCGATGATAAATCTATCTTTTATTATCTTAATTGTTATTCCTATATTCATTTTCTTGATATATTCTTTTAGATTCTACTCAGTTATGTGTAACATAGAACAATACACTGGGTCGAGTTGTCTTTTCCAATTTATGCATTAAAGGCTTGACCATATCTTGGTTTTTGTAACTGGCTTGAACTGTAGAATTTAGAGTATTCTAATGATACGAGACGAACATATATGGATCTTAGCAAGTAAATATTGATTATAGTCCCATAGAATGTCAAAAGGAAAAATAATATTAAGGTTGCCTAGAAAAAACCTGTCAATGGTCTTCTTTGCAAATTTGCTGTCCCTTCTTTTTCTTGAGAAGTTGCGAACCTATTCTAAGACCTTGATTTACTATGTTCTGTGTATATAAGACTGTATACCAATTGTGAAATTTTATCTGAGAGAAGCTTAGGCCATGTATAGTTGTATTTCCAAAAGCCATTTTCCAATTATTCCGGAAATGGGTTTATGCTTGTTTAGGGAAGTTTTCAATGGAAGTCATTTTCAATTTTCACTTTTTTATGGAAATATTTTCTTGGAAACACAACCAAACAAATTTTCACCACAATCACTCAAATCTACGTGAAAACACACTTCGAAAACTATAACCAAACAAATTTTCACTACAGTCGCGCAAATCTATGTCAAAAATACGCTTAAAAAACTATAACAAAATATATTTTCATTTCCAAACATATACCTTAACAAAAATTCAGATAACAAGCCAAACATATTTTCATTTTTCACACAAAAACCAATAATTTCTGAAAATTCATTTCCAAACACTAGAAACTGGAAATTGGACTTGGAAATACATTCATACAAAGCCTTAGATCCTTAGATCCTGCTGTTGAGTTCTTAGGAAAAGACAAGTTTATTACTCGTTATATAGCAGAATTTGGAAAGAAATCCATGTATTTCCTAGTCGGAATAGGCCTCAAAGTCAAACCATAACAAATCCTTCTGGTCCTCTGGATTTTCAGTTTCCATAATAATGGGATTCCTTCATTCCTTGTGCCTCTTAAATTATAATTTGTTAGACTCCACAAAATTGAGTCCCTAAGTAATTCTTTCATGGCATTGGAACTTTCGCTTCAGCAGTTGGTTCCTGATCCAAAAACAAAAATTTACTGACCTTATATGTTATTGATTTCTTCTAGAGATTTTGACTTTTCAGAAGCAAGGGGAGTATATCGAAGGAAAGAGAAAAGATAAGGAAGCTTTAATGTGAAATTTAAACAGGATATTCATTTTCTGTTTGAAATGCATTGTTCAACCGTGATTCATCATCATCATTCATCAACTGCACCTTAATCCCAATTATGTTGGGGTTGGTGGCATGCAGTGTATAGTGTCAATTAATTCTCTAATATTAGTTAACACTATAAATTCATGCAAAAAGTAAAGTAGCAAGGTTTTTTATGCCGGATGCCCTTCCTGTCGCAACCTTCATACGAAGGAAAAGTGAGATGAAATTCCAAAACCGTCATCATCATAGGTTTTTCCACTTGCATGGAGAATATCATGAGACGGCAATGAGTTGAAATAGTTGCTCTAGTCATGTTCCATTACCAGATTGATATTGTAAAATCAACATGTACATGATGGAACATGTCTCATTTGTTCAACTGTGATTAATAACAATATATATATATATATATATATATATATATACACACACGCACCATAGATCCGTCAGATGTTTGACATACAATCCCAAATTGCCCGTTTCATACGCTTTGGCAACATTTAATAATGATAGTATTTATGGAATTTCATATATGAGTAGAGATTCAAAAAATTTCCCTCCATGTGGCAGGTCGTCCGTGTGAGATTTGCTGGCTTTGGCAAAGAAGAAGATGAATGGGTGAGCCTAAAGAGGGCAATTCGTGAACGCTCAATTCCTTTGGAACATTCAGAATGTCACAAAGTCAGTGTCGGAGATCTTGTGCTTTGCTACAGGGTATACTGCAGCATTTCTGTATTCTTATTTCGTTCTCCTTGTTTTTATTCTCTTGCCATATTTTTGATAACTGAAATCAACTAGTTATTTGTACTTGATCTGTTTTTAGCAGTGTAAAATTACTGAAAGCGTAATGCTGTTTTTAGCGCCTCTTAGAGAGAAACTCTTCAAAGGACATTTGTATAATATTTCTTCTGTGGATTTCCAGGCAGCTGAGGATGATGCCCTTTACTGTGACGCATATGTTGTGGAAATTGAAAGGAAGTCTCACGGTGACGATAGATGCACGTGTATATTTGTCGTTCGTTATGACCACGACAACGTTGAGGTCTTAAACTTTCCTATTAGAAATGCTGTGCGTTATCACTTTTAAGGGTTGAATTACCACCCTTCAGTTTAACCTAATTGCTTTATTTCGAAATTTTTACAAAGTTTAGTTTGACATTTGTTTCCTTTTTGCAAATTGCACCTATTTGGGGAGGGGGGGGGTATTTGTAAAATAAATACAAATTTTAGGGGGTATTTATAATATTTAAAATAATCGTTTTTTTTTTTTTTGTAATTAGGTTAAAACACAAAGATAGTTTTCATAATTTACCGCACTTTTAGGGAGTGCTTGCAAACACTAAGAGAAAGTGATTCTCAAATTTTAGCTGAAAAAAAAAAATCAGTTTTTAGTGTTTGCAAATGCTGGTTTTAGTTTTTATTTTTGCTTATGCTTCATTTAATCAAAATTTAAAATTTAAGCAGTAGAAGTGGTAGAAGTGTATAAGCAAGGGATTCTCAACTAATTTTAGCTTCTACTACAATAAATCACTTTTTTGTAGAAGTAGAAGTGTTTGCAAACACTCCCTTAATCAGTGGCGGACGCAGGATTTCGGCTTTGGGGGGGCGAAAAATGGACCGAGTTCATATATTTAAACTATGAGAAAATTTTTTTGGGGGGTAATTGTAGAACACAACTATCTGAAGTTTTTTATCAAAGTTTTGGGGGCGGGGGGGCAATTGTAAAAAAATTCCTTTATTTTAGCTATAAAAAAATAATTTGAAAAACTTTTTTGGGGGAAAAAATAATTTTGGAAAATTTTGGGGGGGCAGCAGCCCCCCCTTGTCCGCCCTGCGTCCGCCGTTGCCCTTAATGCGCTATGCATTTGGTAGCAATTAGAATTGGTTCGTTGGAACTGCGGCTGGAAATGGTTCAGTTTGAAGTTAAATTACTGTAGTGATTTCCAATTCGATATTTCTCAATTTGCGCCACCTGCTGCTAAATCGTCCGATTAAGTGAAAGCTCTTGCCTTTAAAATTCTAACAGGCCTTACTTTATCTCGAATACAGGGCAAGGTTCCAATAGACTACTTGTGTTGCAGGCCAACAAAATCGGTGTCCAAAGTAAGTGACGACTGTAAGTCACTGATGTTCGAGCCGGTCGAAATGCAGAAGCTGCTGTTGTAGCTGTTGCTATGATGATGAGAACTAAACTGCCTATACTCTTGGATACAAGGTATTTAGGTGGGTGTTTGGCTGAACTTATAATCTCTTCAAAAAAAGCTTCTTAAAACATGTGTTGTAGAATATTTAACCAAAAAAAAGGAGATAAATTTATGAACTCCAATAAAGTGTAAATCCTTATTGTACTATCCTCTTCTTGAATGATTGGTGTTTTAAAGTTAGTGTGAGCCTTTTTCTAATATGACCATCAAATCAGAGTATGTAAGTGATTTTCTCGTATTATGAAAATGATTCTGCTTTTTTCATAAAACTCAAGTTTACGGTTATGTATGTTGAGTGGCCAAAGTGCATAGTTAGCAGTTTGATCTAAAAATTACTTGCTTTGATATGTAATGTAATGATGAAAATTGATTTAATATAGAAATAGTAAAATTTTGATTAGTGATTGAAAATGTGTGTGCGTGAGTGA
The DNA here is from genome assembly GCA_016081115.2 of Rehmannia glutinosa. Lineage (NCBI taxonomy): Eukaryota > Viridiplantae > Streptophyta > Magnoliopsida > Lamiales > Orobanchaceae > Rehmannia > Rehmannia glutinosa. The sequence continues at coordinate 20,186 of JABTTQ020002325.1, read as the reverse complement.
ATAGTAAAATTTGTGAGAAAATATACAATAAATGTTGAATTGATACTGAAAAAGTAAACGTGAGTCAATAATATATTGTGAATTTTTTTATAAGCAATATAAAAATTTCTGAACGAAAATGGAAAATTTCCTATATTCACGGCCTGGGCTTTTCACATCAAACCTCTCACAGAATAAAAAAGTATGTGTGGTTTTTTTCAAAATTTGGTATTTTGCAAGTAATAGAATGAGATTAAAACATATCATGATTTCGGGTTGTCGTGATTCGTGAATGGGATTTGAACCTTTTCAGGATCTTTTTTCAATGGGATTTGGAACTTTTTTAGGTTTTTTTGTTGAAAGAGACGTTAATGAAATTATTAGATTCCACTTTGTGAATACATTAGAAGTGACACCATAATCTGGCATTACAGCAAAAATGGTTTATATATTCCATCAAGTTTGGGGGACTCGGATTGCCATGCAAGTTATTAATTCGGATACTAATGACACAACCTAATATTGTTTACGGATGGGAGGATTTGGATTTGGGAGAAAAATTTCAAATGACTCCATTTAAGATGAATTTAAACTTCTCCAAAATGACTCCAAAAATAGCTTCCAGTTTAGCACTAGAGCACACAAACGTCGTAATTATGGGCAAAATAACTATGATTATGTGAGGAATTTGGGAGGTCTTCAGAGAAAAGTAGATTTGGTCTTTACACATTTCAACAATTCAAGCATAAAGTACCAATTTAAAAACATGGAATTATATGGTAAAATAACAAGAAAAGAATAACAAAGAGAGGGAGTTATAAGTAATATCAGACTTCCATCAGGTGCCCAAACTGGGCACTATAAACACTGTTGTGTCTCTAATGACAGACATCTAAAAAAGCATTTGTTAATAAAGACCACAAATTTAACAGCGATAATAAAACACGAACACCTTAAGCTATTTTTATGCAAATGGGCCATCCGGCAACTCAAATGCACAACAGTCGATACAAGACCCTAACGTTACCTCCTGTACGGTGACTACAACTAATAAGCTTGCTGCATCAAAATTTCACAAAACCCGGACACATTCCCACAGATTATCCAGGTCCACTTTTTTACCCTCACCCTCTAACACGATAGCTCCAATTCGAAGTTCTGATTTCTGGAGTCGCTCAAAGTCATAACCCCGCCAGCCCTAAGAAACTGTACGACCATAGCAAACAGACGCAATATACAGATTTTTCGCCCATTTCTCCTGTATCATGCAAACAAGTACACTAGTTTATATCACATTGTGTCAAAGCAAATAATACAAACTGCACAAATAGAGAGTTGACTTAGCGGGTGTTTGGCTAAGATTATTTAGAAGATATTATAAGCTCTTACATGTTATAAGATAGTTTTTAGAGCTTATAAGTTAAACCTTATTTTCAAAATAAGATGGTCGAGTCACGATGGTAGTAATGGCAATTTCGAGATTAAAATAATCAAATTTAAAGGAGGATGTTGAAATGAGTTCTCTTTTTTGAAAAAAATATGTAGGATTTCCTTACTTTTTGAAAAACAGCTTACAAGCTTCTAAATAGCTTTTTTTTAGGATCTTATAAGCTCTTTCAGAAAAAAGGTACCAAACAAATTGATAGCGTATAAGCTCTCAGACAGCTTACAACTTATAATATGTTTTGGAGAGCTTATAAGATCTTCCAAACACCCTCTAGCTATGCCCAACTAACTAACCTTGACATGTGTACTGGGGAAGGCAGATGTACGTAGTGTCTCCTGTGTTTCATCCGTTGGTTTTCTTCTCGGTATGCTTAAAACAAAAGCAGCCTGGTCATTAGTTGCTGCAGTAGCAGTTATACGGTATCCATTATCCCAACGGCGGTGAATGCCCTCGCTCGGATAAAGAAAATCTAGTTCCACAACCTATAAAATCAATTGCATAATTAGGTAATACACAAAATTGAAAATTCAACTTTGACAAAAATACAGAATCAATGCGTGTGAGAAAAACCTGGTCCGAAAATGCAGTCGTACGAGACATAACAACTGCCCATCTAGCCCCTGATGTCGCCATCGAGGTAACATAGAAACCTTCCCTCCACTTTTTGTTTATCCACTTGAATGGGAATGAATCACTAACTTTGTACGACTGCTGTGCGTATTGTGTGCCTGAATTGAAATTAACTGATCCGAGTAAAAACATTATCAATAATTAACCAAAAAACTAAACATTTGAGCTTAGCAACAATATTTACCTTTTGACATCACTACTAATGAACTACCATTTCCAGCTCCTGCAACTGCACTGATGTAATAATTCTTTTCCCACTGTTCCATTATCCATTCCTGAGAGCAGTCCAAAATCAGCATGATATGATACCCCAAAAAAATTCAAATAGAAGAGCACTAAACATATGTAAATATATACATATATATGCATACATTAATACATACATATATTCAACAAGCAGTATTCTAAGGGTAGAATAACTTGCGAACTGACAGCATGTACCTTGTGAAGAAATAAAGGTGATAGCTCATACACTTGTGAGGTGAAGCCCGTACCAGCATCCATTATCAGCGCCCAAAGATTTTGACAAGATGATACACAACTTATGAACAAGCCATCTTCTGTTCCCTTATCAATGTGCTGGGAAAGCCTCACATCCATCACATTATAGTGATATCTTCAACGCCAAAGAAGTAATAATTACGGATATTGACAGAGCAAATAAAGTTAAAAAAAAATGTATATATGATAAATAGAGACCAAATGCAAGTCTGTATGGAACAAATACCTTTGTTTCATCGGTTTACGAGCGTTATAGATGCTAATCCACTGTGTTGCAGGTGTCCCCATACGAACTTTCTTTTTAGGTTGTTCGTCTTCCTCATCTTCAATAGTCAGCCGTCCTCTCTTGTGACCAACCTGACAAATAAGCTTCATTTCAAAACCAAAATTAGACATACAGCTGCACTATGTTTTATGAACATTTCCATGATTTGCATCAGTGAGAATCAAAATTACTCATAAGCACCTTCTGTGCACCATCAGTGTTAATGGGTCTGATATTTGGATTTGGCCCGACTATCCCATCAAAGAGGGAGATATATTTAGCATAACTAGGCTCCTCATCAAACTTCAAATTTACCACGTATTCCACAAACGTTTTAAAAGGTTGTGGACAGAAGCAACAAAGCGCCTCTGGCGATGTTGCCATTTTCTTCTTGCAAACAAGAAATCCTTTGTTCTCGCCCTATGGAAAAGCAGAATCATATCGGAAGGGGTAAAAAAAACGGATGTGAAGCAGAATAACATAAAGACAGACAACAATTGAATATGAAACAACTACAAATACTTGCTTTTTTCATGCAAAGTCGAAACTATGAACCCCTAATACAAACCTGGTAACCTTGCCAAGGCAGGCGTCCTCGCAAAAGGAAAATAAGTGTATAAGCAAGGGATTCTAAATCATCTCTCCTACTACCAGTTCTACCTAAATGAGCATGAACACTGGCATAGCGAACAGTTCCCCTGAAATTCAATTATATTCACGAGGTCAGTGAGAACATGTCATGAGAAAATGAAATAAAAGTACCAACAGAAGAAATTTGGTAATGCTCCTTAAAAAAAACTCAATGTACACCTATGCCTATACCTGAAAACATCTGGTCGCTGATCATAGTCAACATGCAGACCAGTATTGCCATCTCTCCATCTCGTAGCTGATTGTGCAAGTAGTTTTTAAAAGTGAAATACTTCAAGTTGCAAGAAAAGAAACTGAACCAAGAAAATATGTAAGAATAACATACCTAAACCAAGATCAACCAGGTATAATTTTTTCTCGTCTGGGGTTCCTGGTGAACCAAGCAAGAAATTCTCAGGCTTCACATCCCCATGGACATACCTATCATTTTGGGATATTAGCCAAGTAACCATGCGTTATGTTAGACAATATCTAAACATTCACAAGAATCACCCATCAAGTGAAGCCACATAAAAAGACCTACTAAAAAGGCTTAGGTGTTCACTGACCAATAATTCCACGCTACAATCTTCATCGCCTTATCCTCCCCAACCCCAACCCCAACCAAGGAAAAAAAATCCAACTAAATTTTCACATCCTTAAATTAAATAAACTCCACCAGAACACATGAATAGCCATCTGTCTGAAATAATAAATCTGGTAAAAAGAATCTTCAACCAAACATGCGAACTAACATTGAGAGCGTTTGGTTTCTCAGACCCAGTTTTTAATGCTTAATTGAAACAATACCTGGACAAAATTTGGAATCTCAGATAGTCAGATTAGTATATTTGGTTTCACGGTGGGGGAAAGAGTGATTGTTCTCAAAGAGTCAAAGACTAACGTATATGATAAGACAATAAGTGCAGTTAGCCAGCCAATAGTAAAAATGTTAGCACTGTTCAATTATTAATGCACTATACAAGCAGAAAAAAAGAAGAGGAAAAGGAAAAAGGAAAGGAAAAAAAGATTTGCAGTGAAATTGAAATGGCAAACATGGACAACATCTGAAGGGGGAAAATACACTTCCACGGATAGTGAAAAAACTCACCCTCTTGAGTGCATTTTCTCTAATATAGAAATTGATTCAATAGCAATGCAAGCCACCATTTCAACAGACATCCTGATTTTTGACAAAATAAAAGTTTAATGAGGCAATAAGAAATCTGAAGATAATCAAATAATAAAAGAATTAAAGAGACATATATATTGGGATAGCCACTCACGTGTGGGCATTATTATTCCAAACATCCCACAAGCTTGGTCCTAGCATATCCATGACCTGAGAAATTCAATGGTCCAACTAATAACTTAAATATCTATAAGTATAAAAAAAGTTATAAGGAAAAGTACAAGATAACAGGAGAAATGTACCATCACATAATAGTCGCCTTGTCGGCCTTTGTAGTGCACTCGCGGTACACCATGACTTCCCCCTAGAGTACTGCATATATTACAATTTAGAAAATAAGAAAAAAAAAACAATCATGAATCAGTCTAATTAACAGTAGAAAAAGTTCAGAGCGCTTACTTATAAACTTGCCATTCATAAGGTGGACCATAATTGCATCCTTTGCTATTGCGATGTTCAAATTTTAGGGCCACCTGTTAAGGATCAAGCATAAGTATGTCAATTCGGTGAAATAAAAAGGTGCTAAATTATGGATTTAGCACAAATAAGTGAACCTAGCATACATACCTCGATGGCTCCAGGGCCTGTCCTTTCATTAGTGCTACCACCAGTGATACGGCGACCAACATACACTTGTCCGAAACCTCCCTTGCCAAGTTTCTTTTCAATTCTGTACATTGGTGAACCACCAACCTGCACCTGTAATGATAGAACCAAGGAATTGATTAATCTTAGATGGCAATCCACAATCCCATTACATCCAGATGATATGCACATATCATGCCTGCGGTTGTTGATTTAGTATATATATAGAAAAATAGTAATGAGTTTACATTCATCAAAATATTGAATAAATACTAATTATGTATACCTTTTCTAATTCAAAATGGGCTCTATGTGGCCTCAAATCATAGTTCAAAGTTTAGGTTCAATGATCAGAAAACTCCAGAGGCACAAAGTTTAAACCAAAACGTTGCATGGGTAGGAGTATTTCCTATCACATACTTGTCCAACGACTTGAGTCATATAGCAGTGCACTCAAGACAGGAGAATAATAAACAATAGGTGAGGAGTACCAAAAGAAGCTTTCTCTAAGGGTTCATGGCCTATCGGATTCTCTCCGCTTATAAACTAGTAGAGGATATTCTAGTCGGCGTGCCAGAATCACAAAAGAACTCTTTAAATGACACATCAGCATAAAGAAAACGACTTTGAATGTATGTGGTACATGCAATAATGAATTCATATTCAAACAGCACTACACAGGCACGATCTTGCGAGCATTAAATTTTAACAATTGATGTGGTACAGAAGACAAGGTACAGCACACTTGTTCGCAGAAACAATCATTTACATCATGGTAATCACATGTCAATATGTCGAATCATTTCAAGGGAACTTACAGTAGTCACGTGCATAATGGCTCAAGAAATTCTACACCACTTTTTGGAAACTTTTCTTGTTTCCTATCTATCATGTCAACATTTTACAATATAAAACCGACCCTAGGTTTCAACCACCATACCTTGGAGGTGGAAGAAATCATGCATTTATCATCTTCCAAGAAAAAAGTTTACTTAATTATCCTAATCATTTCCTCCAACTCCAAGTTTAAACTTCAAAGACACAAAATTCAAGCAGTAATATTTACAGAAGACTCCACTTGTCAACTATATACCATGGAAAGCGAACAAGGACAAAATTCATCTCCAAATTACGTTTCACATGAATCTATTAATAAATAACCAAATCAAACAGAACAATGGGATATGCCAGACATCCAAAAATATTATAAAAAAAACTCGCATTGCATTTGTATAACATGCCACACAAGCATATATTTCCAAGACCAGGGATGCTTCCATTCCCCAACTTTCTGGAAAAATATACACCTCAAAAACAGCATATACAAAAAACACACGCATATATCAAACAAGTACCCAAAAACCATGTTAACATTTCCAAACACAAAATGCGTTCCCAAGCCAAAAATCTAAAATCTTCACTTTCCTCACAACAAAAGCATCAAAACTTTCAGTCCCCTATCACACACTCACACAAATAGACTACATGCATGCAAAAACCCTTCCACTCTTTTATCCCCTAGAAGCATGCAAACAAGAAAACCAACCAAAAACCAGAAACTAAAATACCAGACAAGTAAATCCCAGAAAAACATATGCAAAAAGTTCTCACTTTCTCAGGGAGAGGCGCGGGTAATTCATCATCACCAGCGTTTGCCTTTGTAGGGCTTTTGCCGCCACTATCATATTCATCCATCTTTTTCTCTTGCACCTCTTCTCTCTTCTCCTCCAAAACCCGCTTCTTCTCTTCGAACTCCTTAACCTCAGGCGCCGCTGCAACTTCCCCTGCAGCAACTACGTTGTCATCAACTGGCCCCGCAACCGCTGCCGCCGCCGCTCTTCTTCTCCTCGTTCTTGTAGCGATTGCCGCGTTTTCCTCAATAGCCTGATTGTTATTATTATTATTATTATTATTTTCCTGATTCTGATTATTATTATTATTATTGTTCTCGTCGTTGTTGTTTTGCAGTGGCTGCTGCTTCCCTCTCCGGCCTCTGCGCCCTCCGCCACGCAGCACCGGCATCGTTCATCGTCCAATACTCATCCCTCTTAACCCTGATATCCCAATTAAAAAAAAAAAATCAACCCCAAACAGAAACAAAAATAAAAATCAATACTTCAATTTCTGTGTGTGTACAGTCTACATAAATGCATTACTATCTTTTCCACCAACAATACAGTTAAAGTGATACCATAACAACAATAAACAATGAGTCGAGGAAACTACTTACCAAGAATTGGAATTGAATTAAAGAAACCAAGTGGTAATCGTTGCAATGTACTGATATAAATAGAGCTAAACAGCTGCTCGATCGTTAGGGTTTTGATGCTGACAAATTTTAGGGATCGGTAGAAAAAAAAATAAAAGTGATCGGATTTTAGAGAGAGGAGAAAATCAGAAAAACAACAGTCGATTTTTGCTTTCTGAGATTGGGGGCGCAATTTTGTATGTATATGTGTACGTATATTTCTTTGACTGGTAGTCGTTTATGACCGTAGATTTTGAGCGGAAGAACGGTGCAGATATTTTATGGAGATTTCTTGGAAATATTCAGAGTAGGGGAAAAATATTGTGAGGAGATATGGGAAATGACCATAAAGGGCTTGGCTTTGCATGTTATTTGACACGAAGCGGAGGGGTAATGGAGGAGAGTGACAAATGGGGGCTTCTTAGGGAATTGGTTAATCCTGGCCGTTCGTCTGTTAAATACATGGTCCATCGTTGTCCACGTGGATATTAGGCTGATGCAGAAAATTTGTAACCGGTCATCGGGTAAGTAGATGCTACCCACTTGAGTAACTACCCAAGTGAGTTCTATACCGTTAGATCAACACATACACACACACATCCATACGCCGCTGTTAATAATCCAATGTGTAAAACTCATTTTAAAAACTCACCTGGTAGCTAAAGAAAGATCGACTAATCCCCGGTCATCTATTTCCATGTTTTTTAATTTTGTAACTCAAAAATTGTTTCTTAATTTAGTTAGGGAAAAAGTACATATAAATATTGTTTAATATTTAAAGTCATAGAACAAAATGTACTGTTTAAATTTTGTAAAAGTTGATCATGTAACCGTACATGAAGAATTAATACACATATATAAAAGAAATAATTGGAGTATTTGAGAAAACAAGAGACAACAAAACACAATTTTGGACATTATTGATATTATTAGATTTTATTTTTTGATATTTTTAGTTTTGTAGGTTTTGATTTTTGTCGTGATTTATTTATTCAAGTGTTAAGTCAATCTTTTAATTTTTGAAATTTTATTTTGGGAATTTGTATTGTTTAATTTAGATTTTCTAATTTTTTTTGTAAAAATAGGGGTACAAATTTATTTTTAATTTCTTTTTTAACTAAAAAATATGTTGGATTTTTTTAGATTGGGGGTACAGTTGTACCCCCAAATTACCACACAGATCCGTCGCTGCCAATGTGGTCTTATTATTATTCTCAAATACTTGGGCCACAAGGCCATGCAAGGAGCTCGGCTCGAGGAGCACACGACACCAATTTTTTTGGTAAAAAAAAAGTGATGAATGAACTAAAACTCAGTCTGAACTGAGCTCCGCATGATGGAACAAAACTCGAGCTATTACATAAACATAAGTAAAAGAACATAGATCGACAAAGATGAATCGCGGAAAATAAAAGATTTTCATTACTTAGCAAAAATGCAAATACAAATTATAGGAAACACATTAAAGCACGCCTAGACAGTAGAAGGAACAATATCCATAGTCAGGTCATCTACAAAGATTGTTACATCATCCACGAGCGCGATCTCTGGGTTTTCATCTCGAGTGCCTTCTAAACCAGAGGAGGGAAGGAGGCGCCTCGGCAGTCAGGGGTCAGCGATCTCCGCAGGGGTGTGAAAGAGCACCCCCGAGCTCGAAGCAGGATGTAAGAGAAAGGGAGTAGACAGGGACTCAATGGAGGCCACGATGGGGGGCTCATTAAGGTGATCTCCCTCCGTTGAAAAGACAAAGCCTTTGGGGTCAGGGAGTTTTCTCTTTGGGCTCTGCCTGTCAAATTGCTCAGTAATACATTTCTCTCTGAGCTGAGCCTCGGCCTCATCAAAGGCAAAATTGTAATATTCCATAGCCCTTGCAGATAAGACCTTGATAAATTCTTTAGAACTTAGGAAGGTCTGCTTAACTCTGTCCCGAACTGCCTGGATAATAGAAGAGCCTTCAGGGGAGGTAAGAAAACCTCGACGACCGACCTCGATACCCTCAGCCCGAGCCTGATCAGCATTGGTGGTACACTTAATCTGAAGGTCACTCATTTCGGCCTTTAGATCGGCATTATCAGCTGTTTGATAAATGGTTTTATCATGATTTTGATAATTTTGTTTTTATACCAAAACTATATTTTTAAAGGTTGTCCAAATACTCCTAAATGATTTAAAATGGTTTTAATATTTTTCCGGAGTATTTCTACAAGTTTATTTTCGATATAAATTGGACAATACTTTTTATGATTTTGTGTTAATGTGTTTTTACACCAAAACAATGTTTCTAAAATATTGTCCTAATACTCCCGATCGATCTAAAATATTTTTACTATTTTTCGGAGTATTTCTTGAAGTTTATTTTCGATATAAAATTGGACAACACTTTTGTTTTGAGGCCAATCGGTCGCCTCTATAGGGCATCCCATACCGAAAGTTGTGAAAAAAAAATAAGCTATTTGGTCTTGAAAAAAAGGCTGGTTGACCTGGCCAACAGGGTGGTAGACCTAGGTATGGTCGAATCGGCCGATCGGGCATCGACATCGGCCGACGGCCGGTGCACTGAAGCAATTTATGAAACATAACTTCCTGGACTCGTTTTTGGGTTTTGCTCGACCGGCTGGGCATAGGGTCGACCGGTCGGACCCCCCCGTCGACCGGCCGCCTGTAAATGTGTATTCTCATTTTCAAACGTCTATTTGTCTTGTGACACGGCCGCCCTCAAGTTTGAATGACAAAAAAATTCTCGATCGTTGTGCAAAGCAGACATCTTTTTCTTAATTTGTGGGATTGATTTCTAATGTACTCTTTTTCTTCAATTGTCTTGCAATTTTTTACGACTGTCGTGTCCCCAAGAGAGCCTATCATGTACAAGACATCTTCTATAAATAGAGGAAGAATTGACGCAACATAATAAGAGAGAAAACTACAACACAACAAGATACACTCAAGAATACACTTGTTCTTACATTGTCTTATTTCTTGTTGTAATTTGCCTAGCTATTCACTTTCACATTCTTGAGGTCTAGGCTATTATTGATTACACTTGCACTCTATTGTATTATCAATTATCGAGTTGTAATCTTGAATTTGGGTAATCATTCAACACAAGATATCCTTGTGAGTGTTCTTGTGGTAAGAACACACTTGGGTGATCTAGGTGTTAGGTGTAAGAAGATTGTGGTAATCTTCTTGTTGAGGTGTTGAAGAATTTGGTATTTTTCAAGGTTGAAGATTGTGGTAATCTTCACAAGGTGCCGTTGGAGATTGTGGTAATCTTCAAGTGAGATTGTGGTAATCTCGAAGGTGGTGTTGAAGAAGAGTGTGGTGCTCTTCAAGGTGTTGTAAGTTGAATTTGTATTAATTTTGGTAATTAATAAAATTCTTTTTCTTTTTGAAATCCATCCCGGATATACTAGGGGTGGTAGTAGATTAGGCCCTAGGTGGGTTGAACTACTATAAATCAACGTGTGTTGTTTACATTCCGCACCTTTATTATTGTGTTTGAGCATTTGGTTCCAAAAAGAGGGGGAAATTTAAAAGATGGAGATAATCTATTCACCCCTCTAGATTATCGTAGCCGCTTGGACTTACAAGTGGTATCAGAGCCAAACTCTTTGGCAAGCTCGTTTCACATCGCGAGTGAAGAGGAACGATCATCGGCTCTGACGAACGAAGCTCATCCATCCTTGACTCCACCACCAAGCCACTTATTTGACTCCAAAAATTTTATATTTTGGAAAGAAAGAATGGAATGTTATTTACAAGGTTGCGAGTTTGATATTTGGAACACCGTCATAAATGGAGAATCCATTCCGATGATAGACATACCACACACCTCCAAAGGCCTCAAAGAGCTAAATGATGAAGAGAAGAAAATCATCTCCTTAAACGGTAAGGCTCTAAATATTTTGTATTGTTCATTTACTAATTTGGAATATGAACATATTGTAGGAACTCGATCGGCACATAAAGTATGGCAAAAATTAGAAGCCATCTATGGAGTGTTTGCAAATGAAAGGAGTCAAACAAAAGCATCTACTTCTCAAAGGGATACAAGTTCAAATCTAAGGAACAAGCCTCCTACAACTTCCAACTATGAAGAAGTTGAATATTGTTTTATGGGTATCGAAGAAGAAAACGAGGTATGTCTTAAACCCTCTATTTCCTATGATATTGTTATACAAAATGATTATAGTGATTTGCAAAATGATTATGATGAACTTCAAAATGAATTCCAAAACTTACTTGTTAAATACAAAAATTTGAAAAAGGAATTCAATGTTTTGAAAAATGATAAGGATAGTTTATTTACTTCCTATGAATCACTATCATGTGCTCACACTACCACACTTGACAAGGTTAGAAACCTTGAAAAAGAAAATAGTACTTTGTTGAGGATATTAATTGCATGAAAAGGATTTATCTAAATCGACTTGAGTACCGATGAAATTGTTGATTGTTGTGATAATTCGAAACTAGAACTTGATCATAAGATTAATGTTGTCAATCATATGAAAAAGAATCAAGTCTCTAAGCATGTTGGTCATTATGCTCCTAGAATTATTACATGCTTCTATTGCGGTAAAAAGGGTCATATGGTTAATACTTGTCGGGCTAGAAATAGCTCTAATCATCATTGGAGACCTAAAAGTCTCAAGACTAATCCCAAAGGACCCAAACACATGAGGGTACCACAAAATAATGTCATATTAGGTACTCAAAAATAATGATCAAGAAAATTCACACCGCTAAGAAGACATCAAATGACCGATTCATTTGATCAAAGAAGGAAAAACTATTTTCAACAGAGCCAATTTCTAAGAAGAGGATATAATCAAAAATGGGAAGAACACAATCCTTGGAAATGGCAAAAACATCATCAACAAGATGATTTTCCAAGAGAAAGACACTTTCAAAAATGGGAAAGCCACGATGCTTGGAAATGGAGCAATTGGAGAAACTATCATCAACAAGAAGATTTTCAAAAGGGAAGATACCATCAACAATGGGAACGACACAACCCATGGAAATGGCGTAATTGGTAACCCGTATCTCCCTAGTTAAATATGCATTTTATTTTATTTTTATGCATGCTTTTATTTGTGTCTTAATTGCAAAATGAGTTTTTAAGTATTTATTTTTTAATTAAGGTCTTCAATATATATTTGTGCTTTTAAAATATTTTTGAAAAAGAAGACCTTATATGATGTTTTTAAAACTCTTGTGCATTTTTGTAGACTAAAGTGTGTTATCATCTCTTATGGATTTTTATGGTATGAGCTTACTTGTGATATCTGTTAGCCTACACTTTTATCATTATGATTTGTACTAGATTGGTTTTAAGAATTGTGTAGGATTTACAAATTTTCAAATAGCCATTTACGTCATTATTTGTCAAAGAAAGGCATTAATTATCGAGGTACATTTACTTGTGTTATTCTTACTCTTATAGACTCGATATATGTATTGCCATGTGCCTATGTGCTTGTTTTTCATAGTATTTCATACAAGTGGCATTAAGAGGTTTTTTTTTTTTTCTTTGAAAGACACTATTCGATATTGATTGCACATATTTGCTTTGTCAACTCTTGTTCTAATACTTTTTTAAATGAGGTCTCTACTATATGCTATCGGATTTTCAAATTTCAAAAGAGACCTTTTGTAGCTTTCTTAAGCTTATTTGAACTTGCATGATTTATTAGACTCTTGATGATCTTGCTTTATGGTCTATATATATAGTGTCTATTTCTACTATGCTCTTATGCAAGATATTTTTGTGATTGATGATTGATGCATGTTGTTACACTTGGGCTATGTTTTCTTGCTTATATAAGCGATGCCGGTAATAAGTTTGTTAATGTGTGTAGATAAGAATGAAGTACTCCAAATATTAGTTACCTCAAAATATTTGGATGTAAATGTTCTATTATGAACACCTTAGATAAATTGATGTCCTATGATGATTGTAATAAAGAAGACAAAAGGGTATTCCGCAACAAACTCGATGACCAAGGCAATATTGGTCGAACTAAGGTGAGGTTAGTAGCTCGAAGGTATTTTTCAAGAAGAAGGTAATTGTTTTTGATGTAACATTTTCACTCATAGCATATTTAGTTGCTATTTGCATTTTACTTACTCATTCTTGTTTTAAGAAAATTTCAAGCTTTACCAAATGGATGTTAAATCCAATTTTCTCAATGGTTCTATTCAAGAAGAAGTCTATGTAAAACAACATCCGGTTTAAATTTTTTTCTAGGCCAAATGATCTTTATAAAAGGCCTTGTATGGTTTCAAACAAGTACCCCATGTATGGTTTGATAGACTTAGCTATTTTTGCTAAATGGTTTTACAAGAGATAAAGTTGATACTAATTTAAAAAAAAAAAAAAGCAAGATTGGGTATTTGTGCAAATTTATGAGAATATTATTTGTGCTACTAATGAATATTTGTGCAATATATTTTTCCAAGTTGATGCAAGGTGTACTTGAAATGAGCATGATGGGGAGCTCAATTTCTTGCTTGACTTCAAATCATTCAATGCCAAGTAGATGGTTACATTTCAAAAGAACTCGAGTTAGGCATTGAAGAAGGAAGAATCATCTCAACCTCTATGGCTACCAATGAAGAGATTGGCAAAGGTTGAGAAAGGCATGTCGGTTGACAAACAAATTCGAGGTATGTTTTCTTGTATTATTTCTATAGACTCGACATTCCATATGCCTTATGTCTATATGCTCGACTTCAAAAATTATCCCAACGAATCTCATTAAAGTGCCGTTAAAAGAAATTTTCAAATATTTATAAGGCACTTCTTCTTATGACTTGTTCATCCAAAGCTTTTAAAACGTTCTTATTTTTTTGGGATAACAAGTCCGGTGAAAATTATTCAAAATATAGTTCGTCATCATCGAACTAAATATATTGGGATTCGATTTTTTTTTAAAAGGGATTGAGTTGTTAACAAAAACTTGAGATGTGTTTAATTCCGTCTCAAGGATAACTCGCGGACTTTTTAATCGCCCACCGCCGAGTATTTTACCTCATTTCGAGTTTGATCATGACATAATGTATATTGAATGAGGTCTACGTTTGCATTTTGCACGTTTTTAAAGCCTAGGGGCGAAAAATCGGATTTTTGGATCAAACTTCGAATTTTGAGACAGAACTCAAACAATCGGCTGATCGAGCAAGGCCGACGTCGCTTCATGCCGCCGACCGTCCCTTGCCCATGACCGGTCGCCTCTAAGGGATTTTTGGTTAAAAATGGTTCTGCTTTTCCGCACTTAGCATTTTTGGCTTTTTGGTTCATTTTTCGTCCCCTTTGCAAAATTCACACACAATTCACTTCAAATGAGTTTTGATGCATGAATTATATATTTTGAGGATTATCTAGCTCGACTATCATCATCATTGCTCGTCTTTACCGATCAAATGGTAAGAATTTACTTCCTTAATCTCAATTGGGTTGAACCCTTGAGAACTTGCCCTATATGTACTATCTTGATGAAATTAGTATATGTTTGTGATGAGCTTATTGATTGTTGATGAATGATATTTATTAAATTGCATTTGGTGATGAAAACTTGGCTTGATTTCATTTACAAGGGCTATATATATTCTTTTCAATTTTTGACGCCCGCCAAGTGTTCGATAAAATGTTTTAATGAAAAATTCATCACCTACATGATTCTCTCGATTTCAAAAGTCTTATACATTTATAGAGATCATGTCTTGCTTATCAAATAAGTTTTCATAAACCTCTACAAGTCGTATGATCCGACTTTTCCCTCCTATTTGGTTTATAAGCTTCAATGTTCAAATAGCTCGATACATCGGTTTAGTTGCGTACTTTGATATGAATATATGATGTATTTATCTTGCTAACATTCTTTTTGATGATTCCAAAGGGGGAGAAACATGTTATAAGCTCTTTAGCTCAAAGAAGCTAAGATAAGCTCAAACGAAAAGAAGCTATAAGCTATGGCTTCCTAAAGCCATAAGTTGTGTATGACTCTTGGTCCATCAAGTTGTAGTATGGGCTTATATATGATGTCTCTTTGACAGGGGGAGCTTTTAAGTTATTGATACTTAAGCTCAATATCGAAAAGCTAATATTTTAGCTTATGTTTAAGTTGCTTCTATATAACTCTTGTTGTGCATATTGATAGGGGGAGCTTTTGCTATATATGTTTAATATCTCTACTCCCATCCTTGTGATTATATTGCGTGGAATGTTGTCGCTCACAACGGAAAGTTCCTTTTACCTA
This sequence comes from Rehmannia glutinosa, assembly GCA_016081115.2. Taxonomy (NCBI): domain Eukaryota; kingdom Viridiplantae; phylum Streptophyta; class Magnoliopsida; order Lamiales; family Orobanchaceae; genus Rehmannia; species Rehmannia glutinosa. The sequence continues at coordinate 4,445 of JABTTQ020002325.1, read as the reverse complement.
GAAAAAGGTTTTGTTTCAAAATCGACCTCGTTAAAATTGTTTTGGTTTGTAATCATCAAAAAGGGGGAGATTGTTTGATAAATGGTTTTATCATGATTTTGATGATTTTGTTTTTATACCAAAACAATGTTTTTAAAGGTTGTCCAAATACTCCTAAATGATTTAAAATGGTTTTAATATTTTCCGGAGTATTTCTACAAGTTTATTTTCGATATAAATTGGACAACACTTTTTATGATTTTGTGTTAATGTGTTTTTACACCAAAACAATGTTTCTAAAATATTGTCCTAATACTCCCGATCGGTCTAAAATATTTTTACTATTTTTTGAGTATTTCTTGAAGTTTATTTTCGATATAAATTGGACAACACTTTTGTTTTGAGGCTAACTCGCCCGCCTATAGGGCATCCCGCACCGAAAGTTGTGAAAAACAAAGAATAAGCTATTTGGTCGGTGGTGTCAATGTTGACCGACGTCAACAGGTGGTAGACCGCATGGTCGATCGGCCGACCGGGCCGCCGATCGGTGGGCGACGTCGACCGGGTGTCGACCAGCCTGGAAGCAATTTATGAAACAGAACTTCTTGGACTCATTTTTGGGTTTTGCTCGACCGGCTGAGCATAGGGTCGACCGGTCGGACCCCCCGTCGACCGGTCGCCCTGTGTAAATGTGTATTCTCATTTTCAAACGCCTATTTGTGCGCGACCGGTCGCCCTCAAGTTTGACAGCAAAATTCTGACCGTTGTGGAGCAGACATCTTTTCCTTAATTTATGGGATTGATTTCTAACAACTATTTTCTTCAATTGTCTTGCAATTTTTTACAGAATTCATGTCCCCAAGAGGAGCCTATCATGTACAAGACATCTTGTATAAATAGAGGGAGAATTGAAGCAACACATTAAGAGAGAAAACTACAACACAACAAGATACACTCAAGAATACACTTGTTCTTACATTGTCTTATTTCTTGTTGTAATTTGCCTAGGTATTCACTTTCACATTCTTGAGGTCTAGGCTATTCTTGATTATACTTGCACTCTATTGTATTATCAATTATCGAGTTGTAATCTTGAATTTGGGTAATCATTCAACACAAGATATCCTTGTGAGTGTTCTTGGTAAGAACACACTTGGGTGATCTAGGTGTTAGGTGTAAGAAGATTGTGGTAATCTTCTTGTTGAGGTGTTGAAGAATTTGGTATTTTTCAAGGTTGAAGATTGTGGTAATCTTCACAAGGTGCCGTTGGAGATTGTGGTAATCTTCAAGTGAGATTGTGGTAATCTCAAAGGTGGTGTTGAAGAAGAGTGTGGTGCTCTTCAAGGTGTTGTAAGTTGAATTTGTATTAATTTTGGTAATTAATAAAATTCTTTTTCTTTTTGAAATCCATCCCGGATAAACTGGGGTGTTAGTAGATTAGGCCCTAGGTGGGTTGAACTACTATAAATCAACGTGTGTTGTTTACATTCCACACCTTTATTATTGTGTTTGAGCATTTGGTTCCAAAAAGAGGGGGAAATTTAAAAGATGGAGATAATCTATTCACCCCCTCTAGATTATCGTAGTCGCTGACTTACATCGCCTTCCAAGGCCTTTAATTTAGTCTCATAGGAATCCACGGTGACCTTGTGGACCTCGGCCTGATCTCGAGAGACGGCGGACCTCTTCCAAAAGCTTGTCCTCCCCGACTTCACCGTTGGCATTCTTTCTTGAGAGTGTTGAGTTCGCACATCGGCGAGATAGGCAAAGCCTATACGGGCTCGGAGATCAAGCCATGCAATGAGCTTGGCCTCGACTTTGAGTGGTCCAGCAAATGAGCTCACTAGCTCAAAGATCGATGAACTTTTTGAGGAAGTACGTCCGGGCCGGTACGCTTCCTTGAACATATTGGGTGGCGTCCCATCGGTGTTTTTCGTGATGGAGTTGCTTGTGAAGAAGGTTTGATTGGGAGTATGGATGGGATTGCGGACGAAAGAGATTGGGGTCGCAGCGAAATGGCGTTTTTTGGGATTTCTTGGCACCACCAAAGATCAAAAGCAACGGGAAGGCCTCTTAAGGAGAGGTTTAGCAATAGGACGAGCTTCAGGACCGGTGAGGTCGATAATGACTACAACAGCTGAGTCCGATCGCATAGTTCGGGGAGAGCAATTTCCCGGACATTGACACCAGATGGAGGGGCCGAGCTGGAGGCAACCAACCTCCTCCTACTCGGCGACCATAGCAACCATCATGATGTCTGCAATAATGAGAGGTCAGGATCAGAAAGAAATTTCCCTTAAGAAAAATGTCAATAAATTGTAAACATGTAATTACCGATGTCTTCTTCCAAAGGGGCTGCAATAGGGCTCAGTTTAAAATAATATAAGAGTGAGGGAGTAATGAGACGAGACAAGTCATATTTGACTAGAGTGAGCTTCCTAATCAAGGTTTGTAGTTTGGGAGATCGGTCCCGATGATTGTGTTTACGCTGGAGAGGAAGGCTCCAGGTCCATGAAGTAGGGAAGCCCCAAGGCTGAGGAAGGGAAATAAAGAAATACTTATCTTTCCAAAATTTATTCAAGAAGGGTATTTGCTCAAAATTGAGCATCACCTCGGGAAGTAATGTAGAATAAACCCTTAGTGGTGGAGGTTTTCACTTGGAATAAGGTAAAGAAAAGCTCGATGTAGGGCTCTATCTCTAGATAATTAGTCAGTATTAGGAAACCTGTTATAATCCTAAAAGAGTTCTGAGCTAATTGATTAAGGGAACACTAGAGAGGTGGACACCTCGGCCATAAAGACAAGAATAGAAATCGAAGTCCTCCCATTATCTGACCTACAAAGAAAGCCAAGGCGTCGGGAGGAGATCGGTTAGGTCTCTCCGAACTACTGGGAAAAGTTAATTTGAAAGAGGATGGGATTTTGGCATTTATTTTAATATTGTGAAGGGTATGAGCATTATGCAGCGCTTCAAGTCGTGGGGGTACTCAAATAAAGGGCCCAAGCTCGGAGCTCGATTTCTATGATCCCCGAATATGTATCCGAATCGGCTTGATTCGGTGGCGTCAGGGTCTGAGGACCATCGCTCGAGTTCTCGCTATGTATGGATACGGAGAGGGGTTGAGCGGGAAGAGGAATAAGCCATGAAGGAAGAAAAAGAAAACCAAAAAAATAGAGTAACAAAAGTCAAGATAAAGGAGAATACCTAACGAAAGGAGAAGAAACTATGAATTAAGAAGTGTAGGGATGTTGGAATGCTTGAAGCTCACTGGAATCGGAGTTGCCTGTTTTTAATGTTGAATGAAAATCTTAAGGCGTATACCTTCTTTGGATGCAAGAAATGAAAAGTGGCAAATAAGGGGCCGGGGGAGAACCCTTTTATAGAAAATGAGAGATAGAGAGGAGGAGGTTGAAGAGAGGGCATGGGAACCATCGATAAAAAAAGATCCAAGGTAGATGGATTGGCTTTTGGATTTGAAAGGACATTTTGTTAGCCGTTTTTTCTGATAAGACTTGAAAAGATAGTGGTACTCAAGAGGCAGAATTTAAAATTAGAAGGAAACCCTAGAACATTCACCAAGATTTAGTAAACTATGGTTTGAATATATCCTAACCATAGTTGGGGAGCAATTGATGAGGGTTAATATAGACGGGCGAGCCGATGGCCTTTAGCATTGGTGATCTAATCACCATTGTTAATGATCTAATGAAGCCTCTAAAGATTGGGGTCGACTGATGAGCTTTCATCATCGGTTGATCCGCAAACATTTATCATCGGGCCAATCTAATGGACTCGGTTATTAGGCCGATCCAGGGACTCCCAGGTGAAATTAGTATAGATCGCTGTTGGTCCGAACAATAAGTTCTCGCTTATGAGGCCAAACTAAGATACTTGTCGTAGACAAGGGCCATAGTTGTCATTGGGCCGACATGGTGGGTTTTTGCTAAGGATAAATCGAATCGATAAAGATAAATGAGAGAAGTTCGAACTACCGACCAAGAGGTGAGGTCACTGCACTTAGGAAGCCCAAAGGCAAATTAGGGGGTTTTGAAGATACGATCTTATTTTAATCACGATTCTCGTTACTAAATCGCAATGTAGATCCGATTTTACAAAACCCTAATCAGGGCTAAGCTATAAAAGCCCAAGTCCAGGTTCATTTCTACCCTAATCACACTTTTCTCATATCTTTTATATTTTTGCCTCTTTCTTGTCCAACACTCTACCGACTTAGGCATCGGAGAGGGCACGCGAGCACTCCTCCCCCCCTTTTGTGCAGGTTCACGACGGAGTTCGGTCAAAAACAAGTTCACGGGAGCGGAGCATTTTTAGGAGCAACCACGTATCATGACTTTAAGTTCATGAAACAGATCCTATAAAATACAAAAATATGGGGTTTGGGTTGTAAGTCCAAGCGGCTACGATAATCTAAAGGGGTGAATAGATTATCTCCATCTTTTAAATT
>JABTTQ020002324.1:0-209820 GCA_016081115.2 Rehmannia glutinosa | reverse complement strand
ATGAGAGTGTTTGGAGAAAAGTTGTAAAAATACTTATTTATTTGAAAAATTCAAACTAAAAGCGACGAGAATATATAAGGAAATCTATAACACCCATCTCCTTACTTATACATTCTTATTAAATTAAGCAGAATGCACCCTCAAAAAAAAAAAAAAAAAAATTAAGCAGAATGAAATACATAAGTTGGTACCTACAAACACTAAAAAATACTTTTTTTAAGCCAAAAAACGAGAAGCATTTTTTTTAGTGATTGCAAACCCTCCCAATTATGTCAATTGTAGAGTTCTCAAAATGACCCGATCGGGCCACGAGCAAAAAAACAGTTTGGGTGGGACCGGGCTGCTAAATTTAGGGTCTAGTCCATGAAATTATCTTTTGTAAAATCTGGTCCTGATCGGCCAATTTTTCCGGCATAATTACCCGGGACAAATAGGCCCAATTTTTGTGAAGCCTAAAAAATTACAGCCGATTCCAGTAAAAATATCGGGCTGGTCGGTCCGGCCCACCTGACCGATCCGAAATTGAGACTTGAGAACTCTAGTCAATTGTCATCAACAAAAAGTCAAATCCACTCTTGGTCAAACTCGACATCGAATATGAACTTTTGACACAACATAAGGTCTTATGGCCCAATTTAAATAGGCACAGTATCCAGAAAGCCCTTTTATACAAAACCTCAAAAGTGGCCCAAACATGAAACTCACAGTCCAGCCCAAAAAGCTCATGCTTTTGTTGTCGACTGGGAGCTCTCTCTCTCTCTCTGTTGCGCTTCAGAGAAGAAAATAGCTTTTCCCGCTTTTCCAATTATTCATGAAAATTCAATAAAACACTTTTATTTGGTGTAAAAAAGAGCAAGTACTGTGTGTGTCTTTGCTTCAGATGGCTCTTCTGTTCGCCAATTGCTTCGAGAAGAAGTTGCTTCTTCTCTGCCTTGCGGTTTTTCTTTACGGGTGAGCAAAAATTTGATGAACTATGGATCTGATTTTGTTGAAGTAGACGTAGAACTGATTTTATTTGTTCATAGTTGTTCTTTCTTATCCTGGTTGAATTTTGAACGAATTATGTATCTGATTGCTTTGCCTGGAACTCAAATTCGTTCCATGAGTATTTAGCTTGTGAAAGTTTGGAGGGCCTGCAGTTTTTGTTGTTTTAGCTTTTGAGAGTACTTATACTCTTATTTGTGTTGATTTTTGAATTACTGAACTTTGGGATGGTTTAGCTGCGTTTGGATCTAGGATTGAATGATGGAAAATGAAAAGGATAAGCACAAAATCAGTGAAGTCAAAATAGTCTTCCCTTTGAATAATATAGCTTTTGGTTTTCTTAAGATAAACTGTAATAATATATCATGAAAAGAGCAGTCTAGTAATTTCTTAAGATAGAAATGGATTGTTGAGTTCTGTCAATTACTTTGCCTATTGGGATTCTTTGTGTTTGGTTTTGGTCGAAACTGTCGGGGGCTTGGTGTAGGACTGAACATAGACATGATTGCATTTGGTTAAATAGAAGCCTTATTGATAGAAATATACTTCATTGGCTGGTGATATTTTAGTTTTCAGTGTTTCTTAGTTCAAATGACTACTGCTTGTACTTTTTCCCATGATCTTCAAATGCTTGGACTGTAGATCATCAGCTAATGTTGATCCAGTAAAAGAGAAGACCCTGGCAATGATAAAACCAGACGGAGTTGATGGTAACTATGTTGACGTTATAAAGAAAACCATTTTGGATTCTGGCTTCAGCATCACGCAGGAAGTTGAGCTTCAGTTAAATGAGGATACAGTGAAGAGTTTTTATGCAGAGCATGCTTCGAAGAGCTTTTTTTCAAACCTTGTCCAATACATGACAAGGTATCTTTGCTCTATCTTCATCTTGTGATAATGCATTCTCTTTGAATAATGGCCATATAAATCCTAAAAACATTAATTTTTGCGGCTTAGGTTAGCTGGTTTGGCCTTCTGGTTAACCATATAAACAAACAGGCCCTAGTACCATATGATTTGAATATTTAAATTTTGGGCATAATAATTTCACAAATTATCGTATGTATCAAATTTCCATACTTAAACCTCAAGCTGCAAGAAGATATGCCTATCAATAAACTCTCTCCCTTGTCTAAAGTTTCATATTAATACCTTTTGTTCTCTCCTTCTGTGTATCTGTATAAGAGTGACTCATCCTGAATCATTTTTAACCAGTGGGCCAGTGCTAATAATGGTTCTGGAAAAGGAAAATGCTATAGCTGATTGGCGTGCTTTGATTGGACCCACAGATGCAAACAGAGCTAAGGAGACTCATCCGAGAAGGTTAGCTATTTTGCATAGTTGTCACCACACTTTATTTTGTCATTATAAAAAACTTATGTAGTTCTTTAGCAGTTGTTATTGCTCTGATTTTTGGGAATCATTTTTCTGTTTATATTAAACTTTTCCTTTTTAACCCTAGTGTCAGAGCTTTGTGTGGGCTCGACTCGCAAAGAAACTGTGTTCACGGTTCAGATTCACCACAATCTGCTGCCAAAGAGATAATGTTTTTCTTTGAGAAGTCATCTTCAGGTCAAGTCATCTGTTGTTTCTTCACTTACAATTTTCCTTGACGTTGATAAACTCTCAAGTTTCTAATATGGCTTACTGTACATGTTAACCTCAATTGTTAGCAGTTTTTATTATCTGTGCATTTTTCGTTTGCACTCTGCTTCTGGACCTTATTAGTAATGTGGACTTCCCATTGTCTTTATTTTGTTGACATGATAAAAAAAGCAGGGAAAACCTAAAGTTCATGCACCAATGCCTTTGAATTATTTACGAAGTACATGTATACTCCACAGTTTTGATTCCCTTAAACAAAAAATAATAAAAGGAGTAAAAGCTAAAGTTACCTTCTAATAAAGAAATTAATCCCTTTAACTTTTCATTTTGGATAGCAACAGGTTTAGTTTGCATTATTTCCTACTTGATATGCCCATTGGATTTCTCTAATAAGTAGAAACACAAGTTATATCTTGCTATGTAAATGCAGTTTGAGGAATTCCATTCTCGATATTAGAACTGTATCTTTCGTGATATTAATGCTACATTTATGTGTTTTGGCTGCAGGCTTTGTTTCAAAGCATGATGAATTGTGAAGTTGTAACTGCTCATTAATGAACCATGCTGTAATATGCACTTTGGGCACTCTCATCCAAAGAACTTACCAATTATTGACCACTACGATGCTTCTTTTGGGTAATAGAAGTGGATGGCATTCGCATACTTGATTGGTGCCTTATGAGAGGCTTTCCACTCTCACTCTTCATATTCGTAGTTGTTCATTATGTTGTTCTTATTGGTAAAAAATCCAGATAATTTTACTAAATTAACTTGTATGAATGGTTTAGAACTTAAATGATTACAGTGGTCGAATATGATTCATGTGGATGGCTGAGAGTTTTCTTTCCCTTCTGTAAATATTGGTCAGATGCTGTAATCGTAACTGTTACCAAATATATACTTTTCAATACATGCAGATGGTTCAATGTGTATAGTATTTTTTAAATGGTGTATTTTATGTTGATTTTTCTTATTGAAATGAATGCTATTTGACCACTCCATAAGATAACTCAGACAGGTCAAGGCAAAAAGATGTACTGATTTTCAGTTCTCTAGTAGATAATTAGTAGCACATGTACCTGAAATAGAAGAAGAGAGTTATCGCTTTTCTTTTTAAATATATTTTTGATTGCATTTTCTAGTGATTCTCTCGAATACCAGTGTTTACACTTCTAAATGGAGTTTATCTGCCAGTGAATCGCAACACAAGATGGAGCTGGTTGTTTCAAGTATTTGCCATATGACTTATTTTTTGGTGGCATTATTTACTCCATCCTATGAGGTACGTGCATTTTCTGATAATGTATACAGCTTTGTATGATCATAGGGATTGTTGCATGTGTGAGGGGAAAAGTGAAAAAGAGAAAGATGGAACTTTTAAGTTTAATTGTTTGAGAAATCTGCGTAAGAAGTATTTATCATGTTTGTGGCGGTACTTTTCTTGATTTTCGTCATTTGATTTCATCGTTTACTTCTTTGATCTAAAAAGCCGTCTTGAATACTTAGATATCATTAAAATTGATGGATATGAAGTGAGTATAACAAAGAGTTTTAAATACTTAGGATCTATAATTGAAGAGAACGGAGAAATCAATAAAGACGTCACACATAGGATCCAGGCGGGTTGGAATAAATGGAGGAGTGCATCTCCTATCCTTTGTGACCGTAAAATACCATTAAAATTGAAAGGAAAATTTTATAAAAAGACCATAAGCCCCGCAATGCTTTATGGAGCAGAATGTTGGGCGACTAAATATGAACACGAACAAAAAATGAGGGTAGCAGAGATGAGAATGTTAAGATGGATGTGCGGACACACTAGATTAGATAGAATAAGAAATGAACACATTAGAAACAAGTGGGAGTAACACCAATAGATGTTATTAGAGAAATACGATTAAGATAGTTTGGACATGTTTATAGGAGACCTTTAGATGCACCTGTGCGACGTTTAGAAGGTAGGAAATCACTCACACAAATCAAAAGTGGCAGAGGTAGGCCTAAAAAGACTTGGAAAGAAGCTATTAAACAAGACATGTTATACCTAGAAATAAATGAAAATATGGCTTATGACCGTAAACGATGGCGCGATATGATCCGTATAGCCGACCCCACGTAGTGGGATTAAGGCTTAGCTTGTTGTTGTTGTTGTTGTATATAATGTGAGTAGTTTTCATTATGAGTGAAATTATCTGCTGCAATAAGTAAAGAATCATATAAGTGTGCATTCTTCGGTACATCACTAATTTTCAACTGTTAAAACTCTTTTTTTTTTTGGAAAGCAAACTGTTTAATATGATTTATACCGTCCATTATATGTACTATGGCATGGTGATATTGTTAAAAGTATGTTTTTTTTTTATCGACTTAAGATGGTATTACAACTGCACATTGAGTAAATGTTATTTGTGAATCTAAAATTCAGCAACTTTACCCGTGAATCATGAATTATAAGAGAACGCTTTAGTATTTATCTTACACATCTAGATCTTTTAGCTAAAATTTTAGAACATGAAGCGTGTTCTTACACCTAGACACATGCCCATTTATACTATTAAAAACCTCCCCAAATGGGGCAAGTCCGGTTTTACCGGACCCATTGACATCTAATCTCTATCATGACTGAGGCTTCTACTGGCACTACGACACTTTGGTTCACTTGCTATCATCGTCGTATATATTTTGTAACTGGTGTAGTATACATTTTCTGTCATTCAAGAATGCTCCATTCATCTGAATCTGGTGTATGTGCATGTTATGAAATACTTTTCTTGAAAAATATTAACTCGGTTGATCGGTCAATAAGCTATACTGCTTTTGCTCCAGATTTTGTACTAGCTGTACTGTTTTTGCTCAAGATATTGTAATTTTAGCAGCATTTTCTTTTGTTTTTTGGGCTCAAGATATGTAGTAACAAGAATATATTCAAGATTTTTCATAAGATTTTGAGCTAGTCAACTATTGGTGAGTGGCCACTTTATGGAGGATAGCAGCCCACATCAGGTAGTATCCTTTTTTAGTTTATGTAAAGTTGTAAAACTTACCATATTTGGAAAGTCTCGATTTCCCATTGCAAAAATTTTGGGGGTTGCTTTCTCAGCCATAGACATCAACTAGTTTATGTTGGCCCACATGGCTTTTTCTTTATTTTGGGGTAATAGAAAAGGTTAATTTTTTTTTTTTCTTGATTGGAGTGATTTTGTTAAGATATCATTCTCTTTAATTTAGTCTCTTTTTACATGCATCTCGAGGGATATGTGGAAATTCTATGCAGGAAGTTCAAAGAAGCTTGAAAGAAAGATGGTGACGACTTGAATGACGTTTTATAGTCCTTTTGACATATTAACTTTAGCTTTTATTTACTTATTTTATTTATTAGGGATAATTACAAAACCTACCCCTAAGGTTTGGGTTAATTACATAAAACCCAGAGAAGTTTTAGAATTATATAAACCTCATTTAGGTTTGATTCTGTCTTACATTTTAACCTAATCATTAGTTGACTTGATGGAATTTGTTGAGGTCATCGATTATTTTATAATTGCAAGCAAGGGCGGAGCCAAGGCGAATTAGTAGGGTGGGCCGATACACGAAAATGGGGTGGGCCGGATAGAAAATCCAAGAAAAAACAATACAAATTATAACTATTTTTTTTTTCAAAAAAATTCTAACTAATTTTTTTTTTTTTTAAAGAAAAATGGCTGGGCCAGGGCCCAGGTTGGCCCAGCCCTATCTACGCCCTTGGTTGCAAGCGTTCGACTTTTCTAAATATTACAAATGGCCCTAACTTTTTGTTTGGCTATTTGTAATATTTAGAAAAGTTGGAGATGCAATCGTAAAATGTAAAAGAAAAGGTCGGGGCTATTTGTAATATTTACAAAAGTCGAGGGATCAAACTTAGGGGGTATAGAGCAAATTCTGTATGTTCATATATTAATTTTGTATGTTCAACTAAAACAATACGAAATCAAACTTTAAGGAGATATATGCAATTTTGGAACTTCACTGGTTTTTTTTTTTGGTAATTAGTCCAAACCTTAGGGGTAGTTTTTGTAATTATTCCTATTTCTAATTTTGTGGAGCATTATTTTAATTCCTTTAATTATTTAATTTTATTTCCAAAAGTTAAAAGTAATACATTCTGAATGCTTTTTCTTATCTAATCTATTGGAGACTAAAATAAACATTAGGGATAGTTAATAACACCTTGAGGTTTGAGGTAATAACAAAAAAACTCAGAGATGTTTCAAAATTACAAAAACTCCATCAAGTTTGATTATGTGTTAAATTTAAGGGAGTAGCTGTAGTATTTTTATAAATATCAGGGGGGTTTTGATATTTTTTTAGCTAATGAAGGGGAAAAATGTAAGACGGAATCAAACCTCAATCTCTGGGTTTTTTTGTAATTGGCCCAAACCTCAGGGGTGTTTTTGTAATTATCCCTAAACATTATTCTGATAACTTTGATGTGTTCATATATTTTAGAAAACTGTGTGCAGTAGCCTAGTAGTGGAAACTCTCTCATCATGCCCTAACATGCCAAAAACCTAGTGAAGGTCCTAGTAAAAAACTAATTACTATGCCCACCAATAAAATTCACTAAACATTCTTAGCCACTCAGATTAAAAAATAATCACCTTGTTTTATGTTGTAAGATAGCTCTGGAAAATGGCCCAATCATCTTCAAGAGCAAGACAGGGATACCTTGGAAGTCTGAAACAAAAATAAATATGAAATTAATTGCTGCTACTTATATTGATGTGTACAAGAATTGAGGACACTTGTCATTTCTGGTATGGAGTAGAAAGACGAAAGTCAACCCGACCCAATTGGTACACATGTTGGTATGTGATGGGATAGTATTACGACAGTTGTTGAAGTGCCATACGCTGTCGTTTTGTCCAATGAGGGCGTTTGCACTATTTTTTGTCAACAAATTGTGATTGGAAAGAGTCAAAAGAGGTGATAGTGGTCTAGCCATATATATAAATATAATATGGATGGGAAATTGTGAATTTTGTGGATGTATTGGGTGTAATATATATTTGGCTTATTTTTCATTATTGTTGGATAAATGAGACATAAATTGTGTGATATTTGTATTCAAAATTTACATGTAGATGCGGTATAGCAGCAGATTTTCTAGGCCTTCATACTTGGCATTTTTAACACTTTGTTTTTCAGTTGTACCACTTGGTCAATTCAATTGTAAAAATTGCTAGTAGGACTTAGCATTTTTAACACTTTGTTAAAAAAGTGTTAAAACAATAGATGCTAGTAGGATTAGAATTGATACTTTTGATTAGGGGTGACAATAATACGACATGAGCCTGACCTGAAGTTACTGAGATAAAGATGAACACGATATATACAAATCTAACACAATGTGACCAATTTGTCTTAAAATATATTCTCTTATACTTTATTCAATATTTGATGTATTTTGGATATAATTTGAAATTGACCCGAAACTAAACATGGACACAACTCGATGACTTTTGATGGTACGAAATTCACACCATAGGGTGTTTCTTTAAAAAATGAAACATAAATGCTGGAATGAGACATGAATGTTTAAAACAAGCTTTTAACAATCGAGTTGCTTGACTTATTTTCAATCCCGTATTGTATTTGAGTTGAAAATATCAACTTTGATAAAAAAAAAACAATGTCAATATTATGTGAGTTTCAAACCGCGATAATGATTTAAATAACTCAATAAAATAGTTGTAAGATTTGATACTTTTTTTTTTTGATCGGTATATAAGATTTGATACTTTTGTTCATGGAAGCTATATCAAGGGCATAAGATAACTTATGCAAGTTTCAGTTGGATTGTATGTAATTGCAAGAAAGCATCAAACTACATTTGAGATTTATATGATGCCGTTGATCTTGACAAAATCTTTTAAGAGGTACATAAAATTGGTCATATCACAAATTATGATGCATGATTTTCCACGCCTTGTATTTCATAAGGGAACAATATTTTCATGACAAAGGAGATTCATATGCCATGTTGTCTGCTTTAGGTCATTAATCTCCAAGGCATAACATAAAACTATTAATCTTTAATGGCCATTTAATAATTATATTTATTTTGCCTCTTGTATTCTTGCTACTCCCTAATCATTTCACGTTTAGTTAGTCCACAAACAAATACAGTTCCAGTTCAAATTAATTCTCAGTTTTGGGTTAAATCAGGGTAATATTTTCAAGAGATTGTCATGACTGTAAATGCACTTAGGCAAAAATTTGTATGAGACGGTCTCACGGATATAGTCCATGAGACGGATCCTACATGTATATAGGAATTTCAACCCAAATCCAAACCCATAAAAAATCTTGTATATTATAGGATTCGTCTCATGAACTTAAGCCCATGAGACGATCTTATATAAAACCACCTTATGCCCTTATAAGCAAATATTTTGTGGGTATTAATGAAATGAATTTGATGAGTAACTATATGTAATTAGGGATGACAATGGGTCGGGTCGGCCAGGACCCAGACCCTCCACTGGTCGTGGATGAGTCGACCCATTATGCCCCCGTTTAAATTGAATTAAATAAAAAATAAAAAATTGAAAAAAATATATATTTGTAAAATAATATTTACAAAATTTATTATTAACAATTTATAAATATTAGATATAATATAAGAATACATAAAAATTATATTATAATATATATGATATATGCAAAATATATATTAAAATATATTTTAAAATAAACATTCGGGGTGGGGCAGGTACTGGCTCGCAGGGCGAAAGTGATATCCAGACCCATCCCCAGGTTACGGGGCGGGGCGACCCGAATGGGGCAGCCAGGGCGGATACCCGCGAGCCGGGTCGAAATTGTCATCCCTACACTACAAGAAAACAAGGAAATTCCAATGAAAAAATCATTGGAATTTGTGATCTACCAGTTGGAATTATCGATTCCAACGGAAATTCCAACAATAAATGCATCGTTGGTAAAATGGCCGTTGGAATGGCAAAATTCCAATAGAAATTCCAATGAAAAAAAATATTCCAACGGTGCTTCCAACGGTATTTATCCATTGGAATATATAACTGTTGGAAAAAACTTCAACATATTTTCCAACACTAATTCCAACATAGTTAAACCATTGGAATTTAGTCCAATGGTATATCCATTGGAATATATATATTTTGTTGGAAAAAACTCCAACGGTTATTCCAACGGAGTTATGCCATTGGAATTTAATCCAATGGTAATTCCAATGGTATATATCCATTGGAATATTCAATCAATTTATCTCATTGTCTAATATATTTAACTTCTCAGTAGGTCACCCATCATCAATTTGTCTCAAGTCAAGCACGTTTAACTATGTAGTTTTAATATGATTGACTCCAGAAGAGAAGATACATTTTATTGATATGGATAATACTATCAAATCTTTTAATCCCTATTAAAATTTTCCAATGGTATTGGAGTTTCCAACGGAATTTTCCAATAACTTGTTGTACCATTGGAACTTCCGTTGGAATTTTAAAAACTCCAACGGAAATTCCAACGATTAATTCCAACATTTTGATTACCATTGGAATTTTTGTTGGAATTTTTAAAATTCCAACAATATTTCCAATGGTTTATTCCAACGATTTTATTACCGTTGGAATTTTTGTTGGAATTTTCCAACAGTTTGTTGTTTCCGTTGGAATTTTAAATTCCAATGGAAATTCCAACAACTTAATTATACCAACGGTTTTCTTTAGCGTTGGAATTTTCATTGGAATTTTCCAACGATATAATGTAGCATTGGAATTTCCGTTGGAATTGTAAAAATTCCAACTATTTTCTACTTCGTTGGATTTTTTTTGTTTTCTTGTAGTGCTATATGTAATTGATTTTAGGTGTCGTTCATATAATCTTGCATGAACCAGAGAATAATGCACCATACTCTAACACACACATCATATATTCTACCCAATTACATTTGAGTATTTACTTAACCTTCTCCTAATTAATTTAACATAAAATCAACAACCTGTCCATGCCGTGGCGCCAAATGTGTAGGTTATGGAACAAATAAGAAATATGGCTGTCATTCAAATGTTTTTAACTCCAAGATGTGTGTGTGTGTGTGTGTGTGTGTGTTTGTTATGGGGGATGGTCTGAATTAGAGTAACTCACAAGGATCTATTTTCATTTTATTTATAAGCATCATAAATTTTGCTACTCCACAATTTTCAAAGTGCTAAAACCTATTATATTTCTCATTTTTATTGAACTTTTTTTCAATTAAGAATTAGAATCTTGGCCAATTTATGGTGGATTCACTAGTACTCCCTAAATTGAAGTTTAGACTATTCGTCAATATGTTGATAACTTGGAGTCTCCAAATGGTGGCTATTCGGAATATGACTCTATCATTCAAGAGTGTCGTAATATCTTGCACAGGGAACCATATTTGTCGGTTGGCTTTGTTAGACGACAGGGATATATGGTTGTGCATGTACTAGCAAATGAGTCTTTTTCTTATGTTAGTCCGGTTGTGTGGACTGTTCCACCTCTGTGTATTGTGAATTTGTTATATGCTGATAAATGATAATCAATAAAATGATTTGTTTCTGTAAAAAAAAAAAAAAAAAGACTATTCACCAATATGTTATTTTGTGTTTATATCTTTCCTATGCTGCCCTTTTGTTCTTCCTTTCTATGTTCCTTTGTTAATTAAGAAGATATATACACAAAAATAACAGTCTTCTAGGCATTTCTTAATCTAATTAATATTTTTTAACACCTTTTGGGTCAGATATTTTCGAGTTCTAGTGGTGATTAAGGCCTTAATCCAAACACGTTATACAATAATCTCGTGTCATCTTAGTGACCTTATGATATATCTCCCCTTTCGAGATTAACATTAACCTTTATTACCTCAAGATTACCAATCTTAATCTCTTGGATTAGATTAGTGACACGAGTGCTCTTTCAATATTTTGTTATACTAAACCCCCCCTTAAACCCCTCAACCCATGTGTGAGTAATTAATTTATTATACTTAAAAAAAAAATTAACATCAAAAGACTAACATATATATAAAGGGGAATGTTCTTTTACATGGACAGGTATATTTGTTGATACACATTGAGATTTGATACTAGGTTGAAATTAGGGAAAAAAAATTAAATTTTGAATTTTCTAATATTTTAATTTGGGAACTTGAACCAATAGAAAAGCAGCTTCAATTATTTATTAGTCCCAGAGCTCAAATCTCATTGGCTCCTAGGATCTGCTTCTTGTACACCTGCCTTTTTCCAACCAAAACCCTCCTCAACAAAGCTTATTAGATCACTAATATCTGTTTTCTTCAGCAAATTGTGAAGAGATTTTTTGCTTCTCTGTTTAGTGCAAGATGAAGGTTAGTGAGAAGCATGTATTCTTGATTTTTAACACAAAAAAAAATAAAAAAAAAATTAATTTGAATTCTTTATGTTACAATTTTTTTGGGCAGTTTTTTGGCTGGATGCAGAGTAAGTTCAATGGAGGACAAGTGGATAAGAGACCTAATACAATTGTTGCTACAAGTAAGTTTTTTGTATGTTACAATTTTTTTTTGGGCAGTTTTATTTTCGTTTTTTTTTTCTTTTTTGAACAAAATGTATTTAACTCAATAAGTATTTCCCATATGTTAAGCCTTTTTATAGCTTTTGCTTACAAGTTATTAAGGATAAGTACATATCTTGCACTTATTTTGTTTTAAGTTTGCATGGCAACATGTTATATTAAAAGTAGCAAAGCTTTATTGTCCCATGTGATTATGTGAAATACTTATTACTTATGTTAAAATTGTCCTCTTAAGTTTTCAAGAGAAGTAGATAAAGATCATCAAGAAAATATCAGATGCATATCTTATTGTTTTTTCTATTTTTACATATATTAACCAAACCAATATACAAGTAATTTAAGGCATTAGAGTATATGATTAAATTACAAATAATGCCTTTGAGGTTCGGTTTAATTACAAAAAAAAAAACCAAGAATCATTCAAAATTACAAATCACTTCTTGATATATATTTCTGGTTTACAAATTGCACCCTATTGAGGATTGTATTTGTTACGCAAATATCTCAAGGGTGTGTGTGTTATATAGTAAGGTCTTTTTGGTAATTTTGAACGATAACTGGAATTTTTTGTAACTACGTACATGATCATAATATATTGTGTTTGTGGTGAAATTAAATTACATCCTTCTGAAATATATGTAATTACAATTATATTAAATAAACCGTGCAGATCACACAAAAAAAGAACCTCCCAAGGAAGAATTTAGTGACTGGCCCCATGGATTACTAGCTATAGGAACATTCGGCAATACAGATCTAAAACATAAACAAAAAAATCCGGAGATCGAACTTCCTCAAGACGAGGAATGTTCGTCTCCGGATTTTTCAGAATTCACATCCGAAGAAGTAGTAAAACTACAAAAGGAGTTGAAAAAGCTCTTATCCAAAAAACCAGCTTCTACAAAAGCTGATCATCATCAGGAGCCAGCAAATATTGCTGATCTGCCCTTGGACAGATTCCTAAACTGCCCTTCGAGCTTGGAAGTGGACAGGACCATTTCGAACAGGTTCAGCACATATTCGGAGGATAAGGACGAGGAAGAAATCGATCGGACGATCAGGATCATCCTCGGAAGATGCAAAGACGTGTGTGAGAAGAAGAAGAGAACAATCGGGAAAAGGTCGTTGGCTTATCTTGTCAAGAAAATGTTTGTTTGCAGGGGTGGCTTTGTGCCAACTCCTAGTGTGCCAACTCCTAGTTTGAGAGATACATTTCAAGAATCAAGAATGGAGAAGGTAAGCAAAATGGATGCATACTTTTAAGGGATAATTACAAAAACACCCCCGAGGTTTGGGCTAATTACAAAAATAAAAAACAGAGTTCTTTGAAAATTACAAAAAATATTTTGAGGTTTGATTCCGTCTTACATTTTCCCACTCCCTCACATTTAAAAAAATATTATAGTTACCCCCCTTAAATTTAAGACAAAAAGAAATTTGAAGAGGTTTTTTGTAATTTTGAAGCATATCTGGTTTTTTTGTAATTAACCCAAACCTCAAGGGTGTTTGTGTAATTAGCCCTACTTTTAATTTGAAAATCTACATACATAAATTAACTTATTTTAGTCACAATTTAGGGGTTATCATGTTTAATCCCCTGTTTGGCACAAGCTTGGCCACAGATTTCTGAACTTGATCCTACACTAAGTTTATAAAGTGTTTGCTAACACTTAAAAAAAAAAAAAGTGATTGTCAACTTCTCGAGGAAAAAAAAGTCGATTTTAGTGTTTTGAAATGTCAGTATCTGCTTTTGATTCTGCATAATTTTTAATCAGAATCTAAAAGTATGGGGATGGATGCTTAGATTTCTAATTCTACTTTGAAATATGTAAAAGTATTTGACATCCTATTAATTTAAGGGATAATTACAATAAGACCCCTGAGGTTTGGGATAACTACAAAAAAAAACCAAGAGATTTTTGAAAATTGCAAAAACGACCTTGAGGTTTGACTCCGCTCACATTATCCTCCTTCATATGCTAAAAATATTTCAAAAATACTCCTGATATTTCAAGAATTATTACAGTTATGCCCTTAATTTAAGAAATAATCAAACTTTAGAGGGCTATTTATAATTTTGAAAACATCTTTAGGTTTTTTTGTAATTAGGCCATTTTGTAATTAGGCCAAAACTCAGGGGTTCTTTTGTAATTATCCCATATATGATTCTCAACTGCTGCACTTCTACTACGGTAAATCACTTCTTTTAAAAGCATAAGTTTTTTCGAGCACTCCCTAAATCAAGGTCATGTATACAAATAGATGAGTTTATGTTTCAATCTTAGTATTATTATTTGCTAGTTGTGAACATATCCTTAGTACATTTTTTTTCCTTGAATGTTTACAGCTTATGAGGACAATGCTCACCAAGAAATTAAACCCTCAGAAAGCATCAAGAACATCATCCACAAAGAAATACCTAGAGGATTACAGGCCTGCTACATCAAAACCAGAGGAAAACGAAGAAAAATTGCACGATAAAAGTCGCGACGGGTCGTCTAAATGGGATAAAACTGATTCTGAATGTGAGTTCTATCTTTTTTTTAGGGATAATTATAAAAAAGAAACAACCTGAGATTTGGGCTAATTACAAAGTTTTCAAAGATGTTTCAAAATCACAAAAAGCCCTGTCAGGTTTGATTATGTCTCAAATTTAAGGGGTAACTGTAATATTTCTATAGACCTCAAGGGCTTTTATGTAATTTTCAAAAAACTTTGGGTTTTTTTGTAATTAGCGCAAACCTCGGGGTTTTTTTATGTAATTATCCCTTTTTTTATCTTGTTCAAGCATTTTAACAAGTTCCAAACAGCACATAAGTATGACTTTTACAAACATATAATTTCTTGTGTTTGCAGATATTGTTCTAGAGATTTAGATATTGCTCAAGGTTGATCAAGATTTTCAATTTGTTGCGGCCCCCATATTCTTGAGTTGAAGAAAATAAGAGAAGTGTTTTGAGAAGATAACTGGGGATCATGGCCAAAGTTGAATTTCTGAAACAAAAGTTCTCAATAAAATTCGGGATAATTACCAAAACACCCCTGAGGTTTAGGTTAATTACAAAAAAACCCAGAGATGTTTCAAAATTACAAAAAAAAACCATTTTACTTTTTGAGACATAATCAAAACTGATGAGGCTTTTTGTAATTTTAAAACATCTCGGGTTTTTTTTTTGTAATTAGCCCAAACCATAGGGGGGTCTTTTGTAACTATCCCCATAAAATTCTTTGTGACCATTTTACTTTGCAACTGAAGAACTTATTGTTGATGGGAAGGAAAATTAATTTATGTCTTTTTTTTTTCCATGGTTGTATCCATGATTGATGCATCACATGTTATGTGATATTCTTATTGATTTTGATGCAGTTTTGTGCTAGCTGCTGTGGACATTTTGTATTTTTCTTTCTTGAAACTCTATATATGGACATTTTCTTCAGTTGTAAGGCAGTGTTTATATTTTTATATATTCCTTAATATATTCTAGTTAGTTCAAGAATCTCTTGTTTTGTTTCTATTTTTTTTTTTAAGTTTTTCTCATGGTTAATGCCATTGACATTCTAATCTATAAATTGTCACTGCAGGAAACTTACAATTTAGCAGCGAATTTTTTCCTTACTAACATTATTGATTTCTTCGGTAATGGAATTTAGTGAGGAAATACATTCCTCGCGCGTCTCGCTATGAAAGTTTACTGTGGGTTGTCTTTTATTTAGTGTGGGTTGTCTTTTCATTATGTTTGCTGTCCTTGGTAAAGTTTGAGTTAGTTTAGACCTTTTTTTTTTTTTTTAACCAAATGCGATAGCTTTTGTATTCCATACTCAACCTGATAAACACCAAGGCACAAATGCCTCACAAAAAGCCTACTTGGAACATTTCTCCAAGCAGGAAAGACCACCAATAGAGTGGCACAAACAGACGATCAATCCAGGCCTCAAGCCCATAAACCAACAGAAAGTTATATAATTACATCTGTATTCCAAGAAATAAAACTAACAGACCCAGACAAAACATGCCAAAAAGGATATTCCAACTGAGGAGACCCCCTAAGAATACCAGAAACCACACAACCTATTCAAGAGTCTCAAACTCCATCCATTCCCCTTGAGCAAGAGAAACCAGCTCCATCTCCGACATTCGATTTTTCTGGAATTGCCAAGCGTTCCGTGTCTTCCATAACCACCATAAGAGATACGTTGAAAGATTGATTCTGTCAACAAAAGCAGGGTCCCACGGCTGTGAGCAAATAATCTGCCACCATTCCTTGACAGTCAGCAACGGATGACAGATTCCAGCCCAATTAACCGGAGCCAACTTCCAAACCTGTTTAGTTCTGGGGCAATGGAATAGCAGATGATCAACAGACTCATCTGCCTCCCCCACCACCCACACTTAGTATCAACCTGAATGCCTCTCTTCCCCAGCACAATCATAACAGGAAGGACATTATGCACACACTTCCAAAGGAAATGCTTGATTTTAGGATTAACTTTCAGTTTCCAAATTCTCTTCCAAAATTCTCTTCTCTTCCCACCCCCCATACTCCCTTCACAGTTATCAACTAAATGAAGTTTCCTACTGTATAAGGCTTGATAAGCAGAATGAACTGAAAATTTTTATTTGAATTGAGACACCAAAAATTCTATCCCTATCTTGTTGCCAACAGATGGGAACCTGTAGGATTGCCTCAAGAAATTGGGGTGCAAACAACTGTTTCAGCAACTCAACATTCCACCTTTTACCCCCATCCTGCAGCAACTCACTGACCCAAACCACATTTCCCTGATTGCTGCAAATTCCTCTAGGAATTGCAGAATGAAAGTTCACAACCCAAGGATGCTCCCACACCCTTGTATTCTTTCCATCAGCAATTTGCAACCTTAACCCAAGATCTAACACATACATAGCTTTTAAGAAGCTCTTCCACATCCAAGAATCCGAATTTTTGATGCAAGAATTCAGAATCCCCCCTTTTGGAAAATACCTAGCCTTTAATATTTTGCTAACCATAATGTTTGGTTGTGTTATGATCCTCCATAGCTGCTTAGCTAACAGTGCATCATTAAACAACCTAATATCATGGAACCCCATCCCTCATTCCTCTTTAGGCCAAGTCATTTTATCCCAATTAATCCAATGCATCTTGTTTTTCCCCTCCTCCCTAGAACCCCACCAAAATCTAGCAAAAACTCTATTCAGCTCATCATAAACACCACTTGTTAATTTATAACATGACATTATATAATTAGGAAGGGCACTAAGGACTGATTTAATTAAAACTTCTCTACCTGCCATACTTAGAAGATTGGATTTCCAGTTTTGAACTCTCTTCTTCGCAACCTCCACAACATAACCAAAAACCTCCTTTTTAGATCTTCCCACTGTTAATGGCAGCCCCAGATGTTTGATCTTCTTATGCAGAGCATACCATTCAGAATTTCACAAATTTCCTTTCTTCTATCCTCTTCAGAATTAACCCCAAAAAATATTGAAGATTTCTCAAAGTTAATCCTCTGACCAGAGGCACTGCAATATTGCTCCAGGATGAATTTAAAATTTTGTGCTTGTACACAATTGGCTTCACAAAACAGAAGAGCATCATCAGCAAAAAATAAGTGATTGATTACAGGTGCTGTTCTAGAA
This sequence comes from Rehmannia glutinosa, assembly GCA_016081115.2. Lineage (NCBI taxonomy): Eukaryota > Viridiplantae > Streptophyta > Magnoliopsida > Lamiales > Orobanchaceae > Rehmannia > Rehmannia glutinosa. The sequence continues at coordinate 191,993 of JABTTQ020002324.1, read as the reverse complement.
ATTCTAAGCCCTGAAATCAAACCCTTTTTATTAGCTTGATGGATCAAATTTGAGAGAGCCTCAGATACAAAAAGAAACAAGTATGGCGAAATAGGATCCCCTTGTCTAATCCCTCTAGAAGGGCATATGTACCCCCCCGCTTCCCCACCTAACAAGAAGGCAAAAGAAGTAGAGCTAATACATTCAAATATCCAAGACACAAACCGGTTAGAGAATCCCATTTTAACCATAACAGACACCAAGAAAGGCCATTCCACCCTATCATACGCTTTGGCCATATCCAGTTTAATGGCCATAAATTTTTTGACACTTCTTCTATTACAATTTAGATAATGAAAACACTCATGGGCCATAATAATATTATCTAAAATTTGTCTCCCAGGCACAAAAGCGGTTTGGAATTCACTCACACACACCTTGAGGCACGGCTTAAGCCTGTTAGCCAAAATTTTGGAGATAATTTTATAGACAGTGTTACACAAGCTAATAGGCCTAAACTGAGAGATAGAGGTTGGATTCTTGACCTTAGGGATCAAAGTAATGAGGGTATGATTCATGCTTTTAAGCAATTTAGGAGACACAAAAAAATTTTAACAGCTCGACACACATCTTTTTGAACCAAATGCCAATAAGATTGAAAGAAAAAAGGAGTCATACCATCAGGCCTCGGCGCCTTAAACGAATTCAATGAGAACAGAGATTCTTTAATCTCCAAATCTCCCACAGGTCTGGACAACCACATGTTTTGATTGTGAGAAATAGATCTAGGGATTCCCTCTAGCAATGTAGTGTCTGATGGAGTCCAATCAGAAGTAAACAGCTCCTGGTAAAACCTAGTAATCTCCTTCACCACCTCTTCTCTAGACTCACACACCATCCCAGAAGGAGATATCAATCTTTCAATACTGTTAATTTTCTGTCTTTGGATAGTACACGCATGAAAGAATTTGGTATTTTTATCCCCTTCTTTAAGCCATTGATTCCTGGATTTTTGCTTCCAGAAATTCTATTCACTCAAATATGCTTTGTTCAGAACTCCTTTTAGCACCTCCCATCTTCTCCAATCTTTCTGATGTCCTGATTCGATTAATTCATTAAGTTGGCGGGAAGTATTCTCAATGATTTTTGCCGCATTTGATATAGAATTCCTATTCCAGGCCAACAAACTCAATCTGCAATTTCGAACTTTTCCTTGGAACTGGAACATAAGAGTACCACTACATTGAATACCCCAAGCATTACTAACCACCTGTTCAGCACCCTCCATATCTACCCATCGTCTGTCAAAATTAAATCTTTTCTTTACTTTTGGTTTCTCCACTTCAGTGACTAAGACCAACATAAGGTGATCTGATGAGTGTCTAAGCACATGCTTGACCACTGCCTTGTGATTCTGGAGGATCCAATCAGGGGATCCAAATGCTCTATCTAATCTTTCCTCCACAAGATCTTCATTACTCCTTAAATTAGACCACGTGAATTCATACCCTTTGAATGGTATTTCTCCCATGCCCATATTGCCCACAAAATCTCTGAACATCTTAAAACTAGAATCCCCTCGCTTTCTGCCACCTCTTTTATCCCCCTCGCAAAGGATATCATTGAAATCCCCCATAATTACCCAACTTTTACCCCATCTATCCTTATTCTCCTCCAAATACTCCAACTGATCTCTTCTAATTACTTGACTAACATTTGCATAGACAAATACAATCCATCCTCTTTCAACAGACCCCACCATTTCAAACTCAACTTCTATGCAGAAAGGGTGGCAAATTAATTGCTTGATGATCACTCTCTCAGCCCAACACAAAAGAAGGCCCCCGCTCAGACCATCCGGCTCCACACATTCCCACCTATCATGAATTCTAATGTTTCTACAAACTGTTGTCACAAATTTTTTTGTTTTTTTTGTTTCACTAAAGAACATAAAATCTGGGAGATGGTGTCTCATACTCTCCTTGATTTGGGAAACTGTAGAGGGTCCTCCCAAACCTCTACAATTCCACACCATAGCTATCATTGAGGGGGTTGGGGCCATTTTAGGCTGGCATCCTCCACCATAAAATCAACAACATTCCCCACGTCATCACATTTTTGTTTCTTCCCACCATTCCCTTTCACAGCAAAATCCATCTCTTCATAGAATTCATCAATCAGTGATCTATTTCTTTTAACACACACAGAACCAGGGTTATTTTCCTTACTATCATGGCCACTTATTATCTGTGTCATAGGTAGCTTCTCTTTACCTCTGATTTTGCCTCCATTCTTCACACCAACAATCTTATTTCTCTGATTACCATTCCCCATCCCAAGCATTGATATCTCTTCTAGAGGAATTCTTTCCTTGACCCCAGACCTCAACTCCTTCCCTTCAGAATTCGGTTCTTCCACCCGGGCCTCCGAATTCTCATTCGTTTTTTTTTTCACTGTCTTCTATCCCCTCTCTAACCACACAGACAGACTTGATGTTCCCAGCCCCTTCTTCCAATTGGATGCCCTGATCCGACTTCTTCTCCTTAGGCCTACCCTCAGTCCCACTTTGTCCCATACTATCCCCTTCCTTATTTTTTTTTTGGAGACTGGTGATACTCTTCCCTCTCATTAAAACCTCCCCCTCTTTTATTTCCAAACATCCCCTCTTCAGCCTTCAACCACTCACCAAACTACCCTTCATTTAGGTTGCTATTTTTTAGATCTTCTTTTCGAGCGTGACAACCTCTTTCAATGTGACCAATGAAACCACAATAATAGCACACCCCCAAAAGATTTTCATACCTAAAGTCTACCCACCATTTAGTATCTCCCAACATAATAAATGTACCCCTCAACAGTGGTTTATTGAGATTGACTGGGACAAGCAATTTAATGAATCTGCCTTTAATGCTCCCATACTCCGGTATCATTAAATCCTTGACCCCAGAAAACAACTTCCCGATTTTAAGGCCCGTTTCTGTAGAAATCCAATGATTTGGAACATTCCAAATTTGCACCCACATATTTACAGTCGAAAAGTCATCATCCATAATTGCCTTCTCCACGTCCCATTCTTTCAAGAGGATATACTGGTTATCGAAGGTCCACACTCTGCTGTTTAAAACTTTCATTTTATCCTCAATGACTTGGAAGACAAACTGAAATAGGTTTAAGCCCAACTCCCTGACTTGAAAAGGTTTTTTAGTCGCCCATATACCACGGAGAAAGTTCTTAAAGCCAGAAAAGTTCGCCTTTTTGTCGCCATGAATCTTTCCAAATAAGCTCAACTTACTTTCTTCCACACCTTTTATCACATCATCTTGCTCTAGAACTATTCCCACAAGTTCCTCCTCCACCAGAGAGAACCTCTTCATGGAGTCCACAACCTCACTATCCATCCTGGAGAGACCCTGGATCTATTTCTCAATCAAACAGTAGCTCCAAACCTGCAAGAAAAAAGAAGACAAAGAAGCAGGAGAAAAAGATAGACAATGGAGCAAGACCCCTCCCTCCCCTAAGAAAGGAACAAAGCAGAACTCACCACTCAAACCTAACCCTCCCACACCGCCGCACGGAGGCAAACTGAACCCTAGACACAAAGACCTCAGATGGAAAAGCAAAAAAAGCAAAAAAGCGGGAAGAAACTAAACACTCCCCTTTGAGAGAAAGAGCACTCTCCTAGAGAGAGAAAAAAAGTATTTTTGTGTTTAGACCTATTTGGACAAAAATAAAAGTTTAGAGCCGGGATTGAGAAATTTGTAAAACTAGGGACTAAATTGCAAAGGACTGAAATTTGGAGCATCTAAAACTAAAATTTTTTGAAAAATTTAAGTCCCACGATATATTTCATCACAATATAGATATCCGTCAATTTTGACATTTTAGTTAGATCCCAAAATGTTAGATCTTAGATGACTTTTATGCGAATATTAAAACTATAGAACTTCAAACGGATTTTATCAAGTCCAAGTATTGGAATATAAATTTAATCTATATATGAAATTTGTAAAATTTTATTACAAATATAATTATTCCATTAAATTATTCATTATAATTATAATTTTTGCCAAACTAGTTTACAAGAAAATGATTATACTATATTTGGAAAAAAATCGCACCTATTATTTTTGTTTCCTTTTTTAAACATACTTCCGACTAGGGATTGCAACGGTTAATGTATAAAAATTCTAATTTTGTTTTCTTTTTAAACATACTTCTATATACGGATTGCAACGGCTAACATTAAATGCTTGTGTATGCATGTATTAACATTTGGGATGCATTTTGTTTTGATGTTCTTCATTTTTTCTTCTCTTTTTTCCCTTTTCCCTCTTCGGGGACAGTCCTCATACAATTAATGTAGATCAAATAATCGGAAAACTATTCTGAATTTGTCAAGTTTAAAAATCCATAATACTCTTTAAATCAATTATGATCTAGAGTCGCTCTTGCCGTTGTTCTCTTGTGCGGATCATGAGTTAAAATCTTCTCGAGTAGATGAAATCCGCGTTCCGTAAGCAATGGAGCTCCATTAAAATAAGTAGCAATAGCAAACTTTAGTCGACTCATGCTTATATGGTTGCTTATCACTATGAAATATACTCGAAAATCCAAGGCAAATAATATCATGATGATCAGGTGTGCCAGAATTAAGGATTTTACTTCTCCAAACCCCTTTTGCCTTTTTCTCACTATTTCCGAGTGAGGTTCTTGACTTTTTTTTTTTTTTTCTCTTTTTCCCCTTTTTCGAGGCTGATTCCACATTTTCACTTCTCCAAATCTGTTTTTCTCACTCTTTCTGAGTGAGGTTGTGTATGCGTACGTTTCTACAACTATGTGTTTCTTTCAAAATTACAAAATTGGTGTTGTAACTAATCTAACTTTGTTCTTTGTTATAAACGAAACCTTGTTCCTTTTTATACTAATCATCTCTTTATGTATGGCGTAAATTTAAAATGTCCAACCGTAGAGAGTGATCCCATTATCTTTTCCTATTATATTCTAAAATATATACTATTAAGTTTTGATTAAATATACTTTAAGAAACTTCCTTATAATGTCTTACTATTTTCTAGAAGTTTTTTCATAATTTTTTTTGAAAAGTATTCGTTCCTTTTCTTTTTGGAAATCTTCCTTATCTATCCGCGGGTAACATATCTACTTTTTTTTGAACATTTTCAACAAATATCAATCTATGATTTTTAGAAATATGGAACATACCAAACAGTGGCCATGCATAAAAATTGCTAATGATGTGGACGCCTCATCGAGATAGGGCTGTAAATGAACAGAGCGTTCGACAAATTACTCGTGAACAAGCTCGGATATTATTCATTTATTTAGTTAAACAAACATAAACGAACAATTTTAGGGCCCAAATTTCTTCATAAATCATAATGTGTGGGTGAAGTGCCGCATAAAGTTATTGATCTTCATATTAATTCTATTTAAATGCGAGAGATTTTCTACTTCAGTCTACATCTATTTATAATAGTTAAACAAAATTCGCAAGAAAATACATTGAATTGTGAAAGTAATTAAGTGGATGATTCTACTTTAGATGGAGATAAGATTTGAGATCAAATTTAAAGATATCCTAGTATCTGGTGTTGCTTTTAACCTTCCAAAGCTGGAAATATTCAGTGATCGAAACTTCTCTGGAATACCAGCAAACGTTAGACATGTCGTGGGGTTGTCCTAGGGAGGCTCAGGCCCTTCCGACACTCAAGTCAGTACAGTTAACGAGATAAAATACAAAACAATAAAGAAAATATTGAATGTGAATTATCGGATGGGGGAACCTTAATATATATACCCAGGTAGCAGGCCTCGTAAGAAAATGACATGTGGACCGAATTATTTCAAATGCAACTCAGTAATTAATGGATAATTAATGGAATTAAATAAATGCACAAATATTATTATTATTATAACATAACGAATTTTTTTGCTCACTACAGTATCTTTAGTTGATTATTGAATTAAAAATCTAGGGTATTCTTTCAATTCTTATCTATCTTACATATTCATAGTTGAATCAACGTATGTGGTAAGTTGTATTCAATTTTCGAAAGTTGACTATGAAAAAACGTCGAAATTCGACGAGGAAGATAACAATAATGATGACCCACCAATTTTGAGATTGAGATGGTTAGTGAGGATCTCCAATCTAGAACAATAGAGAAAGCAAGTAAAGACAAGGTGTAATGGATAAGGAATAAAATTCATGATTTATCAACTATTTCTTTTGTTGTTGTCCCTAAATTCCAAACTTAAGGCACATTTAGGATTGATCGATGGATGCACTAAAATCAAGTCGATTTGGCAAAGTGGAGATGGTTTTCTAAAGTTCAACCTGAATTATTTTATTTTTGATATAGTTCAGATACATTTTGATATTTATTTTGTTTTTCCATCTCGTCCTCATAATGTCCCTCCATGGTTTGATAATTTTGTTAGTGATGATCTATCTTTCGATTCGAGGATGGATCGTCTCGAACCAGAGAGAATGATGGAGATAAAATTTGAAGATATCTTAGTAAGATTAGTTTCAATGGTTATTTTATTATATTTTAAGAGTTTTCAATAGTTAGGACTTCTATTATTGTAGGAATTTAATCCTATAAATAGTTGTCTTGTTACTAGTTTTAGATGGTTGAATTGATATTAAAATGTGACATTTATCTCTTTCACATAAACACGTGTTTCTTTGTGTACTTGGCTTCCGCCTGCATCAGTTAGTATCCAATACCGACTATGATTCTTAATGTGTCATCTCGACACCACTTGAGTTTTGAAGCTACGAGCAATGACATTGCTCAAATTTGTCAGCAGATCGATTTGATGGCAAAATAAATCGATATCGTGCGTATCCAGTATCAAGAAATCAAGAGACTTATAGAAAAATGATTTTTTGATGATTGTGATTTTACCTATAATGTTGTGTCCATCCACTTCACCCCGTTTGAAACCATATTTACAGACATAATGGTTTATTCTCTGGTGACATAGAAATTATTTCTATAATGGATCACCAATTTTTTATGAAGAAAATGACGACACCATAACAAAGGTTGGATACGAAGAACTCTAAACTATGATGGGAAGACTTGTGGTTATGATGGACCACTTACCTTTGATAAGGAAGATGACAACGCAAGTTTGACGACTGAATATGAAAATTAAAACTGCCGAAATTTGACAAGGAGAATAGTGATTATGACAGACCACCAACTTTCAACAAAGAAATTGAGGTTGTTGAAGATTATGATATTTTGCTCAATCCTTTTATTTTTTTACAGATATTTTGCTTAATCCTAAGAAATTTAATCGGCATCATGTTATTATAATTACTACACTTGTATGCGGATAATTTTGGTTTTTGCAGAGTTGGCAAACCACTAAGGAGTACGTATGATAATCCATTCGTAATTAAGGCTAATATTCATCTTATTTTATGGTCTTCTCTTCCTCGCCCCTCCATGGTTTGACATTTTTTCTAGTGATGATCTCAATTCCGAATCGAGGACGAATCGTCTCGACCGTGAAGAGAATGATGAAGATAAGATTTAAAGATATATTGGTATCTATTAGCATTAGTTTCAGTGTGTTGGTTTTTTATTATCTTTAAGAGTTTTCAATAGTTAGATGTTCTATTATTGTAGGAGATTAATCTTATAAATACTTGTTTTATTATTATTATTATTTTCAGGGAGGTTGATTATTGAACTAAAAATCAAATGTATTCTCTTGATTATTGTATCTCTTACGATATTCATAGTTGAATCAATATACGAGGTGAGTTGTATCTCTGTTACGCTTCCGATTGTATCAACATTTCTTCAACATTTACAGATCCAAAGAAATTATGGGCAAATGGTGACACTAAACATAATGATAAATTATATAAGGTGTGTTTTAATTGAAAATTGGACATTTAAAATTAAAATTACACTAAGAAACAATTCTTCCCAAAAAAAAAAAAAAAACATTATACAGTAAGATATATTACTAGAATCAACTAACCACATCATGTGTTGCTTCAATCTTCATTGAGAAGGCTCAATATCTTTTAAAGGTCAAAAATGCAAATCTCTTAAATATAAAGGTCTAAAGGCAAAACCCCAAAAGATTAGTGGAAACTGCTACAAAAGCAAGAACTGGTACAAGAGAAAACAAAGCACCACTTTCATAAAAATAAGCTTGTGCCTTCTCCCCCTGTTTTGGGGATAGGCCCATACCTTGAGAAATTAGGGTTTTTCCCAGATCAGATCTTCAGCAAAAAGTCAACATAATCTCGCTCGCTTTCATAGCTTCCCCTTTTTCCCGTTTTCTTGAATTAGGGTTAAGCAAATTTTATCGAAGTTCAGATTCTTTTCCCTTTTTTTTTTTTTTTTTTTGAAGGGGTGGTTAAAAAAAAAAGGGGAATTTGAGCTGCCAATGCTATTTGTTTCATTGAAATTGTTTGATTTTTCGGTGGGTTTTTTGGTAATACCGAAAAGTTGAAGTCTTGTTTTGAGTTCATCAATGTCGTGGGCAGGCCCGGAAGATGTTTACCTCTCAACTTCTCTTGCAAGCTATCTTGACAGTAAGTTTTTCTTGTGTTCTTTAGTAGTTTTGTTTTTCAAGCTGTTGTTGGTATTGAAAATTGGAAGTGTAAAATACTATGTGGGTTTGAGTCTTTTGTCGCATCTTGGATTAAACGCATAGTGTTATTGATTTTATTTTAATTTTCTTTTTTCATTTTGAGAATTTTGAACTGTGCCATTGGTTCTTGAAGTTCTTGGTATATTTTTTTTGATGAGGGTCTCTGTTGAAATATCTATTTTGGAGTTAGAATTTGAACTTGAACATGAGTTTCTTCGACTTTTTCTTGTGCTTTTTATATTAGTGCGTGGGAATTTCTTGAATTAGCATTTTATTTACTGTCTTTGTTGTGGAAATTTACGTTGAAGCGATTTCGTGTGAGTAACTATGCCCTTCAATTTGGTTCTTTATCATTTTATCTGTGAAATCAGATGGCAAAATGAAGATAACGTATAACACCTAATGGCTTCTTTTTTAGTTCTGACATTTTAAAGTTCTGAAATTTAAAGTGAGTAGGCGTAGCGTTTAGCCTGTTGCTTTGATTTTTAAATGAAAGATGGAGGCTTTGGTAAGTAAATAGAGTAAGACGATTTGCGGCATGGTTTAGAATGTAACTGGTTGATAAAGGAACACATTGCATCCAAATGCCATGAATGCTGATAGGCACTCAACTCTTTTAAAGTCAAAGATGAGTCATGTTAGTTATGCCGGTGTGCATTGAAACTTGATTAGCTGACCGACGGATTGTAAAAACAGTAACTATCAATTTGTCTCCATGACCTTTTTATAGCAAAACTCAGGTGAATGTCTTAGCCAGTTGCTATAATCACGAGTGAATGATAGTTTTTCCATAATAGTTTATTTGGACTACTATTCTAATTTGTTTGCTAATGCGCATGATTTAAGATTTCTTCTGGCATTAATACGTAATGTCTCCTCTTATACGTAGCATTATTGTCGTCATTGTTTATTGTCATGGATCTTATGGTTATGGTGTGTTAACAATTTCAGACATTGATTGACGATGTTATGTGTTGTCCTTCATGTAGTCTATGACATGCTACCCTAAAACCCTTTTTATTCGATATGCCTTCTAGTGTGAATGCCTTAAGGATACGGTTGCATTTTCTGATGGGATTTGAAAATGTTTTGTGATTAAATATGATTACATTGTTCATTGATTATATAATGGTGTATAATTTGGTGTTTCGGATTTGGTTTTAACTACTTTTTTTTTTGTAAGAATATTATGTGTTTGTTTGTTTGGCATTTATGATTACGTGTGATTATATTATGAAATGACCACGAAATGACCAACCTGTCCTTAAATATTTTAAATCGTATAATGAACATCCGGGGATTAATACCACCCCATGGGGTGATCAATTGGGTGAGGGAATTTATATTATCCTGCTCTTTTTTCACGAACTTATATTTATATTTTTGAAACTGTTTCTTAATTCTAACCTTTTGAACTGAAATTGTTTTTGTTACAGAGAAACTTCTTGTATTACTTCGAGATGGTCGAAAACTATTAGGGACTCTACACTCCTTTGATCAATTTGGTACGACTTTGAATTTATTTTATATTCTGCCTCCCGGTATTCGTCGTTATTGGCTATCTGACAAAAATCGATATCTTATTTGTAGCTAATGCTGTTCTAGAAGGTGCGTGTGAGCGTGTTATTGTTGGTGAGCTTTATTGTGACATCCCCTTGGGTCTGTATGTAATCCGTGGGGAAAATGTTGTCTTAATTGGGGAGCTGGTATGTGGCATTATATTTTGCATATATTACTTTCATAACTTTCTATGCTTTTCGGCTTACATGGAATGTTATATGGTTGGTCAGGACTTGGACAAAGAGGAACTTCCCCCTCATATGACTCGTGTTTCAACAGCCGAGATAAAAAGGGTACCCTCTGTTTTTCATGTTTTCTAGCGCATATCTAATGAAATTACCAAATATATATATATATATATATATATATATATATATACATGCCTCTTGCACAATTTTAGTTAGGGTAAATTACAAAATTATCCATGTAGTTTACACTAATTACAAAAAAAATTCCAGCTATCTTTTAAAATTACAAATAATTTTTAAATAACCCCTTGAAGCATTACAAATACCCAACTGAAGTTTGTTTTTTTGTTTTACAAATACCTTATCGATCAGCAGGTCTCTTGCGAGATGGTGTAAGACCATGATACTTTTAGTGTAACAAGTGATACTTTTAATGTAAAAAGTGATACTTGTCTAAATACATTAATTTGTATTTCGACAAAGTATCACTTTTTACACTAAAAGTATCAAAAAGTCTCACGGTCTCACAGACCACCGTCTCACATAAGTTTTTGCGCTTATCAATAGGTGCATGCAATTTGTGAAACAGAAACAAATGTCAAAAGGAATATATAGTGACTCTAAAAGATGATTTTTTTGTAATTAGGCTAAACCATAGGGATGGTTTTGTAATTAACCCTTTTAGTTATTATCCAAAAGTTTTGAGTTTTCTGAGTAGAATGCATTTATTTCTTCGTTGGGCAGGCACAGAAAGCAGATAGGGAAGCTTCGGAACTGAAGGGTACCATGAAAAAGAGGATGGATTTCCTCGATATGGATTGATTGATATGTTCCTGTTTGTGACGACAATCCAGTTCTTGTTTCTGCTTCAAAGCAAGGCCGGCCGTGCGATCTGCAAATATTATCGTGGATGCAGGCATGCCCGAAAATACAAACTTGGCTGGAGAGTCCATTTTTACTTTTCGTGTTAGCTTTCTCCTGAAACTCCCGAATTTAGTCGAAACACAATAAATTTTTACTTTCGGAGATGTTTTAAGTGTTGTTTCTATGGCGGGGATGATGAAGGTGAATTGGGATTAGATTGTGGATTTACTTTTACTTTGTTTTAGATGTAAGGGATAAAAACTGAGTTCTTCCATGGTATTTTGTTTTTGGAAGGATGTCAGAAGCTGCTGATTTTGTATAGACAGATTTAGATGGGGCATCTAATCCTATTTGAAGTGCATTTGGAGTTTTGTCTGTTTATGTAATATATTGCGGGGATACTATGTTTTCAGCCTGAATTGGAATAATGGATAATTACAAAAACACCCCTGAGGTTTGGGTAATTACAAAAAAACCCGAGATGTTTAAAAATTGCAAAAACCCCATCATGTTTTGACTGTGTGTTAAATTTAAGGGGGTAACTGTAGTATTTTTTATAATTATCAGGGGTTTTTTGATATGTTTTTTTGCTTATGAAGGAGGGAATGTAAGACATAATCAAACTTCAAGGGTTTTTTTGAAGTTTTCAAAAATCTCTGGGTTTCTTTGTAATTAGCTCAAACCTTAGGGGTGTTTTTGTAATTATCCCTTGGAATAATTATACTTTTTCAATTAGTATTAATGTGATGAAATGATAAACTTTTTGCCAAAATTTAGGACAAAAAAAAAAGTACACGAGGTTGGGTTAGTTGCAAGAAAATGCAGAGGTTTTTCTGAAAATTACAGTATCCTTTTCCAAGAAAAGTTACAACAGTATCTTGTCATTTTTTACCTTTTAACTCAATTTGACACAGAAAATGTCACATATGCGAACGAATGAATTATTTGTATTGAGTTCAAATAATATAAATATTTTATTTTATTTTGTCTATTTTTGTAGAAATGACTCGTCAACATGATGAAACACAATAATCCAAATATAATGAAACCAAAATATAACAATCCAACATTAAAAAATTTGCAATGCCACCAAACTGGAAAAATGAAAAATGATCAAAGAATTAATCAAACTCCATCAATATAATTTTAACCCAAACTACCCTCCTTGCCGGCCCCTTTTTTTTTTGAATTACAATATATTCAACTCTAAATATGTCTCCACCTACATTAGAAATGTCATTTTTAGCCATCCAGAGAGACCGGCTGATCACTGATTTTTTACTAGACTGGATTGTAATAATACAGGCCGAAAACACTAGGCCTCAAAGCCCATCCAACCAGCCCGGGGTTTTCAGTGTTTTTTCCATGCTCATTGCTCTGTGTTGGGCTAGGCTCTAGAATTAGAGACTCGGTTATTGTTTGGCCCGCCCGGCCCAATTTCCACCCTTAGCCCGGTGGGCCAGCATCGAGCCGGACTGGCCCAGCCAGTTTAACACCTCCACCCACAACACACCTACTACTTTTTTAACTAAATAAAAAAATAGTAATAACAACAAAAAATGAAAAAAACAAATAAATCATTCTTAAAACTAGTACAATATCAATTAAGTCACAAAATACCTCACCATCAAATTCAAATTCCAAAAAAGTCAAAAAGAAAATGTTGTATATGGAATCTCTGTCCGGTGGGCAAGGAGTATTAACATTATCAACAAATAATAAAATCCCACTTCATTACAAAATAATATGATGTAACTTAAGACTTATATGATTACTTTTCATATTAGCACTTTAACTAACCCCTTTTCTTGATTCACTAAAATTCAAACCACCTTTAAAGACATTGATTGACAAAAGAAACTTCACCGAAACTAATGGAACAAAGGCATAAGCCTTACAATTACAAATTAAGGATGAAAATTCAAAACAATCTTTAAAAGCATTGGCAAAAAGAAATTTCGACGAAATTATCCTAACATATTCATAATAAAACAGGATTATATAGAGATTCATCCAATTTAGATGGTTGATGAAACATCGTTATCACTTGACTTTAGAATAAAAGAACAACTGTTTGACAAGCCATAGCTACTACTTGGCCCTCATATCTTTCAACGCCATCAATTTGGTGTCCCATGACGAAATATAGAAATTATGTAAAGCTGTCAATTCCGGCCCAGTCCAACAAGCCTGCCTGACTAGCCTGGTATTTACCGGGTTGGGCTGTAATATATCAGACCTGAAAACAATCGGACATCAAAACCCGGCCCGCTAGGCCTGAAAACAACTGGGCCGATGTTTTTAGTGTATTCCCATGGGTTAGGCTGGCTGGGCTCTGAAATTAGCTGTCCGATCACTATTTGGCCCAGCCCAGCCCAGCCCGTTTGACCTCTAAGATTATGTTTCAACTTAAAATGAAACGAATCGGAATTTCAAATAAAACTGCATCAAAGAAGCAACATAAATTTTAGGTATAATTAGAAAACCAACCCCTGAGGTTTGAGGTAATTAAAAAAAAATCTAGAGAAGTTTCAAAATTACAAAGAAACCCGATAGGTTTGATTCTGTCTTGGGTGTACGTTGAAACGTTTTTGCTTATAAAGGGGGCAAGAAGCAAACGTCAAGGGGATTTTGTAATTTTCAAAAGCCTTTGGTTTTTTTTGCTATTAGCTCAAACCTCGAGGGTAGTTTTTGTAATTATCCCTAAATTTCAAACTGAACACATGGCCTGGCAAGTAAATTATGTACTTAAAACAAGAAACTTGAACCTCTATGTAAAATTCTAATTCTAATTCTAATGCATTAACCTCAACCTAAACCGGGCAATCCGAACAAACGATATGAAAACTATACGTATGAATCGCAACAATACAGAACTGCAGAAAAAAATATATACGTGTTCGATAATTACCAAGGCATTTCAAAGAAGATGGATATACCTAAGAAGAACCATCAAAGTCAGCTTCAACCTTTTTCAACAGTCATCAACAGCCATGAAAAGTCTTGGTTTGGGGGAGTCAATTGATCATCCATGTTTATGTTGACTGAGACTAGTCTTTTGTGTTTACCAAAGAAAAGTCATCTGGTCTTTCAGGTCAATTTTGGTTATTAGACCCTACAGCAACACTTCAATTGCACAGTTTAGAAGAAAAATCTAAAAGTGTTCATGTTCAAGAGATTTACCGAATTCGACAATCCAATCGTGACAGTATTGGCTTCATGCATCACACAATTTAGACATATACCTCTAAAAATTCCAATGAAAATCTAAGTAATTTACCGACAAATTCCTAGTGTAGCGCAAGAACTCAGATTTGGAAGACACAAACATATATAATGCTAGTTTGGGCATACTAACTTCAAGCAAGGTGAACTATAAGGAGCTAAACTTAACAATGGAGCAAAACAATCTGCAAGGATTGTTTCAAACGTAGACGAGAACCTCTTTCTTGCGTGGTGCTTGTCAGGCAAAGCAACTTTGCTTGAAGGAAAAAATGGAAAACAGAGCTCTCAATAATTCTTAATAAGTCAGAACTAACATTGGTCTTAAACTAACATTTCCCGAACCGTCTATGGTCTTACATAGGAATATGTATTAAAACAAGTCAGAACCAATAGGGCTATAAACTGAAATAGCAGAAATGCAATGCATTAAATAAAAGACATATTAACGAGGCAGACATTCCAGTAAATTCTTTGAGTCTGACAGGCATGCAAAGAGCAATAGATACTTTTTTTTATGCAAATCAATGCATTAATTTGTCGACTTAACTAGCATCTTATGTTACTGGAAATAGATCAGATGCAAAATTTCTTCAGAACAAATAATCGCAGAAAGTTGAAAATAATCAACCCTTATCTAAACGATTTTCTTCAGATCAAATATTTCAAACACAACAATTACGCAATCATAAATGCTTATCTAATTTCTTTCTTTGCCGACCATAATGATTTCGTGCAAGGATACATAAGTACAACAAATACAACAATTCCCATATAAACAAATTAAACAAAATCTAAAAGCTGAGAAAGTACAAACAACACATGCTTACAGGGCAGAAGCATTTGAGAAGAGGCAATGTCTGCTATGAACAGTTAGTAAACGGCGTCTGGTGTCACTTGATCACATCCAATATCCTTCGAAGACAATAATGCTTGTCCTGACCTTATCCCAGAACATTTCACAAAAAATTCAAAGAATGGTGTCCTAAATCTACGTGGCAAACCTAAATCCCACTTCTGTCACTCAGATCTCCTCCTTGAATGCTGCGACACTGGAAATCCCTCAAAGAAATCCAAGACAGCATTCTCAAGGTCCTCAACTGAGTATTTGATGTAATTCTCAGGGTGCCTTCCACTCTCAATATGACTTCTGAATCTTCCAAGAAATGATCTATAGGCCGGGATGAGCAGCTCAGATATGGAAATCCTTAGTTCCTCACGAAGCTGAGTATCGGGTATCAACCACATTGCCTGAGTTCTATGTACCTCATCAAACATAGCATTAAAAGCCTTAAACCTCTCTCTCAAAGCACTTTTCGACACACCCGAGGAAAAGCTTCCACTTACGTGCAAACCCTCATCTCTCAAGCAATATAATACTCTCACCCAGGTTGCCCGCTGGTAATTAGTTGCAGAAAATCGGAATTTCCCTGTTAACCTTTTCAAATAATCATCCCCAATCATCTCCCTCAGCTCCGGGGAACCTTTGATCTTCTGAACAATGTAATGAACGTTATTCATCATAAAAAAATGAGCCAAGGAAGCATCCTTGTAATGCTTAGACTTGCCGTCCAAATTGAACTGCAAAATCACAATAATCCAAATCAAATGAAGTGCCAATGTTGAAGCCTGACCTTCATACTCAGAAAAATCCATATCCGGCACATTGGGATCGCTTGAGTATCTTGGCCCGGTCGAGGGCTTTGAAACAATCAGTTCAATCAAAGTTTGCTTATAATCCGAAATCAAACTAATATAATTCATCACATATCTAGTCAAGGGATGAATTGTCCCTCCAGGAACCGGAATTTTCGAAGGCTCACGAAGCACCGCGTTCTCAAATTCCGATAATATTCCTCTAGCTGCCTCGGCTAACCTAGACAATATCTCCCCTGCCTGTACCCTAATCGACTCACTTGATTTTGATTCGAAGACAGCCTCAATATCAGGTAATAAATCAGACAAAGCATCATGTAAATCCAATATCTTAAACAATTTCTCAGGAGAACGCCTACTAATACTAATCGCTTCTGCAAAATTAAACAATTGAATAGCAGGACCTTTTATAGTTTCCATAAAACACGAATCATCAGCAGAGTTTCCCAGACCTTCGAATATCTGCTCGCAAAGCCTCCTTTCGCTCGCAAAGAGCACGCGAACGCATATCTTAGCTGCACGTATCCATCGCCGGATCTTCGTCTCCAGCGTCTCCCACTCGAGCCTCTGGATATCACCGATGCTCAATTTCTCAACATTCAGCTTCTTCAAGCTCGCGTCCACAGCAGACTTCCGCACGCTCGCGTACACCTGAATACACTCGCGCAAATATCCAGCAGCAATCATCCGCTCCGCGATGCAGCGGAGGTCGTAGACCGCGTCGCAGGAGATAAGATCTACTTCCCGTATACTTGTGGTGGACTTGTAACAGCTGCTTGTGGTGCTGGTGTTGCTCTCCTGATGCTCGAACTGCCTATCGAAGCTGCTGCTCTCCGCGATCTCTTCGTTCATCTCGAATTCCTGAGAGCTGAGCTCGGACTGAGTTGACTCGGTGAGCAGCAGCTCGGCTTCGATAGGTGAAGTGTGGGAGAGGAGGATGTTGCGGAACTCGTCCTCGAGCCGAGCCATGGCGATCTGGAGTGTGGATGAGGAGGCGCCGCTGCCGGAGGAGGAGGAATCGGATAAAGTGGCGGAGGACATGGATTTCTGAAGCTCGTCAACGGCGTCAAGATAACGGTCGATTTCGAGACGGTCGCCGCTAAATATCATTTTCTCCCGTGCGTCCTCGGAAGCGGTGGTGTCCCACCGTAGGATAGTTCTCTCGGCGGCGGAGGATTCCGGCGGTTCCATGGAGGGGTAAATAGTGGAAAAATATATTTTCACTCTGTTGGGAAAACGAGGAGGTGAGGATGGTGACTTGGACTATTGGGCTTCAATTTCGGGTTTTGCATTTCCTTTGGGTTTTATATATATACACAAATATAATGTACATATATATTAAGGATACTTGAAAAAAAAAATGATTTATCTTTAAAAATCACCCATAAGGTAGTATTTGTTAGGTATTTATAAATCTCAGAGTGGTGTTGGTTACCGGATGAGATCTTATATTCCAAGATGGTGTTTCATCTCCTATTCCACCGCATGGATGATTGTCACGTGTATAGAAGTTACCATATTAATTTTGGAGCATTAATCACTTCTAAATTGTGGGGGTTTAATATGGTAATTTCTATACACGTGGCAATTATCCGTGCGGTGGAATAGGAAATGAAACACCATCCTGGAATAGAAGATATCATCCGATTTGCAACACTATACGGAAATATTTGTAATTTTGAAAGATAAATAAAATATATAGTAACTAATCTATATCTAGTACTTAAAAAAAAATCTAAGCTAAATATTGGGTGTTTTGTAATAATCCCTATATTTAGGATATACCCAATAGTAAAAAGTTTAAATCTCTAATTTTGTGTGGATTTCATGATGCCACGTCACCTTTAACGAAAGTAAAATAATCATAGTGTTTTCTCTGGTATCAAAAAACTACCAACAATTTTTTTATGGACCTCACACTTAAATTATATCTTTTTAAAAAAATCCTCCAACAATTTTTATTTTTAGTTTTCCGAAAAAAATTAGCCACTACTCAACTTGTTTCTTAAAAGACTTTAGGGAGCGATTATTTGACCTTTTGTTCCGTTCTTTTTTATTTTTAGAGAGAACAGTGTGAAAAATAAATTTTAAAAATGAGAATGGATTTTGAGAGTATGATTTGATATAAAAGAAAAATGTAATGATGATAGTTGATGCGATAATTTTTTAGTATAATAATGATTAGATGAGATTGTTGATTTGAAAAAAATAACGTGTTGGTAATTTTTATTTTTAACTGAGGGTAACTTTTAGTTTTAACATTGAGGTTAAAACGGCGGAACCAGGGAATTCGGCATCCGGTCCCGGGCCCACTTGGAGATGGTTATCTTTTTTAGTTTGCCAAACTTCGAAATTTCCACAAAGGCCACCTCTTTTTTTTTATGTTTTTAAATCTTTTTTCATTTTTGTTCTTGGAGATAGTATGTAGCACATAAAATTTCAATTTATATAATTATAATTTAAAAAAAAAATCACGTGGATTTTTATTATTACTATGAAGGGACCTAAACTCAAGAGGACTAATTGGATTTCTATTTTCTAGAAGGTTCAAATCATTTTAATTCCTTGTACCAATTATTATGAGAATTTCTTATATTGTACATGTCTTTGTCTAATAATTGACTTCAATAGTTGTACTTTTTGCCTAATTAAAAATAAAATTAATTAGCATTACTATATAAATTATAGTTGAAGTTAGAGTAAAAAACTTCATGACATGCTTTAAATGCATATTAACCTATTGCAAGGATCCCTGTAGCCTGATGTCTATCCTTTTTTTAAAAAAAAAAAAATAAAGGGACAATTACAAAAACACCCCTAAGGTATGGGCTAGTTAGCAAAAAAAGCCAAGAGTTCTTTAAAATTACAAAAAAGCTCCTTGAGGTTTGATTCCATCTTACATTTTTCCTGGTGATTTTCGAAAATATTTCAAAAAATCCTGACATTTGCAAAAATATTACGATTCCCCTTAAATTTAAGACAAAAACGAAACCCGGTTTTTTTTGTAATTTTGAAACATGTCCGGTTTTTTTGTAATTAACCCAAACCTCACGGGTGTTTTTGTAATGATCCCAAAAATAAATTGTGAACCAAGAGAAACTAATGAGTTATGTGGAAGAATTCAAACTAAACCCTGATAAATGTCTTGAAAAGAAATCAAGTTTATTTTGACATTGATTGTTAAAATTTTGTTTCAACTCAGTGTAAAATTAAAACTTTTATTTTTAGAGTTAAGATTAAGAACCATTGTCCCATATAATGCAAATAGTTATATCAACACAAAGTTGTCCTAAGATTAAATTTTTGGTAATCAAATATAGAGCAAGTAGGATGTTGATGTTTGCCAGGTTAGGAGCCTATAACTATAAATATGAAATATACAAGCCTTTTAACAACCACATCACTCATTATCCAGCTGTATTGAAATGCACTATATTTATTTGTTTTTTTTATTAAACTTTTTAAAAGATGAGATGAGATGTGCTATATTGAAGTTGAGAGGGAAACTACAACGGTTGGATTATCTGTATTGTGGTTGCAATTGCACTTTAAGGTCTTTGGTTCAAACTTTGACTAATGCACTTCGAGGTTAGGGTTTGTTGTTCCTCTCATAGAGATTAGGGTTGCCCTTGTAAACGACGAATGTCCCATAGTTCGAAGGAAGTGTGTGGTGCGTGCCCTACTGGGAAAAAAAAAATTGAAATAGGGCTTGTTGACTTTACTCATTTGTGTAATACTCTAAATGAGTTGGAAAAATATTTGGAAGTCTTAATAAGAGTTGAGTGTTTCATTTGTCATCAATATTGAGTTTTTGTCCTTAAGTTATTTACTGTTTCATTAAATTAAGAGCTTGTATGTCAAATTTGGAATAAACTAATGAGCCTGATATATTATTATTTGAGTATGGAAATATTAAGTTTAGTTGATGTAGGTTTCTTTTTCCAAAGAGATTCAAAATAAAGGTCAAAGTTCTATTCTGTTCTGCCTTGAATTGCACAGCTAGCACAACTGGCATGATAAAATTTTGATCTTGAAATTTGTATTTTCTTGATTGTTGAGATGATGGTATGATGAACTAATGAAATTTACCAGTTAATATCTTATGATTTACAGTTCAAGCAAAAGAATTATTTAATTTTGAGGAATAAGATATGAGAGATCTTGAAAAGACAGTATAGTGTATCTTATGTTAATAATTTGGGTTAATTACAAAAAAATAGCCTTGTTCAGTCTAATTACAAAAAAAAAAAAAAACTATCATTCAAAATTATAAATATATTATTTATATTTGTTTCCATTTTACAAATTGCAGTCTCGATTTGTTAGACAAATACAAAACTCAATGAAGTGTTTGTAATGCCTTAAAGTAGTAGTATTTGTAGCTTTGAAAGGTTACTGGAGATTTATTGTAATAAACTAAACTTTAGGGGTTTTTGTAATTTACCATAATATTTCTGCAGAGTAGAATTCAGAATAGCATGACCCCACAAAAACAAAAACACTTCTAAAATGGACCATAAAAGGTAGAAATAATATATATATTTTTTTTTTGAGCAATAGAAATAATATATATTATATATTAGAAATAATATATATTGATCCCTAATGACTATTCAAAAACCTAAAAGAACAAAGTGATTCTATTTGAGAAGTGTAAGTAAAAGACATTTCACAAAAGGGCTACTTCTATTCTATTCTCTTCTATTCTACTCCAACAAATAATCATTAGGAATAATTAAAAGAAAACCCTAAAGTTGAGTGTATTTACAAAAAAAAACCTCAAAGCAGATTCAAAATTAGAGAAAATCCCCGAAGTATGATTCCGTCCTAAATGTAAGGGGATAATTGTAACATTTCTATAATTAATGTAAGGGAAAACATTTGAAATTCTTTTAAACTTCAACGGAATTTCTATAATTTTTGAAATTTATCTGGTTTTTATTATAAATACACCAAAACTCGGATTTTTCATTTTTGTACACCCCTAAGATTTGGGCTAATTACCAAAAAACCCCAAAGTTATTTGAAAATTATCAAAAAAGACCTTGAGATTTGATTCCGTCTAACATTTTTCCCAGTGATTTTCGAAAACATTTCAAAAAAAAACTGACATTTACAAAAACATTACAGTTACCCCCTTAATTTAAGGCGAAACAAAACTTGAAGGGTTTTTTGTAATTTTGAAACATGCATGACTTTTTTTGTAATTAACCCAAACCTCAGGGGTATTTTTGTAATTATCCCGAACCATTATACACAAGAAACTACCTCACTTTCATGCTAAAAAACTAACAAATCAAGAAATTTCAAGAGCAAAATTTCTCCCTGATGAATGACTACTGCAATGCTCTAAGGCCCGGGATTGCGAATCCACCGACAACCGATCATCAAACAACCCTTCTATTCTCCTAATAGCTTCTCTAAGGTCTAAACGCCCATCAGGGTCATTTTCCGTACAATCCGCCCCAATTCTAAGCAGTTTCACCATTTCACCCACAAAACTTGCGGAATTTACAATAATGTCCGGATCGAGCAAATCGGCCTCTCTCGCCTCGGCAAAGAATAGCCGATCTCACCCATTGGATTAAATCCATGCCACCTTGTGAATTATTGAGATCTTGTGGAAATTTCCCCGTCAGGATTTCGAGAATGATGATGCCTAGACAATACACATCACATTTTGGGGAAGTTTGGTAATTATTGGTAGCCTCAGGGGACTTAAATGCAATTAGTATATGTGCAGCTTGGGCTTGGTTCATTAGGGAACAAAGTCCATAGTCTACAAGTAAAGGGTCATAATCTGGGGTTAAAAGGACATTGCTGGACTTGAGGTTACCATGAGGTATGTCACATGAAGAGAGCTCTGTGTGGAGATAGCTTAATCCATTGGCAATCCCTTGGATTATGTTCAATCGGGCCGGCCAATCCAGCTTGTCGTGAGAGAATCCGCGATCGCCTGAAAAAAAAGTAATTGTCAGCTTTTTAGTGTTTTCAGATGTCAAGTTCTGCTTCTGATTCTGTATAATTTAATCAGAATCTAAAAGTTATGGATGGGTGGTTTAGATTTCTGATATGCTTCTGGTTTGACTTTTTGCATTCGTACAACTTATTCACGAAATACTATCAAAACTTATTCAACTTTAAGCTTATATTGGCTAACAATTCCAACTTTTGACTTTTACCTATTTATCGCTTCTACTACGATAAAGTTCTGCAAACACTCTCTAAGAAAACAAACAAAGCCTTACTAAAAAGTTGATTGTCACCTTTTGGTCGAGAAAGAAAGTAGTTTTTAGTGTTTTCAAATGATAAGTTTTGCTTATGATTCTGTATAATTCAATCAGAATCTAAAAGCAGGGTATTGGTGTTTTAGATTTTTGATTTTGCTTATGATTTAACTTTAGGCACTTTTATAACTTATTACCAAACACTCCCAAAAACGTATTCAACTTTCAGCTTCTAGCATACACTGCAAACTTATGACTCTCAACTAGTGCTCTCGTTTGCTACGATAAATCACTTCCTCTAACAACTAAAATTAAGAAACACTACCTAACAAAACAAACACAACACAAGAACATAGAAACTATCTATTGAAACCCAAAATCAAATGCCATTCAATAGAAGGTTTATACTAATGGAAATAGTTATTGTGTGAAAAAACACACACACACACACACAATCAAGAATGTCAAAATTCATACCATGTAACACAAACATTAAACTGCCTGTATGCTGATACTCATACACCAAAAGCTTCTCATCTTTCCTATAATGGTAAGCCAATGGTGTCAACACATTCTTGTGCTTCAAACTCCCAAACCTTCTCATCTCACCATCAAACTTCTCTCTCCCCATTTTACCCAATTCTGTCATCCTTTTAACCACCACTGTAAATCCACTATCCATCGTGGCTTTATACGACGACCCCAACTGCCCGGTCCCGAGCACTTCAGCTGCGGCTCTCATCAAATCCCCCAATCCAAACACGCCCTTCTCGTCGTTCATAAGTTCTAAATCCCGTTTCCGGCTCGACCCGACACGAGAACCCGACCCGAACCCTTTTCTGCTAGAACCGGTATCCTTCTTTCCTACGCTTCCTGAACTAGAATCGAGTCGATTATCAAGATTTTCCTTTGCGGGCACACCAGAAGCGGCCGTATGCCTGCGTCTCACCAGATAAATCCCCGCTATAGCTAGCAAAAGTACCACTATAAAAGCCACTATAAACCAAAATCCTATTCCCATGCCTTTGTGGGAACTGTGTTTTTTCGGATCACAGGTCCGGCCCGAATTTCCGCCACAAAGCCCGGGATTACCCGCGAAGGCCCTGTCGCCGAATCTCGACAGGCCCGAAGGGATTTCGCCTTCCAAATTGTTATTCGAGAGGTCCAATGAGATCAAACTCTGTTGCTCCAGTGGAGGGATCGTACCCGAAAACCGATTGTTCTCGAGGTGCAATTCCATCAACTGGGCTAACCGGGCCAACGAATCTGGAATCGGGCCCGTGAATCTGTTCCCGGATAACCATACTTTTTTCAATCCCTCCATTTCCGAAAAGTAATCCGATGGGATTTGGCCCGAAAACTGATTGCCCGAAATGTACAATCCTCTCAGAGCTTCGATTCGATGGAAATCCGGAATCGGGCCCGAAAATCCATTCGACATTAAAGCGAGACTCCTTAGGCCCGAAAGAGATACCAATGCATCAACATCTATTTTCCCCGACAGGCCCGAATGACCGAGATGAAGCCCGGAAACGACGCCGTTTTGGCACGTTATTCCAACCCATGTGTTGTTATTTCCAGAGCAGGGCTCTGTCCCGGGCTTCCATGAATCAAGGGCTTTTGGATTTGTGAATGATTGTTTGAGCTTTAAAAGGGCCTCAGATTCAGTATTTGAAGTTGTGATGTGAAAAATGATTGTTGAAATGGAGAAGAAAATGAATGGGCCATGAACATGAACAATGGCCATAAGGGAGAAAAAATGAGAATCAAAGGAAATTTTAGAAAGTTTTGATACAATTTTTTTTTTCATTTATCCAAAATTTTGATTATAGTTTCTTGTTGATTTTCATTGTGTGTGTTTTTTTCTTGTGAGTGTGTGTGAAATTTTGAGTGAAAGAGAATGGAATTTGTGTTGGTAATTTTTTTACTAGTGGAAAACCGGTAATGCCGTGATGAATGTTTATCTCACTTTGTGCTAAATTTGGAATTTGTAACTGTAATAACTACTTTCTCATTTCCTCAAAAAAAAAAAAAAAACTACTTTCTCATTTGGCTTTTATTTTTATTTTTATTTTTATTTTCATTTTCCATTTTTTTTCTCTTATCGTATCAGATTCACTGTTCTAAAAATCTCCGTCTAGTCCTGATTAATCCCATTTAGACGCTAGATTACTCTTGTCCGCCTACGTTAGATCCTACCTAACCGCGCTTAGGTCCTGCCTAACACCGTCCAAGTTCTGCTCCTAACGCTTTTTAGAACATTGAGCAGATCTCATGTGTCATGTTGTGTTCTATTTTATACTCTAATAAAATGAATATATGGTAAAGTTGCCAAAATTGGCCGACTGACCGATCACCCTCGGTCACCGTATAGAGTTGGACTCGACTTTCTTTTTAAATGTCTGAAAAGGATCATACCTACTTTGGCTCAATCCAAGTTGCCCAACCAAAAATCAGGGGCGTATCCTTAGCCCTTCAATGGGAGGCTTTAGCCCCCCAAATTTTTGGAAAATTTTATTATTTATATGTATATTTTATTTTAAAATATTTATTTTTAGTACTAAATATTCATTTTTTATTGATTTAGTCCCCCAAAATTATTTAGTCCCTCCAAAGATACGGGTCTAGCTCCGTTCCTGCCAAAAATATTAGTGTTGGTTTTGGGACAGGCCAAAGAAAATGCAGTCTGATGAAAATTTGGCCCCACATGCTTCGATTTGATGACTTGGCCCAATGGACGCGAGACGGGCTGGGTCATTGCCAAGTCTAACATATGACATTTTTACAACTTACAAATGTCATTAATGTAGTGTATTTAAATACCTTAGAACAAGAATGAAACAGAAGATTTTTATTGCCAAGCACTTATGTACTTCTTACATTCTAATTGGATTCTAATTGCTCGTCTTGTCTTAATTAAGATAGAAACAAATTTCGAATTTGTAGGATAATTGAGTAGTGAAAAATTCCCTCTCTCAAATGGAGCTTTTTCGCTGAATAATTGACATGATATACAAATTTTCAAATATATAAATATGAAATTTTGAAAATTTTGAAGTATGGAATATTATCTTTGGAACTGCTTATAAATTGTTGTGTGTAGCAGAAATTGGGCTTAATAAAAATGTTCTAAAATTATGAATAAAGATTCATATCAACATTATGGTCTCAGTCAATTAATGGGCCTAAAAAGATGAGAGATCCATGAGGCTTTGTAGAGTCGAAACGCCTACGGATTTTGTGCCGAGAAATAGAGAAAGCCCGAAAGGAAAACAAACCCATACCATGTTTTCAGGGGTGACAAATCGTGTTATTGTGTCGTTTTCGTGTCACATTATCGTGTTTTCGTATAATATTTGTAATTTTAAATTAATTTTCAATTTCGTGTTCGTATCGTGTTATCATATCGTGTCATATTATGTCGTGCTTTATCGTGACTTTTGTCTCTGTAATCGTGTCATGTTCGTATTGTGCTATCGTGTCGTGTCACTCATTGCAAATTCTACTTGTTTTTGCTCTATATATATATATATATATATATATATATATATTTGTCTAAAATGGTTATAAGCAATTAAGCACAATGGCATGCCAATATAACTATATAAGTTGAATGCAAAGAATGGAGAGAATAAAATGCAACTATAATAATGTGACGAGACAAAACACCATTCGAAAGTCTATAAAAAACAGACGTATGTCCGTCAATTTTCGTTAAATGAATTTGCACTCTTTAAACATGAATATTGAATCGTTAATCCATAATCTCATTAAGTATCCGCACTGTATCTCCAATCGAAGTCAGATTTGCATGCTCTGAGACCGTTCTGGGGACCTGCTTGCCCTTTTTCCCTATCGCCAAAAGAACTCCGGAATAAATGCCTTTGATGTGACTAGCAGGGCGGGTGGAATGGAAGTCGAGTGAGGAACAGGGCCGTGCCTACCATGAGGCAAATGAGGCCATGGACTCAGGCCCCCAAAAATTTTGTAAAATTAGGGGCCCAATAAATTTATAAATTTATATACTTGTAGGTGTTTTAGTACTTAAAAGCCCAAAATAAGAAAATCAACTCAAAAGCCTAAATAAAAGATCAAATTAGGCCCAAATATATTTATAAATATAGAAGGCTAAAGATGGACAGATTGCAGACACGAAACAGATGGGGAAGGGAAGAAAGAGGGAAAAAGAAAGAAGAAAGAGAAAAAAAAAAAGAGAGAAAAATAGGGAAAAAGAGAAAATAGAAGAAATTAAAAAAATTGATGGTAGTAATTTATTTTCGAGTTATCATTTTTGAAGTGCTCTTTACCAAGAAAACGAAATCTGCAATTGGAATGGTGGATTATTTGAAGAAAATGGATGGTTGTTTTCCAAATGCTTATCTCGCTTATAAGATCTTGTTGACAATACCGATTCTTTGAGCAAGTGCGGAAAAAGTTTCTCAAAGTTGAAGCTCATTAAAACTTTTCTCCGATCAACCATGTCTCAAAAGAGATGAATGGGTTAGTTATGTTATCAATTGAGAAAGGAATTATTGAGCAACTTGATTGTTGTATTGGTTGGCCCATTTTGTATGATCCATTATTAACAATCCATGGCCCAAGTCGGCTGACCCATTATGCAACCCCATTGGTTTAATCCGTTTGTGAACCCGGTCGCGGTTTGGATCGGGATCCTAAGCTTGTCCGCGGATCCTTTTGCTTCATCCCCGTCCCGTTCATTCTTGCCGTGTGATGCTGGTTCGTTCATTAACCCTATTTAAGCTCCCCAACCCCGAACCCTAAATCACAATTCTCTGTGATTTTCTCTCTCTCTCTCTCGATTGTTCTCTCGAGTTTCTCCGAGCTCTCTCTCTCTAGAAATCTCACCACCTTGTTGGATTTCTCGTGTGATTCTTGGGGTGATAGTGTTAGATCCGAGTGTAATCTAACTTGTTCACTTCCTCGTGGACGGTTTCCCTATTTCTCGAGTGATTTTAGGGTTTGGGTGGTTCGAGGGGTTTTCTAGGGTTTGCTTCCTAAGGTTTCGAGGTTTAAACACTTTGGGTTCTTGAGGGCTTTTGTAGGCTTTGGCGCTTGGGTTCCATTTCTTGGTTCTTTGGTTGAATCTCTCGGTGACAGACTTCGTGGTTTGGGAAAATCGGTCCTGAGCCGAATAATATTCAATATTCGGATCTTGGGGTTTTGTCCTTATATTTTTGTGTTATACTCTCATTTACTTTCGCTTTATTTGTTGTACTTTACTTTCGAAAAGTCTAGAGAGTATTACTTGTATTAATAGGTTCTTATTGAGTCCGTAACATTTGTTTTTGGTACTCCGTGTATCAATCAATTTTAGAGGCGATAGATACCCAACAAGGGTATCGAGCACCTATCCGCCTCGTGGTGGGTTGGTCTTACGGTTCTTGAGCTTCTTGGTGACTTATTGGCTCCTGGTGAATTTGGTTGTGGTGAGAACCCGGACAGGCCCTGGTTGTAAGATTCTCTTTACCTTCTTCTCTTTTTTTTTTTCTTTATCGCTTTAGTACTTAGTTTAGGAAACCCCGAGCATTAGCCTCTTGACCACATGCCTTGAGTGCGGTGGAATCTGAGGTGCGAAGGGAATCCACCTAGCTTTACTTTACTGTTGATATTGGTTCTCATTGGACTCGTGTGTGTCCTGTGTGCTTTTTCTTGATCTTGATTAGTATTGGACTCTGTGTGGTCCACTATTTGCCCCTTATTTTCTTTGTCATTGGACTCGTGTGTGTCCACTTACCTGCTTATGTTGTTGTTATTTGATAGCCGTGTGATACCGCTTTTGTGCTATATTCTTGTGATATCCTCTGTGGCTTTATCTGTGAATATGGCCGTGGTGCATCTGGTTATCATTTGGAACCCTTTAATGGGAAAAGTGATTTTTCTATTTGGCAACAAAAAATGAAGGGAATTTTAATTCAAAGAAATGTTTTAAAGCTATTGATCAAAAGTACTCGATAAAGATCTCAAAATAAAATCAACTTGATGAATTTGCATACTCATCCATTATCCTTAATCATCGATCTTTGTTTTGAGAAAAGTTGGCAAGTTAACTTCTCGCCAAAGCCCTTTGGGAAAAATTGCAAGAACTTTACACCGAAACTTCCTACCCTCAAAACTATTTCTACTTGAAAAGTTTTTTAGATTTAAACCGGATTTGACTAAGGATATGGATGAGAACTTGGATGTTTTTACAAAATTGATACAAGATATCAAACTTACTGGTGATAAAAACATTGATGATTATACTCCTATTATGTTGCTAAATGCCATCCCCGATTCTTATCTTTGATGTGAAATCGCCATTAAGTATGGTAGAGACTCAATTACCCTTGATCATCGTGATTAATGGCCTTAAGAGTAAGGAATTAGATCTCAAAATATCCAATGGGAATGAACAGGGTCGGGGAAGGTTATGCATGTCGGGGTAGACCTCGAGAATAGGAGGAATGGGAATAACAATAACAAACCCTAGTAGGAAGAGGAGTAAAAGCGAGAGGAGATCCGATTCTAGGCCTAAGAACAATAGGAAATGCTATAATCAAAGTGGAGAACATGGCCATTACATAAAAGAATGTACAAAGCCCAGGAATAACTGAACAATAATCAAAACAATAATCGAAATAACAAGAACCAAACCAATGATTACTCGTGAACTTGACAACCGCAATGATCACATGGGTGATGTGTTTATGGTGCATGTGCATGATTCTCGTGAATGTTGTGCCTTCAAATTCTTTCGAAAATGATTGGCTTATTGATTATGCTGCACATTTCACATGACACCTTTTAAACACTTATTTGCCTCATATGCTTCATGCAAAATGGATCTTTTATGGCAAATGATAAGAAATGTCAAGTGATTGGTGTTGGTACTTGTGTGTTTGAAACTTGATTCTGGTTTTGTTTTGACTCTAAATGATGTAAGGCAT
This sequence comes from Rehmannia glutinosa, assembly GCA_016081115.2. Taxonomy (NCBI): domain Eukaryota; kingdom Viridiplantae; phylum Streptophyta; class Magnoliopsida; order Lamiales; family Orobanchaceae; genus Rehmannia; species Rehmannia glutinosa. The sequence continues at coordinate 162,704 of JABTTQ020002324.1, read as the reverse complement.
GTTCCCGATCCGCCTAACAACTTGATCTCCGTGTGCTATGCTTGAGCATGATGGTTATGAGGAAGATGGGGTAAGGGTTTGATGAAAATCATGAAAGGTTCCCTTATTATTGCTAAAGTTTGAAAAGAAAAGGAACCCGTATGTTTGTAATCTTTGATCGAAGTCTCTTGCATGCTAAATTCTGTGAACAATGTGAACTCCATGACCAATGTGAACTCTGTGATTGATAAAATCAACTCGGCATAAAAGGCTTGGTCATATAAGTTCTAAAGGTCTTGAATTGTTGCATAAAGAAGGATGTTTTGGAAATGATAAGCTTACGTGTGTTCCCTTCGTGACTCATGCATTTATGGTAAACAACAAAGAGTTAGTTTCCCTACTTCTTCTTATCCTAAACAATCTTCATGTATCTTGACATTCTTGAATACTTACATGCCGATGTTTGGGCCCTGCTAGTGTTCCTACACATGGTGGGAAATTATTTTCTATCTGTGATTGATGATTTTTCAAGAAAAGTGTTTGTATTTCTTATGAAAAACAAGTCGATGTTTTTGAAAAACTTCAAAATTGGAAAACCCGATAGAAAATCGATCGAAAGAAAATCAAGTATTTGAGAACCGATAATGGGTTGGAATTTTGTAACCAACTCATTGATCAACTTTGTGTTGATTCAGGCATTGTAAGACACAAGTCATGCTTACACCCCTCAAAGAAAATGGTGTTCTTTGAGAGGATGAATAGAACTCTTTTGGAAAGGGTGAGAAGTATGTTAAGTACATCCGGACTTTCCAAAAAGTTCTGGGTGAAAAAGTCGTTCATACACCGCTTATGTGATTAATAGATCACCATCTCAGCCTTTGAAAGGTAAATACCCCGAACAAGTTTGGTCCGTAAACCTGTGGACTTTTCAAATTTAAAAATTTTTGGTTGTTCACCTTTTGTCCACCAAAAGGTTGACAAACTTGATCCAAGATCTTTAAAATGTGTTTTTTTGGGATACCCCGATGGGGTTAAAGTGCACAGATTGTGGTCTAAATCAAAATGGTTTTAAAGTATTGATTAGCGATGTGGTTTTTAATGAAAATGAGTTCCCCTGCCTTGATGTTTCTAAAAATGTTTCTGAAACTCCAAACTCCACTACTCCTAATAAGGTGGAGCTTTCTAATGTGCCTTCTATCTCTGTGAATGATAACTCTGATATGATTGATCTTGAGCATGATCCTGTGAATGCTAATGATGTGCACAATGATATTGAGAATGATAATGCTGAATTGAATGATAATGAGCATGATGAATTTCCTCTTGTTGACACTGAATTGAATCATGATAATGCTGAAAATGATAATTTGAATGATTATGTGTTAACCAGAGATAGAACAAGAAGAACATTAGAATTCCTAATAAGTTTGCTTGATTTTCACTTAACTTCTTATGTGTTCTCGTGTTTGAATCAATTGAAAATTCCGAGCCTAAAACCTATCTTGATCTTTGTGAACTCGTGAATTCGTGAAATGGTTGAGTCTTTATGCAAGATGAAATGACTTCTTTGTATGTGAATAACACCGGGAACTTGTTCCAAAACCTGTAAATTGTTCCATTGTTGATTGTAAATGGTCATTTAAAATCAAACAAGAAAATGAAGGTGTTAGATACAAAGCTAGATTAGTTGCAAAAGGTTTTACTCAAAAAGAAGGCATTGATTACACTGAGATTTTTGCACCTGTTGTTAAGTTTGTAACTGTGAGAATTATGCTAGCTTTAGTGGCTCAGTTTGACTGGGAACTAAAGCAACTTGATGTTAAAACTGCTTTCTTACATGGTGATTTGGAAGAACAAATTTTTATGAAACAACCTGAGGGTTTTGAAGACAAATCCAAACCTAACCATGTATGTTTGCTGAAAAAGTCTTTGTATGGTTTAAAGCAATCACCTGCAGACAAAGTGGAATAAAAAATTTGATCGATGCATGCTTGACTTGAAATTGCAGAGAAGCAAATTTGACCATTGCCTCAGTATTTCAAACTTGATACTATGTCTCATGTTTTCTTGCACGATCTATGTGGATGATATGCTTTTTGACTGGACCATGCATTAAGGCTATTGATCATGTTATAAACTCGCTAAGTGCTAAATTTGACATGAAATTCTTAGGGGATGCTAAGAAAATACTTGGAATGAATATTGACAGGGGATAGAAATAATTCATGCTCTCTATCTTCATCAATCTTCATGTGTTGAGAAAATTTTACAAAAATTCTCTATGAGCAATGCAAAATCTGTGAATGTCCCTCTTGCTCTTTTTGTGTTAAGTAGGGATCGATCCCCTAAAACCGATCTTGAAATCTCTTCTATGCAAAACATTCCCTATGCTAATGCCATTGGATCTCATTATGTATTTAATGGTCGATCTTAGACCGGATATTGCTATGTTGTTTCTGCCTTAGTAGATTTATGTCTAATCCTGGTTTGGTGCATTGGAATGCTTTGAAGTGGTTATTGAGATATCTCGGACATTCAACTCGATTATTGCCTTAAATTTTCTAAGTGCAAAAATGGTGTTGTTTTAAAAGGATATGTGGATTCCAACTATGCAAATGATAAAGATAACAAAAAATCAACAACTTCTTATGTTTTTACTTTGTGTGGTTCTTGTATAAGTTGGAAGTCCCAATCGCAACACATTGTGGCACTTTCTACCACGAGAATCGAAATATGTTGCGATCATTTGAAGCTTTAAAAGAAGCCTTATGGCTTAAAGGACTTATTTCGAAATTGGTTTTCTAAAACAAAATGTTGTTGTATTTTCGACTCCCAACTGGTATTCACTTTGTAAGAATCCGAGTTTTCATGACAAACAAAACATATTGATGTTAGATTTCATTTTATAAGGGATATAGTTTCTAAAGGACTTATCTGTCTTGAAAAAGTGGCATCCGAATACAACCTGGCGATATGGGTACTAAGTGTCTACCCTTATCAAAGTTTAAAACTTGTTTGAAAATTTTAAATTTTGACACGGTGATTGATTACCGGTTAGTTGCCCATATGTTGGGTTTAACGATTACTATGTGTTTCTGTTGAATCCAAAACCGCTGTTGAATTAATGTTTATTGTGTGCTTATATTAATTCAATGGGGAACTTGACTTGTTGTGTGCTTGTTGAGGTCCTTTCTTAGTTGCGATCGACTTTGGTCTTGATGTAACTTAAGTCCTTCTTAGCTTAAGTCTTTGGAAGGCAATCGGCAATGATGATGACCATTATTTTCCCTAAGTTTGTCTAATGATTCATAATGAGCCAAAGGTGGAGATTGTTGTATTGGTTGGCCCATTTTGTATGATCCGATTATTAACAATCCATGGCCCAAGTCGGACCCGTTATGCAACCAACCCATTGGGTTTAATCCGTTTGAACCCGGTCGCGGTTTGGGATCGGGATCCTAAGCTTGTCCGCGGATCCTTTTGCTTCTCATCCCTGTCTGTCCATTCTTGCCGTGTGATCTGGTTCGTTCATTAACCCTATTTAAGCTCCCCAACCCAACCCTAAATCACAATTCTCTGTGATTTTCTCTCTCTTCTCTCTCGATTGTTCTCTCGAGTTTCTCCGAGCTCTCTCTCTCTAGAAATCTCACCACCTTGTTGGATTTCTCAGATTCTTGGGGTGATAGTGTTAGATCCGAGTGTAATCTAACTTGTTCACTTCCTCTCGTGGGACGGTTTCCTATTTCCGAGTGATTTTAGGGTTTGGGTGGTTCGAGGGGTTTTCTAGGGTTTGCTTCCTGTTTCGAGGTTTAAACACTTTGGGTTCTTGAGGGCTTTTGTAGGCTTGGTTTGCTTGGGTTCCATTTCTTGGTTCTTTGGTTGAATCTCTGTGACAAATTTTTGTGGTTTGGGAAAATCGGTCCTGAGCCGAATAATATTCAATATTCGGATCTTGGGGTTTTGTCCCGTTATATTTTTGTGTTATACTCTCATTTACTTTCAGTTTATTTGTTGTACTTTACTTTCTGAAAAGGGTCTAGAGTATTACTTGTATTAATAGGTTCTTATTGAGTCTGTAACATTTGTTTTTGGTACTCCGTGTATCAATCAATTTTAGAGGCAGATAGATACTCAACATTGATTATACAGACTTGATTAATACTTTTGTTGCCAAAATTGTAAGATGAGTTGTATTTAAATAATTACTTTGAACATGATTGTCATATTTTTTAACTAATTTTGTACATTATAGAAAGCCTATGTTTTTAATAATAATTTATATTATCTTTAAATTAGTAAAAAAAAAGGGCCCATTTAAAAGTTTGACTCAGGCCGAAGAATTGCTAAGCACGGCCCTGGTGAGGAATAGTCGAACTTTTATGTTCAGTAGTTTCAGCACATCGGATCATGAAGCCGAGGTATCTCGAGCCTCCTAAAAAATAGTGGGTGGTCCAGGTGGATAGGCAGATCCAACAAGAGATAGCCAACTGAATAGCCGTTGAAAGATGATTCATTCGACAGATATGCCTCTTCTCAAGATCTGAACCCACTTCGAAAAAGAATGGAAAAGAAAGTGAAGTGGAATTTTTCTTTTGAATTTTATTTTTCATTCTGTTTCTATATATTTGTATCTATTTTGGTATTTGAGCCAGCTGTTCGGCTTAGTGAACAACGCTCGTTTTCATTTTTTATATATTATGTTGGATATATTAAAAAAAAAAACATAATGTAAGTACTTGCGCTTATTGTAGCCATTCTCCAGTCAACTTTTTATTTACTCTATCCGTACAAAATACCATTTAATAGGAATTGTTTTATTGCCTAGGAATTTAAACATGTTTCCTTATTCCAAAACCATAACGAGAAGATATTGACTTTTTAATAAATTAGAAATATGTATGGATCACTGTAAATCGTGTCAAATTAAAATTATTATTCAAGAACAAAATCTACTCGGCTCAATAAAGAATGAATATGTGTGTATACATATATGTCTAAATAATATGATAAAATGACACCTAATATATACAAACCGAATGTAATATTTCCAGCACCCATCAACAAAAATTGGACCAATAAATATGGTCATGATTAAAGCAAGGCAGTGTTTCCAGTTTCCTATTCATTTGTCCTTCTGATTTTTGGATTAATATATTCACCACTCAACTTGTCATCTTGCTCCACTTTATTTCATTAACACTTGGTCAAAGCATCTTCACAAATCACCATAGTGTCTTATCTTCCACTTAGAGCAAAAACTTATTTCAGCATTGCGCCAAAGCTTGCGTTAATTTTAAGACGTGAACAATTTTGCGCTAGAAATAGCGCAACACTGTAGTTGCGCTAGAATTTTTCTTTCTTTTGTTTTAAATCAGTAATTTTAGTGGATGAAATACGCACTAAAATGGAAATATATGGAATATTCCTTTATAGTGCATAATTTCTCGAAAATCATTGCAGATGATGAGGTGCAAATTGTACACTAAATTAATGAGAAATATGCATTAAAACGGTGCAAACTGCTAGAAATGGCCCACTATCTCAATTTTTTTATAATAAATGTGAAGATATATAAAGAAAAGAAAAACAAAAGTCCTGATCACAAGCCGACCACGTAGCTTAATGTTGGGGCCTCGTTAAAACCTTCCAAGGTAAAACTCACCCTTGTGGGTAAAACCCTTAGAAGGAAAAAAGAGTACCCCCATAAAATTGAAATGTCTCATAGAAGCAAAAAGTCGAACCCAAAAAATTATCTGACAAATCTATAATGTAGTCGACCAACATAATCTTTATTGAGAAGAGTAATGATTTCGGTGAGGAGAAATACCAAATGGAAGAACCCTGAAGCTTGCTAAGACGATCAACCACTCTGTTAGCTTCCCGAAAAATATTAGTAACCACCAACTCCATCTGAGACAGTAAATGGAGCGTGTATCTCCATTCCCCAAGATAACACCAAGGAATCGATCCGGACTTAGTATAAAGATCAACAACATATGTAGAATCAGATTCCAACAAAGTTTGTGTCATCCATACGAAAAGCAAACAAAATCGCCGTCATAGCTGCCAAGAGCTTCGCCTCCAAAGCATATCAAACACCGCATCGCTCAATAAAACAACCTCTAAAGAATCCTATGTGCATACGGAAAATTTCAACTAGCTGTCGTACAATGACCCAGTCTAGGTGCATATTGTGCACTAAAAAAATGCAGATATATGCAATAAAACAACAGTGAAAACTGTTGAAACGCTACCTCAACTTAACTGGTCTAAAAAATTATCACCTGTTTTTTAATTAATATTGTATTTATATTATTCAAATAAATATCAAGTGTATAAAATAATTTTTAAATATATATTTATTTTTAAATTATATACTAATTAAGATTTTTATAATTGTAATACACAATATAATATGAAGCAAAAATTTAATAAAAATCTAGATTGGAAAAAAAAATTGTAGGTAATCTTTTTAACTTATGACCTTTAACTCTTTGTGGCCCACTATCTCATAATAGTTAACACCAACACGCAAAGTTTGAGAAATTTCTAGGCAACAACAGCCTTTAAGTATTTCGTGCATAAACTGTATATGATTTGGCTATTTCTAGAGGGTGTTTGGCTAAGTTTGTTTAAAATATCTTATAAGTTCTTACATCTTATAAGATATTTTTTGAAATTATAAGATGTTAGATCTTATTTTAAGAATAAGTGGCTGGAGTGTTTGGATAAAAACGAGTGTTGTAGCTTTTAGGATATTAGTAATGACAATTGTGTAATTAAAATAGTCAAAATTAAATGAGACTATTGAAATAAGATCTTATTTTGAAAATAAGTCTGGATTCCCCAAAATTTTCAAAGTTAACTTATAAGCTCCTAACATCTAATTTTAGGAGCTTATAAATTTTTTAAAAAATATTACCAAACAAATATAAACAACTTATAAGCTCTCAAACATCTTATAAAATATTTTTAAGAGCTTTATAAGCTCAGCCAAACACCCTCTAAGTAATCATAATTCTCATGGTCTAAAAAATTATCACATGTTTTTTAATATAATATTGTAGTTTGTATTATACAAATAAATATCAAGTGTATAAAAAGTATTTTAAATATATACTATTTTTAAATCATATATACCAATTAAGATTTTTAAAATTGTAATACAAAATATAATATGAAACTAAAATTTTAAAAAAGAAATCTAGATTGGAAAAGAAAATTGTGTAGGTAATCTTTTAACTTATGACCTTACTCTTGTGGTCACTGTTCTAAAAATCCCCTTCTAGCTCCGATTTATCTCTGCCTAGGCGCTACCGTGCTAGGCCCTTCTTGTTCGCCTACGATATTTTTTCGATTAGGTCATGTCTAACTCCGCTCAAGTCCCACCTAACTCCGCTCAGATTCCACCTAGACGTTAGGTCCCAATTTACCGTCCAACTAAAGACTCTGGGCTTTTTAACACTTTCTCTACCCATTATCTCATATATTTGACACGAACAAGCAAAGTTTGAGAAATTTCTAACCAATGTCTTTAACTTTAAGACTTAAGTATGTCGGCATCAAACTGTTTACGATTTGGCTATTTTTGATTGGTTGGGATTATATATCTAGTCCTTTCGATCTATCATTTACTTGAAGATCAATTAATACATCATCTATGTTTTGCACTAAAAACGTGTTTTGGACATTTAAGATATAGAGGGTGTTTGGAAATCTAATACAAATGGATATGATAGGTCTAGAAGTGTAAAAAAGATGTATGTTTGGTAGTTATTTTTAATTTCTATAAAAGTGACATATTTAGAAGCCCATTTTGGAGAAGTGCAAATTTGTAATTTTTGGATTTTTTTTATTACCACTTCTACAAAATAAGTTTTATAATATATTTTTACCAAATACTTGCACATAAACATTTTTCTTTAAAAAAAAGTACATTCAATTTCGTAAATGCACTTTCATTTCATAAGTGCTCCCAAACATCCACATAGTAAACCGATTGATTATCAGACTAGAAAGTAATCATAATTCTGATGGTTGCAGAAAAAATCAAATATTTTAGGATTAATTAAAAAAAAGGGTATCTTTGAGGTTTAGCCTAATTCTACAAAAAAAAAAAAAATCTTCTAAAATTATAATACCCCATGATTATCTTACAAATTGCTCCCTCAAGCATTCTCAAGAGTCAAGAGGGGTTTCATTTGTTTGGTAAATACAAATCTGAAAAAATTGCACTTTTGGTCTTATAACTTAAAAGAGGTTCAAACACTTTTAGTTCCATACTTGCTCTTTTGGTCCTAACAGATTATTTAACACATTTGGTCACATATGAATCAAAAATTTGTAATTTTAGTCCCAAAACTAACGGAAAACTTAATTGGCCGTTAACTCAATTGTACGGGACCAAATATACATTTATCCCAATATTAATCAAATAAAGGAAAAAAATTGAAAAATCTGAAAAGCATTGTCTAACAATTTATTAAAAAAGGTTATGAAAAATCCAAAATTATTCAAAAATATAATAATTAAAAAATATAAAATCTGATAATTTATTTAAATAACTAAAAATTCTTTTTAAACTTTTGAAAATTGTTTTAAAATAGTCTGAAAATTTACTTAAAATATTCAGATTTTAATATCACAATTTTCTTAAATAATTTTATTTTTGTAAAAAAAAAATCAATGTTTTTTTTTTACCCTTTTTGGATTTTATAAAAAAATCAGATTTTTGGTAAAATTTTTCAAAAGTCTTCAATAATTCAGTTTTTAATCCACTTTTCAGATTTTTAGACAAATCTCCATATTTTAAATAATTTTTCAGTTTTGAATATTTGAAGTAATTTTTAAATTTTTAACACAAGTTTTAGTTTTTTAAACGATATTTCAAATTTTTATAAAAATAGTTTAGTATTAAAAACAACTTTTTGAGAATAATTTTGAGTTTTTTTTATAATTTTAAAATATTTTAAATGAATTTCAAATGTTTAAAAAAAGTGTAGAGTTTTTTCGAAACAATTTCCATATTTATTTTTTTGTAATTTTTAGATTTTAAAATAACTTCGTTTTGTTAAAACAAATTGTCGTGTTTTTTATATTTTAAATTTTAAAATAATTTTATGGAATTTTATAATTTTTTAATAAATTGTAAATAGTTTTAAATTGTATTGAAATATTTTTCAAAATTAGTAGATAGTTTTTCAGATTTCAAAAATTATTTTTAATTTTTAATTAATTTTTGAATAAATGGATTTTTGGTCCAGTAAGAATAACATTAATGGCCGGTTCAATTTCCGTTAATTTTGGGACTAAAATTGCAATATTTGGAATCATATGAGACTAAATGTGCTAAAGAAAATCTGTTGGGATCAATAAAATATATTATGGGACTAAAAGTGATTAACTCCTTTTCTTATGGGACCAAATGTGCATTTTCCTCTACAAATCTCAAGGAGTAGTATTAATAATTTTGAAAGATAATTAGAGTTTTTTTTTTGGTAATTAGACTAAACTCGAGGGGTAGTTTTTATAATTTTTCCAATATTTAATCAAGAGACTTGCACTACTTGAGCTAGAAAAATATCTGGATTTCCTAAGAATCAACGTGTACTAAGATTTGCCAAGACCTTTATTTTTAACAAATGGTGCACTAAATATTGTAGCATTTATACTGTCATACATAATAGCTACATGTTAGCTTTTGTTATTTTCCTGATGAAATTATATATTAACTCCAAGTTGAGAACTCTTGAAAAATTGAATATTGACGCTCAATTCAATAACACATTTAATGAGATGTTATAATCGAAAGAATAGTAAAAATAAATGACATTAAGGTATTTACTTTTGTGTACAGCAAATATTAAGTGTCAACGTACATTATTTGTTCTACATATAATGCTTCAAAACTTACTATATATGTTTGGCCGACATCTTATACAGGGGCATAGCCAGCCGATATGATTACCCTTAGCCCAAATTTTTTTCCCCTAGTTCAACTATTTTTTCCCCTTATAAAATATATATAATATTTTTTTCTCTATAAAAACAGGGACAAAAAAAATTGGGTGCACGGGGGCGGGAAGGCCATCCTTGGCTATGCCCCTGATCTTATATGTCTGCTTTCTTACTTCAACATTTTAAAATAATGATACTTATTTTCGGAATTAGTAAATATTGATGTCAACATAATTTGTTACTTCCTTCATCCCAAATATATAGTTCAGTTTGACTTTTCGCACAGATTAACAAAAGTATTGGAAACTACAAATATGCTAAATATTTACTTGCTTTGCCCGTATTTAATGAATATTGTAAATTATAAAATGCATATTAGATAGTGTTATAATAGTAAACGAAAATAAAAAGTATTATCAAATATAGAAAGTAAACTATATATTTGGGACATCATAAAAAAGAATAGTGAACTATATATTTGAGACGAATGTATATAGTATCTCAAATTTTACAATTTCTGTTAAGACGTCAATTTATTTGAATAACCCATGACCATTTTGAAAAACACACATAATTTTATCATGTTTTGATGATGAAAAATGGTTCGAAAAGTCGATTTCCTTACTACAACCACATACTTCGTAAACATTATCTACCTTGTGACAAGTACATAGAGGTGAAAAACGAACCAAACTAGTCGATATATTATTTGAGATCCATCATTAAAAGTTTATTTGACCTCGGTTCGTTAACATAACAAATCAATCTTGAACACATTTTTTCGCTCGATAAGATGTAAAACTCGGCTCAAGCTCGAGCTCGATTAGTAAAAAAATAATAACATATGTGTAAAAATATAATCAAGCTACTCAAGCTGATTCGTGTTTGGCTCGACTAAAGCTCGTTCGAGCTCGATTCCATTAGTAATCAAACCAAGCTCAAACACAATTTTTAAAGTTCGGTTAAAAATCAAACGAACTTCAACAATACTATGTTCGGCTCGATTTGACTCATTTACACGACTATAAGTACATAAATGATATTAATGGCCAAAGAATAATCTAACATAACATTTTTTGTAAACATTATAATTTCAACACACTGGATAAATTATTTGTACTTATACTTACTATGTGATTATTTTAGATTTTAAAAATGAACCATCAAATTATAAACTTAATAATTTTAGTTATATATATGTGAGGGATAATTACATATACTATATATACCTGAATTTTATCCTAATTAAAACGAAGAAAAAATCAATTATCTTTTAAAATATAAATATTCAATTGACATTTATTTGTATTCTATAAATTGCACCGATTGATAAAACAAACACGAACCTTAAGGATATTTGTAATATTTTTTGAAAATACTTATTATTTTGAGGGGTAACTAATTTTTTGTAAATCATTTAAATTTCGGCATAGTTTTTTTTTTAAAATAATTTATCCACATTTTAATAGTTTTTTGAATTTGACATTATGATTCCCTTATTCCCACAAAACTCCCTTCAACTTGCTTCGCCCGACATATAAACAGTAACAATATATAATCATGGTTGGCAATTCACGACACAACACGACACGAATCCAATTTGAAGTTATTAAGAGAAATTCAAACACGACTAACACGAATATGACATCATGTTACCAATTATCTTAAAACATAATATCTTATACTTTATTTTCTTTTATATATTTTAATTGTAATTTAAAATTGAATTCAAAACTAAACACCTAACACGACTTTCGATTGTCCGGATCATCACCCTATATGAAATAGGCATGTGTAAGTTTTGTATTTTGGATGCTAGTGATTGAGAGTGACCACCACCGAACCAGCATTGAATGGACACAAATTGTGGTACTTTGTTAGAATTTTTCACGTGGGTAGATTAGTTCTTCTATTTTTCGAAAGAAGAAAAAAAATAAATAGAATCATTTGATGAAAAAGACTGGGCACTGATGTAGTGCATTGTGAAAGTTTTAGGGTCATTTTGCAATTTCCATTTTTTGTCATTTTACTTAATTTGATTCATACTTTGTGGGAGAAACTTTTTCCTATTTGCAAGTTTTGTTGCAAATTAGACTTCCGGGATGATGTGTTTTTTCTCGAAAAAAAATTTATATTCCAAATTCGTGTTTCATAAAGAAGTTCTCTCATATTTATTTTGTGGCTAAATGGCTGGACAACCGCTTGTATACTATGCTTCTCTGTTTTTAGTTTCTGCCACGCATAATATTTAAATTTAACGCAATAGAAACAACCAACACTTAGGGATGGCAATGGGGCGGGTCGGCCACCAAGACCCGGACCTACCCCCCGTGCCTAGAACGGACGGGCGGGTCGAATTCGATTCGCCCGTTTTTAATTTAATTAAATTTAAAAAATAAAAATAAATTGAAAAAAATATATATTTATAAAATATTATTTACAAAATTTATTATTATCAAATTGTAAATATTAAATATAATATAAGAATACATAAAAATTATATTATAATATATATAATATATGCAATATATAATTAAATATATTTTTAAACTAAAATTCAAGGCGGGCGGGTACCCACGGGCGAAGCGAGACCCATACCCGCCCGCCCGCCCCGGTCACGGGGTGGGGCGACCAAACGGGGCGGGCCCGGGCGGGTCCCCGCGAGTCGGGTCAAAATTGCCATCCCTACCAACACTAAGTAGTAGCAATAGTTCTTGTTTCCTTGTAGCCCGCCTCAGTCTATCTATTTAGCATAATTTTAGCAGTTATCACCCACCTTATAAAAACTTATAAGAATTCAAACTCTTACATTAAAATGAGTCTCTAAGCTATGGATTTGGAATCTATCACAATAAAATTAAATTAAAACAAGAGTTTAAGGAATTACTAAATAAGGAGCTAAGGAATACCCTTCTTTTTGCCGTTGAATCTCCCAATCAAATTCGTCATAATACTCATAACGATCAACTTTACGAAGTTCCCATCGTATTCCGGAAGCTCAGAGCATTGACCATGATAAACCTCAATTTAGTGCTTCTTCTGTGCCAATAATGCCCGCGTTCTAAAAAAATTAGGATTATGTGTAATAAGCTTTTGATATTCAACAACCCCTCTCGGATAGAGTATTAGAACGGAAAGATCCATTAGATAATGAACTATTGGTTCTAAGCCATCTCTGACGATTATTCAACAATTCGAAGTGCTTTTTGATGTATTCTTGATAAACCAACGTTTATATATAGATATAGGAGGATCTATTTGGGAAGTAAAAAACCCCTTTGATAAGATACATAGTATTATAATATTATCAAAATAAATTCAATTATTTGTTATTAAGGATTGTCAATCAATTGATATGTAGCCTAAAGATTATGTAAGATTTGTTACATGTCAATATCCTCATATCAAAATAAGTTTTCTATACTCTGATTAATTGATCAATTCAATTATTTCTTATTTATTTTTAATCAATTCAATTATGTTGGCAATCACAACCTAACACGTCAAGAAAAATTAAGGGACTAAAATCGTAAACCCCAAAAATTAATGGACTAAAATTGCAATTAACCAACAAACGTACACACGTGATATGCCCAAACATCTTTCTACTAGTCTCAGTTTCGAGCTCGTGGTTCTTTATTCCTACTACCTTTTTTTTTTAATTTCCTTCAAGGGCCCCACCATTTCCATCAATTACGCCGAACCCCTCACAAATCACACCCACCAATTTCTTTTTTCATTTATCTCCATTGGCAATTTTCACGTGCTTAATTAATAATCCACCCATTAAATTATTTATTTATTATCTATTTATTTATTTATTTATTTTCTAAAGCACAAGAACTCGATAAGCCTTTTCAGTTCTCCCCGCCTAACTCTTTAATTCACTCTCAATTTTTTTTTTCTTCACCAAATTCAGTTTAGATTCATCAGTTAAGGAAGCCACAATTGTCAATTTAGGGTTTTTGTTTTTGGATTTTGTAAACATGTCGAGTTCGAGACAATTTTCCGATGGCCGGAGGCAAGGAAAGGCGCCGGAGAAATCGGGGTTTGCACAGACTTGCAATCTTTTGAGTCAGTATATGAAGGAGAAAGGTACTCTCAGAGATTTGAATCTCGAGATTGGTGGAAAAGTGGAGAGCCTCGAAGCTATAGGTAATAAAATTTCTCCTGTTTTTGTTCGTAAATCAAACTTTTCGAACTATTTGCTCGATTTTGGGTGTAGCTAAGATGTAGATTAAAATCTAGATAGATCTGTAGGATTTTGAAGCAGTTGAAACTATTTTGAAGCTGATTAATTGTAATGCTAAATTGTTTGCTAATTTTCACTGTTTTGGCAATAGAACTGTTTTTTTTTTTTCCAATTTTTCAGCTGATAAATCAATGTTTTGCTTAATTTCAGTGAAGCCGGGATCATCACTTTCTGCATCACCTTCTACAAATATGAATTTAGTGACAAACAGGGGAAAATATGCTCAATCGTCACCGGAAAAACAGCCATCGATGGATCTCTTTCCCCGCGTCGCCAGTACTGATTCGGATGTTGTAATTTTAGAAGATGCCTCAAACAAAGCTAGCACAAGGTTATTTTCTTTTACTATATAGTCTTCTACAATTAATCACGTTAAATAAGTTGATTAAATGTTGACAAGGGCGTTTGATGCGTCTTAAACAACCTAGACTGCTTGCGATCTTCCTGCACAAAGTTACGGGACGGATTCCGGGGTTAGCACTCCGACGATTAAGTTAGTGTTTCAAAGTGTATAGATATATTATAAGAGTCTGATATAAGAGTGTTATTAGTCTTGAAAATGAGGTGGTATACTCCCTTTTATACCTGTTTTATCATCCCTTAGTCTTACCAGCCAAAGTCTAGACACGTGGTTTCTTGGGATTGGTAGTTGATTTTGCGGCTGTCATATCTCCATGTCTCGTCACAGTTACTTCTCGGCAGGTCAGCCTAATCAAAATTGCCGCCTTAACCTCGTGAGCTAGCATTCTTTAACGGTGGTGTCAGATAATGGCTTTCACCTCACCCGCCACCATCATTTATGTCATATCCTAGGATGTCTTTCATATTAGATGTATGGTCTTATCCTTCAACATATCTGTCTCTAATCGACATGGGTCATCTTAATCGTCATTTGACAATGCGACCCATCACGTTTAGGTCTACCTAGTAATCCATCAGCACTCCCATGATCCATCTTACAGACGATCTGCCGCATTTCCGTCCATAGTAAGGGTATATATATCTGTGAGAGTAAATAGTATGGTAGATCTGGCTAACTAAACAGTGTCGGATCAGCGTTAAAAAGTTTTTTTATTTTGTGTGTGTGTTTCTAGAGTTTGATTAGGAAACTTTTACAGAGCAATGGATTGAAAATTGTTTTTTGTTTTCCATATAGTTTCAGAAAAGAGGGAACCAAACCGGAGCATAAGAATGCACAATTGACAATTTTTTACTCGGGGAGAGTGTTGATTTTTGATGATTATCCGGTTGAAAAGGTTAGAGAACTCGTGTCTATGGCTAAAAAGAGTAGCTCCCAAATGTCTTATGGCATTTTATCGAACACCATTCAAGAAAAACCGAACTCTAACATCGCTGTAGCCTCGACCTCTGGCTCGCGCGAGGGGCTTCCGCCAAGGCCTCAAGCTGGCAATGGTAAGCAGCCTGTTGTCATTTCGTCGAACACTTGTCAGGAGAAAACAAATTCTACAACCAGTGGGGCTGTGGCATCGAGCTCGAGATCAGGAGAGCAAGAGGCTAATGGTTCTGGTAATTGACTTTGTATCATTATGCAGAAAAAAATCTTTGGATTTTGGGTTTGTACTAATTATTGATGGCTTTCATGTTTGATATTTTAGATTTGCCAATTGCAAGAAGGTCATCACTTCATAGGTTCCTAGAGAAGAGGAAAGATAGGTATGCAACTTTTTTTTTTTAAAACTATATTTCTTTCCTTTCATTTGTTTGAAGTTTATAGTAAAATTTTTGAAGATCAATGTTGAAGCTTAGAGATATGATATCTGGAATATAATCTGTAACTTTGGGAGAAGATTGTTCTCGTGTATTTTGACTACGAAAGAGCCGTTATATGAATTTTGTCCACGTATCACCATCCATCAAAGCTTTTTGCATGCAAAATTTTGAATTCATTGAATGCTTATCTTTAAATGGATTCATGTTAAGTTCATTTTGGATAATTGGATTCAAACTAATAAAAGATGTGCTTAACTATATTCTTATTCATGATAGTATGATCCAACTCTTTAGATATGGGATTGAATTCTATTTGATGTATCCATTCTCTACCATGTTTTCTTTTTGTTAAGGGAATTATTGTCACGCTAATTATTTCGCGTGTAAATTGTTATGCTTCAGTTTAACATGTATTTTGAGTTCTGATTCGTGTTTATTTAAACTTGAATCATATTAGTTCGATTCGTATTTCACAAAACTTGTGTGAGACGGTATCATGAATATAATTCATGAGACGGATCCTATATTTAAATACAATTTTGACCCAAATCCATACCCATGAAAAGATCCATATTTTTGTATGTGTTTAGGATCCGTCTCATGAACTTAGATCCATGAGACGGTCTCACATAAGACATCCTCTTCGTATTTCGTATTCTATATTTATTTTTTCGGGTTTATCTAAGTGTTGTTTCCATTTTTTCCATATCTATTGTTATAGGGCTGCTGGCAGGGGGCCATACCAAAATCAAGAACAGCCTGCCCCATCCTCCAAGGGTGATGATGAACCAATTGACCTCAATATCTTGCCATAAGTGTCCTATAAAAGATTATGGTTTTAATATTTATGTGTTGTATGATCTTTATTTATATTTACACCCTCACTGATTGGGAAATATGTAGTAAGATTAGATTAAGCTTTGTAGTTTATCTTTAGTTAGATTCAAGTGTATTTTGTGGGCAATTTCCTTGCCATATAGTCTGATTCATTTTGTGGCCACTGCTAGCCATTTTTGTCATAAAGGTGGCAAACCCGTGGATCTGTTGGATTAGGCCAAGAAAGAAATTGAGTTTTAAATGACTTACTTTTTCGGTTATCAATGAATGGAAATTAGTTGCAAGTATTGCAAGATCATAAATCTATAGATTTAAAACATTTTTTTAAAATATAAATAGATCTAACTGATCTCAGAATTTCGCAACGGGATTGCTGGTCAAAACATGTACCAAAGATCTCGCTTATGTCACATATCGTCGGGTATGGTTCATCTGATTTTCTGAACAAAATCTCACAAGGGAAAAAGTTATTAACTAATTGGAAAAAAATTCCTGTTGGGGACAAATAAAGCCACTTATTAAGATATTCATTTAAATTAAAAAAATAAAAGTTACTGAAAATTACTTCCCTCATGGGTGGCTTTAGCTCATCCGTTTATGTTCCACTATGGAGGATGAGGAAGAAGAAAAAAAAGAAGAAGATGGATAAGCAAAAGTGGCTACAATTTTGAGACAAAAGAAAAGAAGGATGTCAAACACGCACTAATTTTCGCTGTAAAAGTCTAGAGCTGTCAAAATGGTCCGCCCCACTCCGCCTAAGGGGGTGGATTAAGTGATTAGTGGCCCACCAAGAGATGGGCCTAAACGGGCTAGCCTGCCAGAAAAAAAAGGAAAAAAAAAGAAGAAGAAATAATAAGAAGAAAAAAATAGTACAATTGATATTTTATATTTTTATCTCTTATAAAAATGTATATAATATTTTTTTTAAATATGTATTTATCATCCATTATATATTTAACTCATTAAAATTATTAATATGCAAAAAAGTATATATTTTTTTTATTTTTTTAGTGGGCCGGCCCGCCTAGCCCGTGACCCGCGACCCACGGCAGGTTGAGTTGGGTTAGCATATTTATGGCCCGCCATGATGGCCACCCCGCCCCCCGCACATTTGGCAGGCCTTTCGGCCCGTGGGCTAGCCCGCCTCGCCAGCCAAAACGGCTTTATGCAAAATATTTTGATTCAAATTTTGAATTTGATTTTTAATTCTAGATCGATTAATAAGTAGATGAGATCATGAGAGAAGTTTTTATCTTTTTTTGGTCAACTTCAAATTGTTCCATCTACTCACTTTAGTTTGTGTTACAACTTACAAGAACGAAATGAAGTGGGACTGTGGGAGCCCCAAAGACGGGCCTTAATTCGGTTTATATTGGGCCAGAATATTTGGGCCTTAATTCGGACCAAACCAAAGCACTCGTAATAATTGAGTACAATCACTGTACGATCCGGTAAAATCTCGTCTATAAATAGCCCCAAACGTGCCAACAAAATCCCCCCTTTTCTTTTTTTTTTTTTTTTCCTCAACGATAGTTAATGCTTTTATTTCATCACAACATAGAAATTAAGAGTACAAACACACAGCCAACTAGGCCAGTACAAACAACAGAAAATGGAAAAATTGAAGCCACCTTGATATATAGCAATTTCACCAAGGTGGGTAATCAAGAAATTGATGTCCTGATTAACACAAAAAGGCTTCTAAAGCAAGTTTATCACACTCAACCAAATAACTATGCCCAACAGCAAGAAATCGACAACTCTCAAAAACATTTTGCAGGGTGAGGACGTCTGCAGCCACAGTGTATTTAGCAGACTCTGGTCTTTGATCATTGTTAAGCATAGTGACTACTTCCTCCTCCCCGATGAACACAGCAATAGATTTCCAATTTTCCTTGTAACTTGAGAGTTGGCTTTCTCTAACTGCCAAAAGGAGAGCTTCCACTGAGCTGGCACAATCACTCCTAAAAGCTTTCCAAGATTTGATAGTAACATTTTCCTGATTTTTAATCACCACACCCCAGCCCGCTGAGTTATTTTCCTTCCAAATTGCACTGACAAAAATTGCTTTATGTCCTACAATTTGAGTAGGGGACTGATTAACTCCCATGAGTGATGAGGTAGTGGTTGGACTTAAGGTAGCACGAATTGGAATGGATTTAGCTATGTCAAACTCCATCCATTCAGAAACCGCGAGGTTCACAACTTCGTTTTCTGGCATGATAATATTTTGAAATCTCCAGAGGTTTCGAGTCTTCCATAGCCACCATAACATGTACACCGTAAGACTAATTCGATCACAAATGTTTGATTTATGAGGCAGAGTACATAAATCCCTCCACCATAAACCAAAAGAGCAGCCTGTTTTTGGCCAAATATTCCATGAAATTGGAGCCAATTTCCAAACTTTCAAGGCTCTTGGGCAAAAGAAAAATATATGTTCGCTAGTTTCCATTTCAGCCCCGCACGCAAAGCAAATATCATCAATCCAAACACCCTTTTTCCTGAGAGAATGAGAAGTAGGTAGGATAGAATGAACACATTTCCAAATAAAATGTTTTAGCTTATTTTTAATAGGCAACTTCCAAGAAGTTTTCCACATTTTGCACCTTGCTTTGCCTCCATCACTCGAACCTGGATCATCTCTTTTTAGCTGCTTAAGACTTTGAATTGCAGAGTATGCTGATTGTACAGAAAACTTACCTGTATTAGTAAAGTGCCAGATCAGCCTATCATTGTCCTCAAGATGGTGGACCGGAATTTTTAATATCATTTCAGCTTCATCTTGATTGAAGATATTACGAACTAAGTCTCCATTCCAACCAGTGCCATCAATGTTCAGTAACTCAAAAACCCAGACCAAATTACTCTCCTCTCTGCCTGTTCGTACTGGGATGTAATGAGGTGCTTTGGGGATCCATGGAGATTCCCAGATTTTAACCTGTGTTCCTTTCGCAATGGAGAATCTCATCCCCAAATCCAGTACATATTTTGCTTTAATCCATCCCCTCCACATCCACGAATCAAAGGTATGTTGTTGAATGGATGAAAGGTCTCCAAGCGGAAAATACCTGCCTTTGATAACTTGACTCACAAGTAAATGAGGTTGAGTCGCCACTCGCCAGAGTTGTTTCGCAAGCAGAGCTAAGTTAAAATCCTGAAAATCCTTGAAGCCTAATCCTCCTTCCTCTTTTTTAGTCGCCATTTTGTCCCATTTCTTCCAATGAATCTTTCGCCCCTTATCTTCGGAGGAACCCCACCAAAATTTGGAAGCTATCTGGACCAGAGCCTGACACACACTCACTGGAAGCTGAAAACAGGACATAATGTAAACAGGTAAAGCGGAAAAAACAGCTTTTAAGAGAACTTCCTTCCCAGCTGGATTCAGAAAATGGTTTCTCCAATTCCCAACTCTTTTTGTAGCAAGTTCAAGAATAAAATTGAAAGTATCTTTTTTAGACCTTCCAATTACCAAAGGGAATCCAAGATATTTAACATTAGAAGAGGTTTGAATGCCTTGGAAAATAGAGCAGATTTGAGATTTAATAGTAGCTGGAGTGTTCTTACTAAACAAAACTGAGGATTTTTCAAGATTAATCAATTGACCCGAGGCTCTACAATACCAGTCAATAATATGTTTGATATGACGAGCTTGGGTTTCTGTGGCTTCATAAAATCCCCCCCTTTTCAGTGAGGCCTCTCTTTCATTTTTCTACTGTCTTTTTCTTTCTTTCTTTTTTCTTTTTCTTTTTTTTCTTTTTCTTTTCTTTATTTTTCTATCTTCTTCGAGGCCCTTTCTCCCTATCGACAAACCCTAACTCTAGAAAATCTTTTGCCGATCATTTCATTCGATCGAAGTCTTCGATTAGAGTTAATCGAAAATGCAAAACCAGAGATTGAAGCAGCAGCAACATCAGGCTTTGATGCAGCAGGCTCTCATTCAACAACAGTCGCTCTATCACCCCGGTCTCTTAGCAGCTCCACCACAGGTTCATCATATTTTTGGTTGATTTTTGAGTGAATTCGATAATTGATTTTTGTTATTGTCATTGTGTTGTCTTTTGTTTCGTTCTATTCTCGTGGTAGCGATCTTGAGGGTGTTAGCGTTTGTTGCTGTCGTTTCTTTGTTTTGTTTTATTGTTTTAATTTTGGATTTGAACAAGTTGGTGGTGTGGCTATTGGTCGAATTGTTCTCTTTCTGTTTAGTTGTAGTTTTCATGTTCCCGTATCCCTCATTTGTCGTGTTGAGGTTAGATATTGTTTGGTTGATTGTGGAATGTGTATTCTTGCTATGCGGTTTGTGACTTTTGCATCCATTTCATAAGTTGTCAGTTGGTCGCGTTGGGGATTATCTAAGACTGTACAGTGTTTGTGGTATAATATTTTTTTTGTTTTGTGTTTTCCTTTAGAACATGATTTATCTTTGTTTGAATAGGAACAGTTCAAAGTCCTTAAGCAAATGTTAATCTACTGTTTATATACATCCTAGATATTCAAATGTAGTACTGGCCATTTCTTTTAATGGGCTAGTCTCCAAGTTGATTGCACATGTACTCTTTATCAAAATATGATCCTTACATGTACGTGCACAAGCTGACTCTTATGTCACTGAGCCATGCATGTTTAATTCTACAACTTGATGGAAGTTCACATGAGTAGTATTCGGTGGGAAATAGATCCTTTGGAATTTTTACACTAATGTTATATTTCCTATGAATGGTAAATACGTGAATGTGTGTGATAAACAGAGAATTTAAGAAATGTTTTTCCATCTTGGTCTGTACATTTGCAGCGGGACACTTCCCTTGCTGTTGAAATAAAAAAAAGAGAGAAAAAGAAAAGCGATTTAGAGCAGTCATCAAAGATCTTGTATACAGAGTTGTAGTTGTAGGTGGACAAATACATTGATGCCAGTTAGACACAAAGCATCTGAATATATATATATATATATATATATATAAAGAAGTTGGCATTAAAACTGGAGAAGAAAGATATGCTTACACTTCTCATGTTGAGGGTTGTGCTGTTCTTTGTCATAGTTCAAGCCTTTATTCTGGTTTTATGTTTTAGAATTTCTTTTTAACCTATATATATATATATATATATATATATATATATATATAAAGAAGTTGGCATTAAAACTGGAGAAGAAAGATATGCTTACACTTCTCATGTTGAGGGTTGTGCTGTTCTTTGCCATAGTTCAAGCCTTTATTCTGGTTTTATGTTTTAGAATTTCTTTTTAACCAGGTTATTTTTGATGTTGTAAGAGAGTTGCCCAACATATGGGGTGTGATTCCCTTTTTGGTGTTTTATGGGAAGTTAGTGATATTTGGTCTAGGATGAGATGTGATTTAATTTGCATATGATGACATTTTAGAAGTTTCTTGACTGTACTAGTTAGTTGCATAAGGTTTTTATTAAAAGAGTAAGTTCATTTTGCATTTTCACTCTTTTATTGGTTCTTTTTTCTGTTGTCATTACCCATTAACGGCATTCCAGCTGTTGTAACTTGTGAATCTAATTTTCTTTTCCCATTTCTTTTCCAGTTTTTACCTTGGGGTGGATAGTTGATATGGGCAGATAAATTAGGAAGTCTTTTTCTTTATTTTTATTTCTTTTCTTTTTCGCATTTTCATTTTGCAGATTGAGCCAATTCCAAGTGGAAATCTGCCTCCTGGGTTTGATCCAAGTACATGCCGCAGTGTGTGAGTGTTGTTCAGGGTTTTTTTTTATTTTAATTTTTTTAGTTTTCCCCCTTCTTCATTGCATGCTTCTGTAGCTTGCACATTTGCAATACTTAGGCCCCTAAGGATTTTTGTGGTTAATAAGTATGAGTCTTTGCATCTTCTTTGCATCATCAATCCTACTTCATGTCTCGTGTAATATATACACCAACGCCAACACGTGTATAGTGTGCTGTTAAACCTTTTTATATCATCTCCAATTTCTCCTGCCACTGTATCATATCTGAAGTTTTAATGTCTTTATTATGTGATATCATTTTATAGTATCTAGAGGAGGTTCTTATAAATTCATCTGTTTCTATTTGTTCTTTTTTTCCTTTGTAAACTTCTTGGTCTTTTATGTTTTTTTGAAAATGCAGGTATGTTGGGAATATTCACATACAGGTGACTGAACCACTTCTTCAAGAAGTTTTTGCTAGTACTGGTCCTGTGGAGGCCTGCAAGCTTATTAGAAAAGAAAAAGGTGTAATTTTTGTCCGGTGTAATTCTTGTCCAGTGTTCTCTTTCTCTTGAATATGTGTCCACACAAGAATTTGGTTGCTGTGTCTTGAGATGATGTTGACAACAATGGTCTTTTCTGCTCTCTGCAGTCATCCTATGGATTTATTCATTACTTTGACCGTAGATCAGCCGCACTTTTCGCAATATTGTCCCTCAATGGAAGGCATCTGTAAGTAGGGGTTATTGAAGATTTGATCTTAAATTGTTTTATAATTTGGAATAACATGGATTTGCGTTATCCAGGTTTGGACAACCTATCAAAGTTAACTGGGCATATGCCAGTGGTCAGAGGGAGGACACATCAAGTGAGTCTACATTTTAATTTTCTCAGCTTGATATTTGGTATCATTAGCATATGATGTTGCAATTTGGTAATTCTTTGTCTCATGAAAGTTTCTATTCTCTTATTTAGGCCACTTTAACATTTTTGTTGGGGATCTCAGCCCAGAGGTTACTGATGGCATGCTGTTTGCGTGCTTTTCAGTTTACCCTAGTTGTTCGTAAGTCTCTCTCTCTCTCTCTCTCTCTCTCTCTCTCTCTCTCATGGCCCTTGGTGGCAGGTCCTTTAATTTTAGTTAAAGGAAGAAAAAAACTGACCACATCCTTTTATCTAGTAGTATATCAAAGTAAATGTTCAAGTACAGCCACGTGCTCAGTGTGTGGTATAGTTTTAGTAGGTGCTGATTGTTTCTCTATTGGTTTTAGGGATGCTAGGGTTATGTGGGATCAAAAAACAGGGCGTTCTCGGGGGTTTGGATTTGTGTCTTTCCGAAACCAGCAGGTTGGTTTGTGTGACTTTTATCTAGTGTCTTTTGAACAACAATTTCCTTGACTTACCTGAACCTTTGGTTTCTTGTTCAGGATGCACAAAGTGCAATAAATGACTTAACTGGTGAGAACAGTTTGGAGTGATTTCTTTTTAAGAAGTTTTCTTTTTGTATCTCAATGTATTTTTGTTTTACTTGGTCTCGCTGGTGTATGTTCATAAGGAATAAATGTTTAGTTGATATGACAACTCAGGGAAATGGCTTGGCAGCAGGCAGATACGCTGCAACTGGGCCGCAAAAGGTGCTGGAACCAGCGATGAGAAGCCGAATTCAGATTCTAAAAGTGTTGTGGAACTTACAAATGGCTCTACAGGTTAGCTAGTTGGAGAAAGTTGAGTGGTGACATTAAGGAATGATGAGGGCAAATATTAAAAAAAGTAATGAAAGAGAAGAAAGAAACATTGAGAAAACTGCCAGTTGTGGTCATAGCTCCATCAAGAGGGTGCAAAAGAGTAAATAACTATATAAGTGATTTTATGCTGTTGCATGTTGTAATATTGTAGATTTTAGTCAAAAAGCAAGCTGTTAGTCTATTAGATGTTAAACTCCTGAAGCTTATAAGATGTTTTGGTTATTGTCAAGCTGTCAGATAAGTGAGAAGTATCGTTAGAAGCTGAAGCAGATCATAAGATTTTAAAAATACTTGTAGAGTATTTCCAAACTCTTTATTTTTAAACTGCTAAATATTTTGTAATATCTTTGAACAGAAGAATGAGCTTATCCTCAAAAAAAGACTTGTCATGATTTGTCCTTCACATTAAACTTTTAGTTCCTGTCTAATATTATATAACACATTTTTTCTCAAGGATTTACTTGGCTGTATCAACTAAGAAAACTGATGGTTATAGGCCTTTTATTTTACAGAAGACATTAAAGAGGCACCAAGTAGTGATGCTCCTGAGAATAACCCTCAATACACAACCGTGTATGTTGGCAATCTTGCTCCAGAGGTAAGTTCTCTTTCCCCTGTTTTTCCTCTCCTCTCCATTCCTGGAAATACCTCATCCTTTGGAGTACAGAGTCATTGTCTCTTTTTATGAGAGCATGGAGGTTTATATGTTTTCTCTGGCGTCACCAGTGGTTGTGGTGTGTAATAAAATCAGAGTAGATATTTGATTGGTGCCTGTGGTTCTTTTTAAGATTTTGCCTCCTGGCACATCTCTAGGAAAACAAAATCCCTTTGGTTGTTTGCTAAATTGGATGGACAATAGGATCGAAAAATCTGTCTGTCTGCTAGAAAGATAGTAAATCCAGTGTTCTAAAAATCCCCCTAGGCGGCCGCCTAGGCGGGGCCTAGGCGCTAGGCGGCCACCAGGCGCCCGGATTTTTGCCTAGGCGACCAGCCTAGGCGGTCCAGGTCCTAGGCGGCGCCTAGGCGGCCTAGGCGCCTCCTAGGCGGGCTAGGCGGGGCCTAGGCGCCCTATATGTTTTTTTTTCTGAAATACTAGCAAAACGACTCCAACTAGTGAAAGTAGCACCAACAACTCCAAAATTCAGTTTAAGTGAAATTGAATATATATAATTTTCTTAATAAAAAAATGAAACAAAATTTTAGGGTCTGGAAATCTTTCCATTGATAATTTGATATTATATAAATCAATGCAATATTTGTTAATGTATTGTATTTTAGATGATTTATAGTTTTATTAGATTATTGGTGTTGAATTACTTTAAACTTTAAAGCTTAAATATTAGATATGTTCAAAAACAATTTAAATATCATTTATAGACTTTACAGTTATGTAGTATGAGAATTATTCATAAAATTGTATATATATTTAAGGCTCCGCCTAGTCCCCGCCTAGTCCCCGCCTAGGCCTTCTAGGCGCTAGGCCCCTGTCCGCCGCCCGACTAGCGCCTAGCGCTTTTTAGAACACTGAGTAAATCCTTTTAAATTGTTATATTTTTAAGTATAATTTTTTATACTGCCTTTGTTCCATTTGCCAGGTAACCCAGGTTGACCTCCATCGCCACTTCCATGCGCTTGGTGCTGTGTCAATTGAGGAAGTTAGGGTCCAACGTGATAAAGGGTTTGGTTTTGTTCGGTACAGCACTCATGCAGAGGCTGCTATGGCTATTTCAATGGGAAATACTCAGTCATACTTATGTGGCAAACAAATCAAGGTTTGTTTTCGTCCTTCTTATTGGTATATACAGACAATTTAGTTGCCTGTGGATAAATTTATTGTTGACAACAGTATATTTGAGAATTTTCCTATTTTTTTTTGTCTGTTCTGTTGGCAACTTACAGTGCGGTCGTGCAATCTAAAATTGACTGTTAAATCTTGACCTCTACCAACTAAAAATGCATCTCTAAAATCAGCAAAAGTGTACAAAGGGGAAAATAAATCAGATTCAATTACTACTATGTACCTGAGACGAGTCTTGGATAAGGCTTTCTCAAATCAAATTGTGTAATTACGATCAAACACAAGATGGTGTGAGTGTCTTGCACGCATTTATCGAGTGTGGATTGGAAAGACATATGAAACACGCCTTTTCTGGATTCTTTGAAAAAAAAAAGATTTCAGCACTTGCTTTTAAGTTCTACTAGAACAAAGATTATGCATCTTGCAAATGTGTCTCTTCTCTCCCTCTGCCCCATTTTTGTTTCGTTTTATTTGCCCCACTTGAAAATGTGAAAGGGATAATTACAAAAGCTACCCCTAAGGTTTTGGTTAATCACAAAAAACCCATTGAGGTTGATTCCATATTAAATATAAGGGGGTAATTGGAATATTTTTACGAATGTAGAGGGTGTTTGAAATGTTTTTGCTTATGAAGGGGCTTAAAGTGTAATACATAACCAAACCTCATGGTTCTTTTTGTAATTTTTAAAAACTTGTGATTTTTTTGGTAATTAACCCAAACCTCTGGTAGTTTTTGTAATTATCCCAAAAAGTCTCTCTGACATCGTGATTTTCTCTTGTAAACACCAAGCACCCAATGCGATATGTAAATTGTAATATTGTTTTGAACGTAGCAGATGCACATAACGGTCATTACCAGACGATTTCTTTCAAACTAGTTTGACTGTAGAGCTCTAATCGTTTAACCAACTTTCTCACTTGCATACAGTGCTCATGGGGAAACAAGCCAACTCCACTTGGAACGACCTCAAACCCGCTCCCACCACCCGCACCTGCATCCTTGGGAGGCCTTTCTGCAGCTGACCTTTTGGCTTACGAGCGACAACTTGCAATGAGTAAGATGGGTGGTGTTCATGCGCTAATGCATCCACATGGTCAACATGCTCTGAAACAAGCGTCTATGGGAATGGGCGCTGGTGCAAGCCAGGCCATTTACGATGGTGGTTTTCAGAATGTTGCTGCTCAGCATCTCATGTATTATCAGTAATTTATGGTGGTTTTTATCGATATGTGAAAATTTTCCGATAGCCGTCCTTTGCAAGGCCCTGTTTTTTTTTTTTTTTTTTTTCCCCAAGTTTGTAGGGTTTTGTTTGGTGAGGTTTTTGGTTTTCGGGATTGGCTCACTGACTCAGTATGTTGCCTTCCCGTGTGTAACGTGTGCTTTTTTTTTTTGTCCGAATGAGTAACGAGTGGCTTCTTTGAGTTATTTTGGCTGTTACTTTGTCTGTATTTTACATAGATTTTCCATCTGTTTTAAGAGGGTGTTTGGCTGAGCTTATAAGCTGTTTGAGAGATTATAAGCTGTTTAAATGTAAAGTGCAAAATCTATTATGTGAATCTTGTCATCGGTCTATCGTGCAGTCAAAATATTAAAGGCGTTTAAGAGGGAGTTTGAATGAGCTTATAAGCTTTTTAAATGTGTTCCATAGATAAATGGATCTTATAATATGTTTTTAACAAAGTTGGAGAATTCTAACTTATTTTAAATATAAGACAACTCTTTGATTTTGATTGTTTTAATCACAAAATCATCATTATTAACTTCATTATCTTATTTTATCCAAATACTTTAACAACTTATATTAATAATAAAATCTAACATTTATAAGTTTTTAAAATATCTTATATAAGATCTTTTAAATAAATTTATCCACATATCCATATACTCTAGTGCAAAATTGAGTCTTAAGGTAGAAATTTCTGCCTTAAATAGAGGAAACCAAAATGATCATTGCATTTGTTGCTGTAAGATTCAAGAAGGGCTTGACCAAAGTAATTGATAACAAAAATCAAAACCACGACAGATAGAGCGTATGAAGACAAATAATAATAAAATAGAAAAAACGATTCTCAACTTTTAGCAATAAAAAATTACTTTTTGGTGTTTGCAAATACTAGTTTCTACTTCTAATTATGTTAGTTGAAATCTAAATGCAGTATTCTGATTTGATTTTACACAGAAAATAACATGTTTACAATTTATCATTAAACACTCTCTAAATACATAAATCAGTTTTCAACTTCTATTTACATACCCTATATAAACTTTTGATTCTCAAATACTTGTCGCTTTTGCATCAATAAATCACTCCTCCGAAACAAGAGGTGTTTGCAAACACCTCCATAGAGAATAATTTTTGGCAAGTGTAATAGCTGAAAACTATGGAGCTAATTTAGTTTAAAAAAAATAAATGAATAAATAATACTCTCTCTGTCCCAATAAGATAGACTATATTTTCTTTCTCCATCGTCCAAAATTATAGGCTTGTTTCCCTATTTAATTCATATTCACTTTATTTGAGACCAACAATGATACACGCCCATTTATTGCAAGAGCAAAATAGGAAAAATATGGAAAAAAGATTATGATCTCAATTATATTCATTGTATTTTCTTAATCTGTGTGAAATATTCTATTTGCCTATCTTATTGGGACGACCAGACGAGGAAGTAATAAGGTTGTAACTGAAACCGAAAATTCCATTCCAAATACTACTTAATCTCCGATCGGTTATCGTTACCGAATGGAATAAGGAAAGTGGAATAGGGGATTTTCTAATCGCCCAGCTTTAACTCAACTATCAAGTCCTCTCTGAGAGTTGAGAAAAAACACACGCACACGCACAAATTGAGGAAAAACACACACACACACGCACACACACACACACACACCAATTTTCAGAGATTTTTCCTTCTGCACATGTACCGTGTGCTTTATTTTCCGAATTTTGAGTTTCAAAGATCGGAATATTGATTTTTCGAAGAGATCCTCGAAGTTATGGGGATCTCGTTTAAGGTTTCCAAGACCGGTAAGAGGTTTCACCCGAACCCGCTACCGCCCGACGCCGCCTCTTTTCCTGTCGAAGACGAAGAATCAAACGCCTCGAAGAAGTCAAGTGATATCATTTCGTTTTCTACTCGGAAGCTGGTGGTACTTGTTATGTTTCATTTTTTTTTTTCAATTTATGTGCAAATGCATATAGCAATTGTAAAGGTTATTTTTTTTTTTTTTTGATGTAAATCATGAAATCGTTTAATTACCTTTTCATATGTAAGAAATATTGGAGAATTATCTTTTATGGTGAATTTTCTGGAGTAATTCGATGTGATGTCTATCGAGCTTCAAATTTTGAACAAGCATTACAATTGGAGTGCAGTCTTTCCCTTCTTTGAAGGCGACTCTTACTTTTATTGTGTGTGGCATATGATTTGGGGCTTTTTGTAGAATTGTTTAGTTTTGGGAGTAAGGAGAGGCAAATGAGGGAAAAGGCATTCCTGACTTGTTATTGGATTGTTTTATTGCTTATTGGCCTTCTTCTTCTCCTTGTTGGGGTGGTTGTGTGGGCGGTGGGGTGGGAGGTGGGGTTTACATGCGAGCTCTGTGTTTTATGCCAGTGAGAAAAAATCCATTGCTGAAGGTTTTTGCATCTTTTAGTTGCTTAAATTCATTCCTCATTTGTCGGGTAATGAATTATATTTTTCTGTTATAGGGAGAGGCTACTGAGAACAAGGGAATTGCTGAAATCTCTGGTAATGCATCCCCTCTTAAAAATACAGTCAGAATCGAATTTCCCCAACCCCTGTTGAAATATTTTGTGTCTTAGTATGTTACTTTTACCTCATTTGATTTTTGTCCCTCTTCTTTGTTTCCCAGATAATGAAGTTTCATTCACTCTAAACCTTTTTCCCGATGGATATTCACTCGCGAAACCGATGGAGGTTTGTACTTTGTTATTCATTATTTTAAGTTGATGCCATGAAAGTAAGTATAACACTTTTGTTAAAAATTATTTTTTTCGCTAAAAGTCTTAAATTATGAGTTAGTTGACTCTGTTTACTGTGAATTTCAGAGTGAATCTGGGCGTCAGACCTCTGTAGATGTACCAAAGTTTTTACATCCATATGATAGAGCATCTGAGACTCTGTTTTCGGTAGGTTTACAGTTTATATCTCTGTTCTATATGAATTTAAGCTCTTATCTTTATTTAAACCTGGTGGACTACCATGTCTTTTCTGCACTTATCACATCAGCTCTGGGGTTTTCAAATTTATTGCATGAGAAGAATGATGAGATTGATAAAATAACTTTGTAAACTAGAGCTTCTTAGATCGTTCCCTTATCATGCTACAAGTTTGGGGTTGGACCCAAGTACTATAGAATTATATTCAAGTCAACTACATGGATCTTGTTCCTCTTTGTTGCTGTTGTCTCCAAAGTTAAACTATGAACATCCATATTTTACACAATCTGATACATGCATGTTTGTCACTGTAAAAGGCTATTGAGTCTGGACTGTTGCCGGGAGACATTCTGGATGATATACCCTGCAAATACGTCAATGGGACACTTGTCTGCGAGGTAAGTTAATTCAATCTAGAATATTTAATGACATTTCGAGGAGCTTTGTTTATCTTAACTAATATTTTGGAAAGAATTATTGATTTGACAATGATATTAAGTTAAGCATAGAAAGAAACGAAGAAATTCTGATCCATCAACTAATTTGTGGTTCGGTATCCTGGTCGAGATACACTGGAAGACTATCTATTTACTCAACGGAATATGTTACAGACTGATTTGCACAGTTTTATTTTAATTAGCTCAGTAATGTAATAGGGTTTAATTATGTTTATTTAAGTAATTAGTGGGCTTTAGGCCCGTAGGGTTAGGTTTAAGGTTATGTTGCTAATTAAGTTAATGTTATTATTTCATATAGGACACTTTGGATTTAATTGTGTTTGTCGGCTTTAAGCTGGTGGGGAGATTTTTCGAGGAGATATTTCGCGTTCTTGTTTTGTTTTCTGGATTAATAATATTGATTATTTGCTTTTCTTCCAATTCACTTTACCCTCGACTCTATCAGAATATTTGTAAAATTGCCTAAGTTTATTATATTATCAAAGTCTAGTCATTGTACCTAGCAGTCCATTTTGCAAGATTCTGCTCTTATCCATTAGACCTATGCGAAAGACTTTCTCCATAATTGTTTTTAGCATTTTTATCTTTGTACTTATTTCAACTTAACCTTTTCACATTTGTACCCTTACCTCAACAATTTCACCTTCCAAACATAATCCCCTTTTGCTCTTCTTCCTTCACGTTTTTCCACAATTGCTTTCATGTTCTTAACAGCCTTTCTGCCATTTTGGGCTGCTGATAAATTCTGATGCATGCCCTGTCTTCTTGATTTGCGTGTTTACTTTTTTGGCAGTTGGAAAAAAACAATTTATAAAAAAATGTATTAAGGAATATAATCATTTCTTCTTTTTTTTTTATATATAATTTGTACTGCAGGTGCGGGATTATCGGAAGTGCTCTTTTGAGGGACTTAATGTGGCTTCCGGGGACAGCTCACCTGTCATTAGAAGAGTGCGCCTTAGAATGTCCCTGGAAAACATAGTGAAGGATATCCCAGCGATTTCAGACAATGATTGGACGTATGGTGACCTGATGGTAAGTGATCCTCCTGTCTCAGTTCATGCCTTAGAATAACATTCCTTCTTACCCGAGGTTATTCTCATTTGAGTGAAGGAAGTGGAGTCCAGGATTTTGAAGGCCCTGCAACCACAACTCTGTCTAGATCCAACTCCACAGCTGGACAGACTATCTGACAACCCAGTTCCCACTAAGGTTTGTACGTAAATCTTCGGGATAATTACAAAGAAACCCCCGAGGTTTGGGCTAATTACAAAAAATCAAGAGATGCTTCAAAATTACGAAAATCCCCTTAGGTTTGATTATGCCTTAAATTTAAGGTGGTGACTAAAATTTCTATAAATATTGGGGGGGGGGGGGAGTTGAATTTTTTTTTGCTTATGAAGGGGGAAAATGTGAGACGAAATCAAACCTCATTGGCGAATTCATAGGTTCAATTCCTACTAGATGCATGCCATGGGACCCTCCAGTAAGTCTATTGGAATTCGCTCTGTATCTATGGAATTTCATCATCCACACATAACGAATTGGTGTGGTAGTGGATTGAAACACAAAAAGAAAGTCAAGTAAATACGTTTTTGGCATCTTAATTTTTTTCTCACCCAAAGCGGGTTAGTCAACTAGGCTTTTTTTCGTAATTTTCAAAAACCTTGGGAGTTTTTAGTAATCAGCCCAATTCTCAGTTTTTTTTTTTGGTAAAATTATCCCTAAATCTTTTTTTTTTTTTTTACTAATTATAAGAATTTCATGTTTTACTTTTTTGACCTTTGGTCTACCTTTATTTCAGTTAAATTTCGAACTACGCAGCATGCGAAGGAAAAGATTGAGACAGGTTCCAGAAGTTGCTGTTTCCTCAAATAATCTTCACGGGAAAAAGATATGTCTTGATAGAGTTCCGGAAAGCACTAGATTGGGAGACACGGGATCTTTAGGGCAGCAACCTGCCTACGAGAATTTGAACACTCAAAATACAAGCAATATGCATCCACTAAGGAACAACAGCTTTGGATCGGATGGTTCTCATCTGGCCTCACCTCCCGTATCTCACCAGTCAAAATATCAAATTGGGGTTGGTAGCCCTAGAATGATGAAGGATCAACGGTCAGGATCTCTTTTGAATGCATCTATAGCTTCTCCTGGTGGACAGGATATGATGATTCCATTCACTGATACCGGTGCTACTTCGGTTCATGGTAAGAGAGAAAATCAAGATGGGCAATCGTCTCCACTCACCAACAAGAAGGCTAGGGTTATGCATACAGGTGCTGATGGGAATCTACAGCATTTAGGACCACATATAGACAACTTACACGGATCCGAATTACAATGGAAGAACACATTAATGCAGCAGTCGTCAATTGGAAGAGGAATGCAGTATGCTAACAATGGTATGCAAAAGTTCTCCCACCAGGTGTTTGATGGAGGCGTAAATCAGGAAGGGGGGCCAATGCCATTCACTCTTGGACAACAAGGAATAAGATACAACTTAAAGGACGAACCAGTTGAGAATGAGAGATTGGACAAACCAGATCATCGTCGTATGGCCATGGGAGAATCGGAATTAACCAATATTGATCCCCAGCAGTCACGGTTGCAGCAAAGAATGCCGCATCAGTTCATGAGATCGAGTTTCCCTCAAACTCCATGGAACAATCTTGGTCAGCCTCTTGATAATAATGCTAGAAAAGAGGATTCATTTCAGAAGAGGAAATTAGTTCAAAGCCCTCTTGTTTCTGCTGGAGGCTTACCTCAATCTCCGTTATCATCAAAATCTGGAGAATTTTCAAGTGGTTCACATCAATTTGGAGGCGTTGTGACTAGTGGACTCATATCATCTCAAAAGGAAAAAACTGCAGTCACATCTGTTCCTCCCGTCGGTGTTGGTAATGATTCCATGCAGCGGCAAAACCAAGCACAGACAGTGACAAAACGCAGATCTAATTCTCTTCCTAAAACGCCTGCAATGAGTGGAGTTGGTTCTCCAGCTAGTGTGAGCAGTATGGGTGTACCAATAACTGCAAATAGCCCTCCTGTTGGAAATCAACCTTTGGGTGGTGATCAAACCATGCTCGAGAGATTCTCAAAGATAGAAATGGTGACAATGAGGTATTTCTGTCAATCAAGCGGCCATATTTCTTCACCATTTTGGTTTTCCACTTTTCTATACATCAAATTTATATTTGGATCATATTTTCGATAAAGATAAGAGATAATTACCAAAATTACCCGAGGTTTGGGTTAATTACAAAAAAACCATAGATGTTTGAAAATTACAAAAAACAACCCTTGTGGTTTGATTGTGTGTCAAATATAAGAGGGTAATTTCAATATTTTTATAAATGTAAGGGGTTGTTTGAAATGTTTTTGCTTATGAATGGGGTAAAGTGTAATACAAAATCAAACCTCATGGGTTTTTTTGTAATTTGCAAAAACCTGTGGATTTTTTTATAATTAACCCAAACCTCAGGGATAGTTTTTGTAATTATCCCTAAATTAATACCATTTGGGTAGACTTAGTCAATTTAGTAACGGGGTTCTAGTGGTTAAATGTTTGTTCTTGTGATTAGGAAATGATAGTCCCTTTTCTCAGACAGAATATCAGTCTGATGGTGTCCTTTTTTTTTTTTAAAAACATTTAGATTTGTCTAGATAGGTTAAATGTTGTTCTTAAATGTATGTTGTCTGCTTTAAATGTGAGGAGCAGTGTAATCTGTTTTTTTTTTTTTTTTTTTTTTTTGTTTCTAACGCATGTTACCGTTTCCTATTTCAGTCATCAGCTTAACAACAAAAAAAATAAGGTAGAGGAGTATCCCATCAGGAAGCCTAATACATATTCTGCTCAACACCTGGCGACTCATCTCTCCAGTGATTCAAACAACGAGAATTTGAAAGATGAAACATGCAAGTCATTGTCAAAATCCCTGGTTGGTGGCAACATGAACGTTTGCAAGACCAGGATCTTGGCCTTTACCCAGTCAGAGCGCATTATTCAAGGTGTGTCGAATTCAAATTCTTAATATAATTACCATTTGCTTAAATATAGCTGATACTCACAGTTGGTATCTGTCAGGTAATGGCTACCAAGTTGTTCCAAAGGCAAGAACTAGGATGATCATATCTGAGAAACCAAATGATGGTGCTGTGGCATTTCATATCGGAGAAATAGAGGATGCTGAATACTTGGCTGCGGAGGATTACCTTCCAACATTGCCAAATACTGTGAGTTTCTACATTCACTTGTCTGCTCTGCTGCATGGGATAGTTAATGACGAAGACATATTTCAAATATCAATTTTCACTAATGAGTCAATTGCACAAATATTGTGCTTTAAAACTTTCATTCTTTCTTGGTAAGGTATATGGAGTTAGTCCTTAAAACCAATATAACCTCTTTGCCTTTTGATTATACGAAGGAATATACAAAAAGTACCCCTGAGATTTGGGTTAATTAAAAAGAAAACAGAAATGTTTGAAAATTACAAAAAAAAACCTTGAGGTTTGATTGTGTGTTAAATGTAATGGGGTAATTGCAATATTTTTACAAATGTAAGGGCGGTGTTGGAAATGTTTTTGCTTATGAAGGGGGTAAAGTGTCATACATAATAAACCTTGTGGGTTTTGTTTTTTTTTTTGTAATTTTCAAAAACATGTTTTTTTGTTGTAATCAATCCAAACCTCAGTTGTAGTTTTGTAATTATCCCTATTTGAATCTAATGTGGGGGTATTATGTTTGTGCTATCCATTTTGAAAAATATATTGTTTTCTGGTGTTTAACAAATGAAGACATTAATATGTTGTTTGTTCTTGTTTTTCTTCACTACGCTAAACAAGGTAAAACTAAAAACCGGCCTATATCTGATTGTTTTCCTTGCGGGATACGTTCCTGTTATACCAAAAATAGCCATGTTTTATGCTCAAATTGAGAACCCACGAAAGATGATTCTACACATGAAGCTTCTTGTTTCTATAATTACATTACAAATATGTTGCTCCACAATGTTGCTTACACATGCCACTCAACTCCTGCAGCACATTGCCGACCTACTTGCATCACAGTTCTCTTCACTGGTACGTTACTATCATCTTTATAAATTCTTAATTAGCATTTAAAATGCCATTGCTGCTTAAATTTAGTTAATAATAAATATTCGAGCAGATGGCACGCGAAGGATATCTCGTGGAGGATCATATCCAACCAAAACCCGTTCGAATGAATCCTACCTCAATTGGCCAACTCAACGCTCCATCTGAGATGCATCAGTTTTCCGAAGGTGTTTCTATTCAGTCATCCAACGATATCTCAAAACCTAGTACAATTGGTAACGCACCGTTAAACTCGCCACATAACATACAAGGCCCAAGAATGCTACCTCCAGGAAATAATACTCAGTCGATCCAAATGTCACAAGGACTCTTGACTGGTGGTTCGATGCCTTCTAGACCTCAACAAACCGAACAACTGCCACCTCAGCAGCAACAACCACAACAGACCCAGTTCCAACGATCACCCATGATGCTTCAAGCTAATTCAATGCAACATCTGAACAACATAGCTCAGAACGCAACGAATATGCAGTTGGGCCCACATATGACGAACAAACATTCCGCTCTCCAACTTCAGCTTTTGCAACAGCAGCAACAACAACAACCGCAGCAGAGGAAAATGATGCCCGGCCTCGAACGGTCGGGCGGCAATATTGGAAACAATATGGTTGGGCTCGGAGGGTTAGGCAATGTCATGGGAATAGGTGGTGTGAGAGGCATGGGCGGAACTGGTATTTCCTCGGGGATGGGGCCCAATATCTCGAGCATGGGTAACATGAACCAGAACGCCATGAATCTGAGCTCGGCTTCAATATCACCAACGCTATACGAAACGGAACGCTCACGCCACAACAAGCTGCTTTAATGAAGCTGAGGATACAACAGAACAGATCGAATATGTTGGGGGCCCCGCAATCGAGTATCGGAGGCATGCCTGGAGCTAGACAGATGCATCCAGGATCAGCTGGTCTGTCGATGCTGGGCCCCGCTCTGAACCGAGCCAATATCAACCAGATGCAGCAGCAGCGTACAGCTATGGGCCAAATGGGCCCACCGAAATTGATGCCGGGCATGAATCTTTACATGAACCAGCAACAGCAGCAACAACTTCAGCAACAATTGCAACAACAGCAGCAAATGCTACAGCAACAACAGATGCAACAACAACAGCAAGAAACGACGTCACCACTGCAAGCCGTTGTCTCGCCTCCGCAAGTGGGATCACCTTCGAGCATGGGAATTCCCCATCAAATGAGTCAGCAACAACAGCAGCAACTGCAACAACAGCAGGCTAGTCCACAGCAGATGAGCCAGAGGACTCCGATGAGCCCGCAACTCAGTTCAGGGGGTATGCACCAAATGACCGGTGGTAACACAGAAGCTTGTCCGGCTAGCCCTCAGTTGAGTTCGCAGACTATGGGCTCGGTTGGTAGTATCGCCAACTCTCCTATGGAACTGCAAGGTGTTAATAAAAGTAACCCTGTAAATAATGCATAGTGATGATCATTGGCTGCTTGATCTCCATAATTTGGTTGTCATCTCTGTTCTGGTCCAAGATTGCCCTTGTATAATGCTTGTCTTGTGAGACGGACGGGTTGGATATACGGGAAACTCGTGTATACTGGGTAAAGATAAGTTCAAACAGAACTTTGAGCCTTGCCCATTGCTTGTCTGCTACTGAATAAATCAGGCATGAAGAGTCCCTGATTAATGGGAGGAAGTACATAATTTTTGTCTTCTTCAATCAGTGGTAATAGTTTATTGACTTTGGGTATTGTATGTGAAGCAAAGGTTGCCTTGATGATGATGTTTTTGTCTAAGTAGGAGTCCTTTGTTTCAAGTAGCTGCCTTAACCATTGTTGTTTATATGATATTGTTGAAGCTGTATAATACTTAACTCCATGAAAGTCTTTTGAGGATGGATTAGGAATTAATTATAGGGATAATTACAAAAACACCCCTGAGGTGTGGGTTAATTACAAAAAACCCAGACATGTTTCAAAATTACAAAAAACTTCTTTTTTTTTTTGTCTTAAATTTAAGGGGATGGGTAACTGTAATATTTTTGTAAATGTTAGGGGTTTCTTTGAAATGTTTTCGAAAATCACCGGGAAAAATATAAGGCGGAATCAAACCTTAAGAGTTTTTTTGTAATTTTCAAAGAACTCCGAGTTTTTTTGTAGTTAGCCCAAACTTTAGGGGTGTTTTTGTAATTATCCCTTAATTATAATTGGTATTCGAATATTCATTTATTCATGGGATAATTACAAAAACTATTCCTGAGGTTTAAGCTAATAACAAAAAATTCAGAAGTTTTTGAAAATTTTAAAAATTCCTTCGAAATTTTATTATGTATTACACTTTGCCCCCTTCATAAACAAAAACATTTCAAGCGCCTCTTTACATTTGTAAGAATATTACAGTTGCCCCATTACATTTAAGACATGATTAACTTCAAGTCTCCAAGGTTATTTTTTTTTCAAAGTTTTAAACTTCTGGTTTTTTAGTAATTACCCCGAATCTCAGGGATACTTTTGTAATTATCCTTTATTCATTTATCTTCAAGTCCCTGACATGTATAAATACAAATTTATATATAGCCAAATAACATTTATAGTAATTTCTCATTGTTCTCGCACACTACATTTCAGCTGAAACTTCACCTGACTACAATTATCAAGTTTACATAGGCGTTTTTCATTCTAATTTCTCAACAGAGAAAAACAACAAATAGAAAATGAAACAAAGAGAGTTATTACAGTCTACAATGGAGTCTATCTTGCTCTGTCCTCACATGGCTTCTAGATATGTCCTTCACAGTGCAACATCCTGACAATGCCATGGTTTGCTCAAGCTCATCCTTCAACGTATCGATCACTTGTCTCACCCCGTTTTCTCCCTCTGCAGCCAAACCATAGATAACCGGTCGTCCAATCTGCAAAATATCGATAGAGAACGCTTAGTACCAGCAGAGTACACTATAGAACATCATATTACGAACACAATTAAGAGGGTGTTTGGCTGAGCTCATTTAGCAAGTTGTTTTTAGAGGTTATGAGATGGTAGATCTTATTTTGAAAATTGAATTGTTGAATTGTTTGGATAAAAGAAGACGATAGAGCTTTTGAGACGTTAGTAACAACAGTTCTGTAATTAAAATGGTCAAATTCTAAAAGATATTGTTAAAATCAGATCTTATTTTGAAAACAAGTTGGGTTTTCCTAAAAAGGGACAATTACAAAAACCTCCCTGAGGTTCGGGCTAATTAAAAAAACCCAGAGATTTTTGAATATTGCAAAAAAACCCTTAAAGTTTGATTACATCTTACATTTCCCCATTCATAAGCAAAACACATTTCAAAAGCCTCCTTAATATTTCTAGAAATATTACAGTTAACCCCTTAAATTTAAGATATAATCATACCTGGGGGCTTTTTTTTAATTTTGAAATATCTCTGGATTTTTTTGTAATTGGCCCAAACCTCAAGGGGTCTTTTGTAATTATCCCTTTTTAAAAACAACTTATAAGTCCTAACATTTTATTTTGAGCTTATAAGATTTTTGTTTTCCCTCAAAGTTTACAAAAACACCTTTAGAAAGCTTACATAAGCTTAGCCAAACACTCTCTAAGTCCTAACATTTTACCATAACAGCTTGTGCACCAAGAGCTAAGGCCTTGAATATATCCGAACCTCGCCTCACTCCTCCATCGAAAAGAACTGGGATTTTCCCTTGCACTGCAACCACCACCTACAATCACATCATCGCTGTCATTGTGTTTTTAGTAGCTTACCAAGATAGATAAAATTACAAAAATTGCCCTTGAGGTTCTCTCTTGCTTCAAAAAGACCCAACTTATCTATCAAAATTATAAAAATCCCTTCAACATTTTTTTTTCTACTTCACAAATTGTACCTGTTGAGGAGGGTAATTATAAAATAAAAATTTCAAGGGGGTATTTGCGATTTTGAAAGAAAAATGGGTTTCTTTTGTAATTAGAATAAATTTCAGGGGCAAATTTTGTAATTTACCCTATATATACACAAACACATATATGACATAGAAAAGAATAGACAACCTCTTCCAGAACAGTTATAGTGGCTGGAGTATAGTCTAGCTGACGAGCTCCATGATTAGAAACAATAATCCCCGAAACACCTACTTCCAAGGCTCTTAATGCTGCAGATAGATAATGAAAACGTAACGAAGAGATTACAGTAAAGTTCAATATTACAAAATTTTATGTCAGATACTATCGAGCTTCTTTTCACCATAACCAGGGACGGAGCCAGCCAGAAGCGAACATTATGGGGCAGGGATTTATCTTTTCTTAAAGGTAGTGGATAAAGAGGTGTTTCTAAATTTTTTAAGGGGCAAGATTTAAAATTTTAGTAATTATATAAAAAAAAAGCTATATTAATTTGAAAAAATCTAGGGATACTTACAAAAAACACCCCTGAGGTTTAGGCTAATTACAAAAAAAACCCAGAGATGTTTCAAAATTACAAAAAAAACGCTGAGGTTTGATTCCATCTTACATTTTCTCCCTTCATAAACAATAAATATTTCAAAACCCCCATGATATTTCTATAAATATTACAGTTAACTCCTTAAATTTAAGGCATAATCAAACCTGAGAGGGCTTTTTTGTAACTTTAAAACATCTATGGTTTTTTTCTTTTTGTAATTTGCCCAAACTTCAGGGGGTCTTTTGTAATTATCCCAAAAATCTATGAAGTTTATCATAACCATGAGTACAAGGCATGTGGTGAAAGACCTACCATCTTCTTGTGTAAGAATCCCCTTAACCAATATTGGCAAATTTGTAATGGATTTCAACCATCCTATGTCCTGCAAAAAGTATTAATTACAAACACATTTTTTGGTGAAATGAATAATGATAAGATCTATAAAATGAGGATGCCAACGAAGTTCGTTGTCGTGCCTTTAACCTCAAATTAGTACGATTTGCGTGGGAAATAACCGTAAACAAGCTGTATATATTACTCAGTCATATGATCAAAAAAATTGCAATGCGGGCCGAATGAATAGTGGCAAATATGGACCAAAGTTTCCAGAGAAATGTCTTCAAGCCATATTGATTCCCAGGAAATAAAATTAGGGAGAATTACAAAAACACCCCTGAGGTTCGTGCTAATTACAAAAAAACCCAGATATTTTTGAAAAATACAAAAAACCCCTTGAGGTTTGATTCCATCTTACATTTTTCCTTTAATAAACAAAAAAATATTTCAAAAACCCCCTTGACATTTATAAAAATATTACAATCTTTGGGTTTTTTTGTAATTAGCCAAAACCTCATGGGTGTTTTTGTAAAATTATCCCATAACATTATGAATTAATACCTTCCAACACAAAGAATCATCCAAGATCTTATATGCAAGGGCTTCAATATTTGAACCCTTATCCTGTACAAGGATAAATAATCAGTTCATAAACAATTATCCATCGAAATAGGAATATGATTTGGAGCTCTTTATGCTCGTGCTCTTGCATTTGCACCGTTAAATCGAATTAGTTGGACATTAAATATATTCCAAGTGATCAGTAAAAACTTACACTACATGCGAAAAGCGGTCTCTTTAGTGTTTCTAGTCGAAATATTAGACCATAGAATTAGAAGAAATCCCTTTACTTACAGAGACAACTTCTGTTGAAATGAGCCCTTCGAAATTCTTCAACTGAGGCGAAATCATCCATTCATCCTGCAAAGTGATCATGGACGACTAAGCAAGTATAGCAAGAAAAGAAAAGAAAAAGGGATAATTACAAAAACACCCCTGAGATTTCGGCTAACTACAAAAAAACCCAGAGATTTTTCAAAATTACAAAAAACCCCATCAGGTATGATT
Organism: Rehmannia glutinosa; assembly: GCA_016081115.2. Taxonomy (NCBI): domain Eukaryota; kingdom Viridiplantae; phylum Streptophyta; class Magnoliopsida; order Lamiales; family Orobanchaceae; genus Rehmannia; species Rehmannia glutinosa. The sequence goes on along the minus strand of JABTTQ020002324.1, from coordinate 121,151 downwards.
ATGTGTTAAATTTAAGGGGGTAACTGTTGTATTTTTATAAATATCGAGGGGTTTTGATGTGTTTTGCTTATGAAGGGGAAAAATGTAAGACGGAATCAAACCTCAAGGTTTTTCTTGTAATATTCAAAAATCTCTGTTTTTTTTTTGTAATTAGCCCAAACCTCAGGGGTGTTTTTGTAATTATCCCAAAGAAAAATTGTATATAAATGGAAGGGATAATTACAAAAACTACTCCTGAGATTTAGGGTACTTACAAAAAACCCAGAAGTTTTTGAAAATTACAAAAATTCACTTTACCCCTTCATAAGCAAAAACATTTCAAATAACCCTTTTGTATTTGTAAAAATATTACAATTAACCCCTCACATTAAACACAGAATCAAAGGTCTTTTTGTAATTACCCCAAACCTCAGGGGTTCTTTTGCAATTATCCCTAAATGGAACAGTGATTGCCAACTTAGAAAGGCAAAGACAATGAACTAAATTTCACTTGTTCTTAATGTCGGCCTCTCTTCGGCCTAGTCTCGGAGTATCAACAGTAAGAATTATAGCCTTATAACCATTTCTTTCAGCTCTTTGCACCATTAGAGCTGATATATCACGCTTTTTGTACACCTGGTAAAGTGGACTAAAACATGAATACATGTGTTCTCCAAAATTACTCGAGAAAAATTAAAACAATACTAAAAAGAACTTAAAATATCACGAGAGCTTTGGAAAGAATACATACATATATTTGGAAGAAACGAACTGCGTTGCAGCTCGAAGCAACTTCCTCCACTGTGCATGTTGAATTGAAGGATAACACCTACAGTGGATGATGCTATCACCATTTAAACACGAAAAAGAAAATTTTGTGAACGATTGTATGAGACGGTACCATTATAACGTTTGAGGTGGCCGAAGCTCTGGCAGTTGCAATTTCCCCTGTAAAAAGTATAATCTCCAACCGGAATTAGAATTAGAGAAAATTACAAAAACAACCCCTGAGATTCAGCTCAATTACAAAAAAACTCTAATTTTATTTCAAAATTACAAACAACCCCTTTGTATTACAATGAACCATATTTACTTAACAAGTATCTCCCTCTTGAGGGTGTAATGTGTAAAGTAGAAACAAATGTTGATTATCTGTAATTTTGAAAGATTGATATTTTTTTGGGTAATTAGACTGAAGCTCAAGGGTATTTTTTGTAATTAATCCTTAGAATTACTAATTACATTTAAGGGATAATTGCAATAAATCCCCTGAGGTTCGGGGTAATTAAAAAGAACCAAGATGTTTTTGAAAATTACAAAAACATCATGGGGTTTTTTGTAAGCAAAAATCATTTCAAAATCCCCTTACTTTTATACAAATATTACAACTACCTCTTAAGTTTAATACAAAATCAAACCTCAAGGGTTTTTTTGTAATTTTCAAAAACCTCTGGTTTTTTATGTAATTAGCCCAAACCTCAAGTAATTTTCAAAAATCTGTCTTTTTTGTAAATAGCCCAAACCTCAGGTTTTTTGTAATAATACTAACATTAATTCAAGAACAGATAAGTTTTATGAATATTAACCTTCACGGTGTGCCAATTTGTGCATGGCCGTCGGGGCAACCATGATGGGGGACGAGGTGCTGTAACCCATAATAGTTGTTGACATATCTATTCTTCTTATATCCATCAGAATTCGAGGACGAATACTGAGTCATGCAGAATAGTATGCTAAAACAATGAGTATTCAGGGGCGGAGCTAGACCGGGAATATTGGGGGGGCTGAAAAAATTTGGGGGCCTAAATCAATAAAAAATAAATATTTAGTACTAAAAATTAATATTTTAAAATAAAATATACATAATATGGAGATTTCAAAATTTTTTGGGGGCTAAATCAATAAAAAATAAATATTTAATACTAAAAATTAATGTTTTAAAATTAAATCTAAATATAATATGGAGATTTCAAAAATTTTGGGGGGCCTAAGGAAACGCCCCTGTGAGTATTCCAATGTCGATCGGGCACTAATTGAAACAGGTGTTGGAACTTACATGATATTTCGAAATGCTTTCACGTTTTCTTCAAAAGTGTGCTGGTCTTCAGCTCCTCCAGTATAGAAGTCATAGTACATTTTCGGAAGAGCAAGCCTTGCAAGCTCTTGAAACTCACTTATATGTTGTTCAGCCGTCATTTAGACTGCAAAAAACACCAAGTGCTCGCTAACTTTTTTGAAAATTACTTTCACATTTCCCCTAAAGCGAGGCATCACAAAAATGTTACGTTAACATCTCCGGGTTTTTTTGTAATTAGCCCAAACCTGAGGGAGTTTTTTGTAATTATACGTATATGAAATGATGTGTCACTTCCTATTGCCTTTTAAAACATTTGTTCTCAGTCAATTTTTGAAAACTACCCTTGAGGTTTAGTCTTATTACAAAAAAACTCCAATTATCTTTCACATTTACAAATACCCCCCTTCAAGTGTTACAAATACCCGATGAGGTTTGTATTTACGTAATGAATACCCACTCTATAGGGTGCAATTTGTATCAAAGAAACAAATGTCAAATGGTATTTGTAAAATAGTTCCGGACCGGACTTCTTGCTGTGAAATAGTTCCGGACTTCTTGCTGTGAAATAGTTCGTATTTTGTTGGTCATAAAATTTCCCATGTTTTTTTTGCTGCCTCTGGTCAGCCTCTCTCAAAAGTGTTAGTGTGTGAAGAAATATAGGAAGATGGCTAAGAAAAGAACACACAAGATAGCTTGGAAGAGGAAGAGAATATTTGTATTCACTCAAACTTGTTTACAATGTTTGATAGTTTATGAGGTTATGCCCTTATTTATATTACTCCACCTCCTTAATGAACGGTGATGATTCATTTGATCCTATAGTTGGGAGTAAATCTCTAAACTTTCTCCATGCAATATTATATAACATGACATTTACAAAGGGATGCTCTAGAATTCTCCTACCATTCTCTACAAAACTTTTACAAGTTCTAGAGTATCCTATGTACAATTGAGCCTAAACATTTTGGCATATGTACAATTGAGCCTAAACATTTTGGCATCTTGTGGCTTGGAGTTGGGCTAACCTCTTAGCTCATGTGTAGAGAATGTCGGTCCAAATTGGCAACCCGTTAGCCGTTACATCTTGCTTTCCATTCGTGTATTCGTCTCTTTTAACCCTACTAATAAGAGAAGTATTATTACGAGTTACGACTGAAAATTTTGAGTTCGTCAAAATAATTGATACATTCTATTATTCTATAAACTTGTCTAGATGTAGAATTCAAGATTGAGAACCTGATAATTTATAGGGATAATTACAAAAAGGAGTAATGACAAAACTACCCTGGTGTTTGGGCTACTTAAAAAAACAAAGATATTTCAAAATTACAAAAAAAAAAACTCTAAGGTTTGACTGTGTTTTAAATTTAAGGGGGTAACTTTATTATTTTTATAAATATAAGAGGATTTTTTAAATGTGTTTTGCTTATGAAGATGAAAAATATAAGACGGAATCAAACTTCAATTGGGGTTTGCAATTTTAAAAAACCTCAAGTTTCATTTTTGTAATTAACCCATACCTAAGGGGATTTTGTACTTATCCCTTACAAAAGTTACCCTTGAGGTTTTGCCTTTTTTTTTTTTTTTTTTTTTTTTTTTTTTTTTTTTTTTTTGGGGGCAAACCAAACAATCTAATCATCATCTTGCCAAAATATTATCCAGTGGATTACAGGGTTTCAATTTCATAAGCACGCACAAAAAACATATACATTTCCATATGTAAATACACTAGCAGGCTCCTGTTAGCCCGGATTCATAAGTCAAAGGGATAATTACAAAAACACCCTAAGGTTTAGGCTAATTACAAAAAAAACCTTACATTTTCTCCCATCATAAACAACAATCATTTCAAAACCCCCCATGATATTTCTAGAAATATTACAGTTAACCCCATAAATTTAAGACATAATCAAACCTAAGGAGGCTTTTTGTAATTTTGAAACATTTCTGGGTTTTTCAGTAATTAGCCCAAACCTCAGGGGGTCTTCTGTAATTATCCCTAAGTCAAATACATAGTTACAATTTGCAAAGTGACAAGTTCTTCCAGTTCACATCAAGCATCAGCTCCAGGACAATAGCAAATATTTCATCACTTGGAGGATCTTGAACCATTTCGTCCTTAATATTGACGCGGTGGACGGGCTGCAGCGCGACTAACTCGAATAGCTCTGCCATTAAGGCCGGCGCCATCCAATGCTTCAACGGCATTGTTGACCTCTTCGGGCGAACTGTATGTAACAAAACCAAATCCCCTTGATCGACCACTTTCTTTGTCATAAACCACCCTGGCTTCCTTAACCGTTCCGTGCTCACTAAACAAGGTCTCGAGGGCAACATTGTCAACACCCCATGCAAGGTTACCCACGTAAAGTCTGTTGCTGTCGTCGTAGCTTGTCCTTTCTCGTCCTCCAAATGAAGAGTTTTCCCTCTTAGGAGGAGGTGATCCGGAATTAACTCTTAAAACCCTACCCTCGAGCTCATATCCATTGAGTTGTTGCTCAGCAGCTCGGGTTTCCTCAATTGAAGACATCGTCACAAAACCAAAACCCCGACTTCTTCCTGTGGATTTGTCATAGATAACCTCGGCCATCTCAACACCTCCGGCTTGTACAAACAACCCAGCAAGTACATCACTGTCAACACTAAACGGTAAATTCCCCACAAAAAGTTTCAAGTCAGCCGAAAAATTCGGTTCTTCATGGCTAGAAAAACCGAGGCGTTCCTGTTTTTCTCCCTGTTCCACATTTTCTTCCAACTCAGACGAAATTGAAACATTTCGGACAGACCTGGAATTGGGGTGCGCGTAATTGTTAATGGAAGAAAGCGCGTGGACGAGTCTTGGCAGATGTTTAAGGGAAAAGGGAGTTAAGACAGCCATTGCTACTGTGTGTTGTGTGTGTAAAAAGATCCCTTGAGGTGTTTGCTTAATTACAAAGAAATTCAGTTATGTTTCGAAATTACAAATACACGCTTGAGGTTTGTTTATGTTTACAAATTATCCCTATTCATGGTGCATTTTGTAAAATAGAAACACAAGTCATGGAGGTAGTCATAATTTTGAAAAATATCTGGGTTTTTTTGTGATTAGGCTAAACGTCATAAAGGGTAGTATTGTAAGTATCCCTAGTTTATAACATTAATGTGAGTTTCGATTTCACTAGAAAGATTTTGATACCTAGTTGGCTTGTGCACTTTTCTCATCTCCCTCTGTTGTATGCGTGCTTCCCTGTTTGAACGAGCAACGCCACCTCTAGCATGCTTTTCTGACAACATTTTCTGTCGTTCCCCTTCATTGTCCCATTTCTAAATCACGAGAACGTAAGAACAATAATCGTTACATGATGTAATAGACAAAATGAATAGAACATTAACACACCTGTCTCATAGTTTCCAATCTGTAGAGGTTCCTGCCTTTGATGAGGAGTTGGTGAAGTGGAGGCAGTGGTTTCTTTCCTTTACTCCATAACACCTCAATCTGATCAGAACAGGCGAGATCAGTTTATTTCGTTTCAACGCTTAATCAATTTATCATCTAATTTCAACCAAATTTGAGAATGACTGAAACTAAATTACAAAGAGTCTAGTGCTAGTAAGGGAGTCTTTGCAAAAAAATTGCTTTTAGAAGAAGTGATTTAGCAGAAGCTAAAAGTAGTTGAGAATCAGAAGTTAATAGTGTTTGAAAATAGAATCTAAAGTTGAATTAATTAATTGAGAGTGTTCGATCAATAAGTTGTAAAAGTGTTTCCTTGTTTATAAAAGTCAAACCAAAAGCAGAAGCTAGCGATTGCAATCACTAAAAACTACTTTTTTTCCAACCTAAAGCTGGGAATCACTTTTATTTTAGTGATTAGAAACGCTCCCTAAATATTCTTACATAATGCCCTGTAGTGAAGTATGTTTTAGAAAAGCTCAAGTCACCTATGAATGCTTACCTGATATACTATTATACAGTAAAATTACAAAAATAACCCTTAGTGTTCAGCCTAATTACAAAAAAAAAATCTAGTTATCTTTAAAATTACAAATACTCTCGAGGCATTACAAATACAGTTAAGGAGTTTTTGAAAAAATAATTGGGTTTTTTTGTAAGAAAACCAAATCTCAAGGGTAGTTTTTGTAATGGAAATTACACATCAATCTTTTCGCGATAGTTTTACAAAAGCATTCCCCACAACATTATCTCGGCTAATTAAGTACTGCTCTAGGTAACATGTGATAAATAATTGGTCACTCTTCTCTAAAAAAACACGATGCATCCAAATTCTAATCCATTACACGAAAAGCAAAGCAGAAGTTGATCAGTGCGGCTCACCGTAAATGTATGTTGCTGCTTGGCAGCCCCATAGCTCTCCTTCACAATACGACCTGCAACAACCCTTGTGCCACAAGGAGGACCATTGGCACTACGTGATGCAATATTGAACCTGATGAGCCATCAAAAGTCACCCGTTGAGCAGCAGTTTAATGCAATCTTTCAAAACTAGAAATGCTCATTTCTGTTATATAATTTCAATTTTGGGCCAAAATATATGTATCATGGATGACTAAGATAACAAATTACTATTGCTCCAAATGCCCATATACTTTAAGGAGTGTTTGCAAACACTTATGCTTTTGGAAGACGTGATCAAGTTAGTCAAGAATCAGGAGTTGGTAGTGTTTGCAAATAGATTGAGTTAGGAGAGTGCGTTTGGTGGATAAGTTGTAAAAGTGTTTTATTTGTGTGTAAAAGTCAAACGAAAAGCAGAATCGGAAATCTAAAGCATCCTTCCCCCTGCTTTTAGATTTTGATTAAATGAAGTTGAATCAGAAGGTGAAGCTGCAAACACTAAGAAGTGATTTTTTCCACCTAAAAGCTGATAATAACTTTTTTTAGTGTTTGAACACACTCCCTTAATCAAGTATCTGCAGTAGTACTAATTCTTCGCATTAACTATAACATGAAAAGAGGGTAAAGTTTCAGAAAAAATGTTTTCATTCAAGTTCATTAGGATAGGGTAATAGAGAAATTAATTAGAGTTTCGGCGAGCTGCACGCTTACATTTCATACACATTCTGTTCAAACATGACTACATCTCCCATGCACGCATCACCTGCATAATTTTAAAGCTCAAATAAGACATGAAGGACGAAAAACAAAATTTAAAAGAAAATTATGATTAAGATAATCTTTATCCTTTGGGAAACATTCAATTAGCTCTAAAAGTTCAGCTTGTCAAGTAGCAGAGGAGTTCCGATGGGAGGAAAACAATAACGAGTTCATCAGCCTCACCCCACCCCCCACCTTAAAAGCCCCGGGTAAATGTATTTTGACTAAAAAAATTATGAGTTTCTTCGGGAGGTCAAAAATAATGCCTACCCGTGATTGTGGTGTCAAGGTCATTTATAATTACAAAAGACTAAGCCACAAGCACAAACAATAATACATGAAAGTTTAAACTCCGATTTCAAAAACATGAAGCAAATTAAAGAAAGGATTACCTTTGCAATTCAACACAAAACTAGAAGCTGGATATTTTTTCTCCCCACCTCCATTGACAATACTGAAATATGATTATAGTCATGAACGATTTCGGATTAAAACAAAAATCTACTTGTATACTCAAAATCAAATTAAAAGAATAAACTGAAGATTACTCAATATGCTCCTTAATCCGCAGAATTAGAGTCTCTTTATTGCCACTCAATCTCAATCCATGTTTCCTTAAATAAATCTTGCATTGCTCCACTTTCAGTCTCTCCACCTGACCAGCTGCCATCATTGCAAAACATCATTTAAAACACATTATACATATACATAAGGAAATATACATGGAAAAGCTTGATCCATTGTGTTATAATTAAACAAACCTTCAATAATTTTCTGAATATTTTCGTAACTTTTTCGGTCCTCCTCATCAAGTACCGGCACAACCATTTCTATCACATCCGACCGTTCCTCTTCTTCATTTTCATCCTTTCCCTTGACAATACTAAGAAATCAAAACATGGCTCCAATAAGATTTCACAAATAATGTTTACAGAAAAAGAAAAAAAAACATTTCATCAGCAAAGAGAATACATGAAAATTCACAAACTAGGAAACAGGAAAACATAACAGAAATTACAGAATGATAAATAACCCATCATTTCCACACATACACTTGCCATCAATAAAAAAAATAGGCATTGTCCATTTGACAAATTTCTCAGAAAAAGATACTAATATTGAAACTAAATAAAAAAAAATTACGGAGATATAAAAAAAAAGTAAATAAATTCGAACGTGGGTTTTTCTATAAAAGGGTTTTTAATTACCAGGTCTTGGTTTTCTTCTTGAGGGAGAGATTAGAGAACGTCAACCGGGTCTCCTCAAGAGCATCAAAAGTCGGGTCTTCTTGTGAATCATCGGAATATTCTGAATCATTTTCAGATTCATTATAAAGTTGTTCCTCGGAAAATTCCATTGTTGTCTTGAGAGAGCTTCAAAAGAAAAGAAGAAACTGCGAGATTTTTTTTGGGGTTACACTTTTTTGGTTTGGAAAAAGGTACCGTTGGAAAATGAAAATTGATTTAACATTGGTTTTTTTAACTTGTGGGCCAATTTTAACTTGTTGGATTGGGCTTTTTAACAGGTTTTATATATCATGGGCTTGCTGATAACAATGTGGGCCTAAAAGAGGAGGGTGTGGCAAATAAATTAATTTATAAAAATGGGGTTACCAATATTGGTATTAGGTATATGGCCTTGGGATGTAAAACAAAAGAGTTAAAAAGAATAAGGGGGAATTTTTAAAGTATCCACTGTGGATAGTGGATATTGTTATCTATCCATAAACATAAGAAAATTCTTTTTTACCCAATTTGATAAAAATGCTCCTCCTTTAATTTGAAGATTTTAAATTTTGAAACTGGTGCAATTAATGTTTTCCTTGAAAATTATGTACACTTCCCTCCAATGTCACACACCTATGTATAAAATCGTATAAACATATTGTGCCTATATCGTGTCAACCCCATGTACATATACATATACATATCGTGCCCAAAATCGTGTAAATATCATGCATATCACGCATATTGTGCCAGTTTATATCGTGTCGATACATATCGTGCCTCATTTAATATTAGACACGATATCGTGCCTCATTTAAAATTGGATTGAAAAATGAGGCACGATATCAAATAAATGTTCGTGTCTATACATATACATATTCTCCATTCTAACTTTTTTGCTTTAACTTTTTACTTTAACTTTTGCTTTAACTTTTTGATTTAACTTTTTGTTTTTAACAAGGTATCAAATATCGTGCCAATATAGAGAAGATATTGTGCCTCCAGTTAAAATAGGCACGATATCGTGCCTAAATTTAATTGAGGCGCGATATTGTGCCTAAATTTAATTGACTGAGGCACGATATCATACCTATATTTGGCACAAACACGATGTCGTGCCTAATTTTAACTGAGGCACGATATATATCGTGCCTAATTTTAACTGAGGTACGATGTATATTGTGCCTTTTTTATGTATATGTACATATTTAAAAAATTGTCTATTAATTTTGAAAATTGTTTCAATAAAATTTAAAAATATTTGTAATTTATTAAAAACTGTCAAAAATCCACAAAATCATTTTAAAATCTAAATATTAAAATATATAATTTATTTTAAAAATAAAAAAAATCGAAAAAATCTATAATTATTTTAAAATCTAAATATTAAAGATTATAATTTATTTTAAATATGAAAATTAAAAAATAAATAAACTTTTTTTAAACATTTGTCATTATCTAAAATATGAAAATTTATTTAAAAGTCTCAAATATTGTTCAACACCATGAAAAGTGGATTAAAAAATGAAAACTGTTGAAGGCTTTCGAAAAAAAAATCATATTTTTTATAAAATACAAAAAGTGAGTAGAGAGAGGAAAAATAAAGAGATTGGGTCCCATCTACTTTTGCATTTAAAATTTAAGGGTATTTGAGTAAAAGAACCACAAAAGTGGGTAGAAAACTTTGGCCTTGTTTGTTTATGTTTCCAAAGCCCCATTTCTAATTTCCAACTATTCATAGAAATGGAATCATGTTTGTTTCTAAAATTTCCAATGGAAATCATCATTTTCACTTTTCACTTTTCACATAAAACAGCATCTCAAACCTACAATATATATCTAATGGGACCCACTAGCCTACAATCTTACAAATATAATATTATATATTCAATTAAAATATTCAACCATTATCAACTTTTCAAATTATTATATACATAAAATACTATTTCAAAACTACTTAACCAAACATAATCTCATTTCCAAAGCTACATAAAACTCATTCTCATTCACTCATCCAAACATAATTCCAGTTTTTACACGAAAACCAATAAATTCTGAAAATTCATTTTCCAACACTAGAAACTAGAAATAGTCAATGGAAACATAACCATACAAGGCCTTTATTTTTTATCCTACATGTCAAAAAACTTTTGCATCTATTCCAAGTGGGTAATTTGCTATATTTGCTCAAAGGAATAATATCCAAAGAATATCTTTAGAATAACTTATTTTGATCTTCAAAAAAAAAAGAGAATAACTTATTTTGCAATCAGACGTGAGTTATTCTGAAAGTTCATTCACAATTAATCATGATATCTAATATTCTCTTCTTATAAATTAATAAAGTGATTTTACCAGTTTACCCTTGAAAATAGTCCAAAATTGACTAAGGGATGAAGGTAGATCCGCACATTTCTTACGATAAGGGTTCGACCGAACTCCTCCACACTATTGATCATTTGACAAAAAAGTTATTCAGATGCTGCCATGTGAACCAATATGTTCGTACACATGCACCACTATAAAAGTCAGACACAATTATCAAGATGTTAAGTTTTTATTGTTCATACTCACTACTTCACTACTTTTACTTCATATACCTCACAACCCGAAATGATTTAAGCATCGGAGGACTGCCAAGGGCCACCACCCCGGGATAGCCTTAATGTGTGTTCTATTTCGGTCATCCACCTAAAAGTACCTGAAGTGACCTGAAATCCGAGCCTAAGTGGTGACTTTAAATACACTGATTTACTTAGTCAGATCATCAACAAATCAAAATGTATATATTGTGGAAATTGTCCTTTTGCCATCTTTTCTTGCAAAAGTTGGCACTAAAAATAAAGATTCCTAATTTAATATTCACATGCAAATCATCTTATGATCATTAGTTAATTAACTTGTTATTTTCATCGTTGCACTAACTTTTTCGATGATCAGTGTTTAAAACCAACAATTATTCGGAACAAAATGTATATCCAATCAAAGACAAAAAGGGTTTCAAAGATCTAGAAGAATATCCCCTTGAATGTCTTTATCAAATTACTAAAAAAATTGCATATATAAGAATAAACTATAAAGTATATATGGTTTATATAATTAATTAAGACCTTTCTAACACGTAAACTTTGTCATTAATTAATTGCTTGCTCATTCTGTTGAGGAAACAAACTTAAAAGCAAAACTTTTACTACCCCAAAGTTTCTGCACAAGTAGTGGAAATCAAAAAGCTCAAGTTAAGGGCTTCATATTTTGTGTGAGTCTTTAATTCTCTCTTCTATTCTTATTTTCTCAAGTAAGGAATGTTCTTTTTGAGCAATCTTTTTTTCTTTTCTTTTTTTTGTTTGATCGATTTGCAATTACATTGTTATCTAAAATATGAATCAATAACTAATTGAATATAATGAATAATTAAGTACCGAAATTTACATAAGATATGGTGAAATTTAAAAAATATTCATATTTTGGAGGACCGGACCAAGAACTCACATTTGTATAGTTTGGAGTGTCAATATGTGCTACATAGCAAGAATGATTATTTAGCTTTATATCTTCAAAAGTATATAGCTTCCCAATAGTCGCATATATATTAAGTTTTCCAAGATGGAAGTTCAAGCAATGATTATTTAATAAATAATGTTATTGTGATTGAAATTGTAGTTTTCAAATCCTCCACCCCTATTTAGTGTCAAATTATTTTTGTGGAATAATTATAGAAATTATCCTTGAAATTTAGCCTAATCACAACAATCTCCAGATATTTATTCAAAATCACAAATATACCTTTAAAGTGTTGCGGACATCCCCTTGAGATTTGTATCTACCTAACAAATACCCCCTTTTGAGGGTGTAATTTTTATAAGAGAAACAAATATCAAATAAATGTATTTGTAATTTTGAAAAATAATTATTCTTTTTTTTCTGTTAATTAGGCTAAACCTCATCTATATATATATATATATGTAAATATCTCAATTTTTATTTAATAAAAATCCATTCTTTTTTTGTCAAGTAAGATACTATGTTAGTTAATACGCGTATCATACTCGTATAGTACCTATACATACGAATAATTGAAAAATACTTTCGTTTTCCGTACACATTCTGAAGCAGCGTTAAATACTCCATATTTTTCAAATAAAACGTTTAATACTCGTATTGTAGTTATCTGTATAATACTTGGCTAATAAAACTTTATTTTAATATTTTTATAATATTTAAATAAATCAAAAAATCATTAAAATTTTATTTATAAGTATAATTACAATATTATAAAATAATAAATAATATTAATAATATATAAATATAGTAATTATTATTAAATAATTATTTTAGATTTATGTTAAGTTATAATTTAATATAATAAAAAAAACTATGTATTAAGTTTTATATAATCTAAGTATAAATACAATTCACTTAAAAACTCACTAACTATTATTAAATAATTATTTTCAATTTGTGTTATAATTTAAAATAAATTAATAAAGTACCTAAAATTAATTTTAATATAATCTAAACATAAGTATGAATTATAATCTATGTAAATATAATGTTAAAATAAGTCGTATTATTATTCCCGAACAATCATATTATATTCGTATTAAACCCGTACGTTTATGGATCTATATATTAAATATTTCCGTATTTTTTACTGGTTTAATTTTTTCGCCATAACTTTCAAAAAATATTCATAATATACTCGTACGTCCTAAATAACGGACTTTTTCCGTCACGTATTTAACTAATAGGGGTAAGATATTGATGTCTTGAGCGTACAATTACCATTCACATTATCCTAATAAAAAAGTGTCTAGCTTAACTGCAAACTTTCTTTTGGTGCATTAATGTATTTATGATTTGAAAATAAGTATTTAAATATATTTGGTCTCAAATAACTCACTCAATTGTAATCTCCCTTCCACACTTGTTAAATTTCTTACTCTGATTCATCATTTTGAAAAAAGGACAGTCCAAGGTACACTTTTTATTCTGATTCTTGTGATCATATATTTTCAATTTCCTCCTAAAACTGTACTTTTTTGACAGAATCCCCATCTGGGCTGGTCAAATTCTCACTAAAAATCAAATCTTTATTGTGGGTTTTTATTCTTTTTTATTTTAATTTTTTGCAGCTTAACTTCACAAATGGTGTTGGGTTCCGCTGTTGCCTCTCCACTCTGCACATGGTTAATAGCAGCATGCATGACTGTGGGAAATGATAAGAGAGATTTTTACAAGCCATCAATTTTTTTGCAATGCCCAAAAAAGCTAAATAGGAGAAATTTGGTGGGTCAAAAGAGCAAAAATGGTGGTTCTGGAATTAACAGTTTGATGAGTTTTTGTCATTTTCAGCCCTGTGAAGAGTATTATAATTCTCAGAGATTATCTTCTTCTTTTGCTTTCTTTGAGGGTAATGTATTTTCAGTTGGTCCATTAAAATGCAAGCAGAGGAGTTTGAGTCAGGCTTCTCATTCTGGTAAATAATTGACACTTTCTTGACCTGGTTTTTTTTTTTTTTTTTTTTTGGAATAATTACAAAAAGTACCCTGAGGTTTGACCACTGTTGTAGAAAGCGCTAGGCGGCAGAGTGGGGCCTAGCGTCTAGGCGGGGTTAGACGGGATTATGCGGGCCTAATCGGAAAAAAAAAAATCGTAGGCAGACAAGGAGGGCCTAGCGTTTAGGCGGGGTTAGGCGAGATCTGGGCGGGATTAGGCGGGCCTAATCGAAAAAAAATCGTAGGCAGACAAAGAGGGCCTAGCGCCTAGACGAGGATTTTTAGAACAGAGGGTTTGACCTGATTACAAAAGAAATCCAACTAATTTTCAAAATTACAAAAAGTGTCATGAGGTTTGATTTAGTGTTAATATTAAGGGGCATATGTATGGGGTGATTTTGAAATATTTTTGCTTGTAAAGGGGGTGACGTTAGACAAAATAAAATCTCAAGGGTATTTTTGTAATTTTGAAAGTTAGTTGAGTTTTTTTAGTTAGGTCAAACCTCAAGGGTGCTTTTTGTAATTAACCCTTTTTCTTTTTTCTTGTGTGGTGTTCCTCATTTTATTAGTGCTTGATTTGGTTAGTTCAAGCATTTTTTACCTTTGAATTTTATTTATTTTTCTTACATGGTTCTTGGCTTTTTGCTTTCTTATTGTGCATTTTGTTTGTATAGGTGTCAAAATGTTTTGCATCCCTTGGAGTTTCTTTCCTAATTTCTTATGTATCTGTTTTGGAATTGTATGCAGTTAAGTTTTCCTTGCAACAAAAAAAAAATGAAAAAAAGAGAGTTTTAAATCACATTGTGTTAGAAATTTAGCTATTATGGGAGTGTTTACCAACACTTTTGCTTTTGGAGGAATTGATTTATTGTCGCGTCCGTTGGGAATCAGAAGTTGACAGTGTTTTCAAATAGAAGCTGAAAATTGATTAAGTTAAGAGAGTGTTCGGTAGAGAAGTTGTAAAAGTCAAACCAGAAGGAGAATCAGAAATATGAAGCACCCATCGCCGTGCTTTTCAGTTATAATTAATTGAAGCAAAATCCATATGAGAATGAGAAGCTGACATTTGTAAACACTAAAATGTGATTTTTTTTTTCCAACTAAAAATTGAGAATCACTTATTTTTAAGTGTTTGCAAACACTTCCTGACATCTCTAACAACTTTTGGATTAGGTGGTCATTCATCATATCTAACCACATGTAAAAAATTGTTTAACATGCTGTGCATAAAATTTAGGAATTGAATCATTTTTGGTTTCAATGATGTTTTATCGATTAATTTTGAACTTTGAGACTGCTAAACCTTTGTGATAGGTAAAACATTGGCTGTAGCCGAACAACTTGTGAAGCCAGTCAAAACGGACAAAAAAGTTACGAAAAAGAAAAGGAGGGTTGTTGTAACCGGACTTGGTGTTGTATCTCCTCTCGGACACGATGCAGATGTATTTTACGGTAATCTCCTCGAAGGTATTAGCGGGGTTAGCCAGATTGAGGCATTTGACTGTTCTGAGTTTCCCACAGTAAATCTTCCTTAAACTTACTCTTATTGTAATTTGTAATTACTGTTTGTATTGGGGGGAATTTATGAAGGCGGCTTAATTGCAAAATTGGTCCTGTAAATACTTCGGCTATTGATAAGTTCTAATTTATGCAATTTTAGTCCTACAAGTTCTGTTTTTGTGTGATTTTAGTCCAAACTGGGTATTTCAATATTTCATTTGTTCCCACATTAACCTTGTCCTTTAGCCAAAATACCTATGACCGGTAAAAGTTACTAACTTACTGCTATTTTGACTAAAGGGTAAAATAGACAAGAACCGAAACTACCAAGTGTTAGAGGACTAAGTTCAAGTTACAGGACTAAAATTGCAATTAAGTCTTATGAAATATACGGGAATTTGATACGTAGCTCGTTGAAAAACAGCGAATCGCAGGAGAAATCAAGAATTTCTCAGCAGATGGTTGGGTGTCACCAAAGCTTTCAAAAAGGGCAGATAAATTCATGCTTTACTTGTTAACTGCTGGCAAAAAAGCTTTGGCAGATGGTGGAATTACAGATGAGGCCATGGAGAAGTTAGACAAGGCTAAATGTGGGGTCATAATTGGTTCTGCTCTTGGGGGCATGAAGGTAAATATTTATAAATCATGATAGGATGATGATATACATATATATTGCTTATATTTGTTTAGAATCTCTTGAAATGCTTAATTCATTTTTTTTGGGATAATTACAAAAACACCCTTGAGGTTTATGCTAATTACAAAAAAACCCAGAGATGTTTTAAAATTACAAAAAAAAAACCTAGAGGTTTGATTTCATCTTACATTTTCTCCTTCATAAACAACAAACATTTCAAAAAACCCATGATATTTCTACAAATATTACAGTTAACCCCTTAAATTTAAGGCATAATCAAACCTGAGGGGCTTTTTGTAATTTTGAAATATCTTTGGGGTTTTCTGTAATTAGCTCAAACCACAGGGAGTCTTTTGTAATTATCCCTTTTTTTAACAGGTGTTTAGTGAAGCTATAGAAGCTTTGAGGGTATCCCACAAGAAGATGAATCCTTTTTGTGTACCTTTTGCAACAACTAATATGGGCTCTGCTGTCCTTGCAATGGATTTGGTAAGTTATATTTTGGGATAATTACAAAAACTACCCCTGAGGATTAGCCTAATTACAAAAAGTTCAATTATCTTTCAAAATTACAAACGTCCTCAAGGTGTTGCAAACACCCCCTTTGAAGTTTGTATTTTACCTAACAAATGCCCCCCTGACGAGGGTGTGATTTGTAAAATAGAAACAAATGTCAATGGGGTATTTATAACTTTGAAGTTTGAAAGATTACTATCTGGTTCTTTTGTAATTAGTCTAAACCTCGGGGATAGTTTTTATAATTATCCCATAAATTTTCATGAGATAATGATGGATTTGTTCGTGTGAATTGGGAAACATGGATCTGAATACTGAATTGCAGGGATGGATGGGTCCGAATTACTCGATATCTGCAGCTTGCGCGACGAGCAACTTGTGTATACTAAGTGGAGCAAATCATATCATAAGTGGTGAAACAGTAAGTGTTTAATTATCTTTGGTTACATCTTAAGTTTGCTTGTGGTAATGTGTCTCAATTTTTATGTAAATTACAATTTTGCAGGATATGATGCTCTGTGGAGGCTCCGATGCAGCAATTATTCCCATAGGTTAGCTTTAGAGGGTGTTTGGTTGAACTTATAAGTTCTATAAGATGTAGGAGCTTATGAAATCTTAGGATAATTACAAAAACACCCCTAAGGTTTGGGATAATTACAAAAAAACCCAGAGTTCTTTGAAAATTACAAAAAAACCCTTGAGGTTTGATTCCGTCTTACATTTTTCTTGGTGATTTCGGAAAACATTTCAAGAAAAAACCTGACAGTTACCTCTTAAATTTAAGGCAAAAAAAAAACATGAAGGGTTTTTTTGTAGTTTTGAAACATGTCTAGTTTTTTTTGTAATTAACCCAAACCTCAGGGGTGATTTTGTAAATATCCCTAAAATCTTTTAATTAAGTTCAGTCAAACACCCTCTTAATTCACTCTGAATGTCATTCTTTAATCCGTCTTCGACATCTATCATCAACAAATCATGAATATTATTACAGGGGTGGGAGGATTTGCTGCATGTCGAATCCTGTCACAGAGGAACGACGATCCAACTAAAGCTTCTCGTCCTTGGGATATTGTATAGCGTCTGTTTAATATTATTCATCTTCTTTGAAATTGTTACGACGAATCTAGTAAATTTCTATCGTCCTAGTTTATTTGTTAGAAACTGATGCTGCAATTTGATTTTGCTAGCACCGTGACGGATTTGTCATGGGAGAAGGGGCCGGCGTGCTACTCTTGGAAGAACTAGAGCATGCCAAGGTACGCTTATCAGATATGTATATTTAGTTTTAGTTATTTTTAAGGGATAATTACAAAAACCTCCCTTAGGTTTGGGCTAATTACAAAAAATCCAGAGATTTTTTAAGTTTGCATTTTTCCCATGGGCAAAAAATATTTCAAAAAAAAACCCTGACATCTATAAAATATTACAAATTACCCCATAAATTTAAGGCAGAATTAAACTTGGGGTTTTTTTGTAATTTTGAAATATCTCTGGGTTTTTTTGTAATTAGCCCAAACATCAGGGGTGTTTTTGTAATTATTCCTATTTATAATAACCTAAATTCTGAAGCCAAAGCTATGATTTTAATTGTGTTTCTTGTTTTACTGTAAATGATAGCGGAGAGGTGCAACTATCTATGCAGAGTTTCTAGGTGGAAGCTTCACATGTGATGCATACTATACGACCGAACCGCATCGTGATGGTAATTGTTTTTGGGGATAATTACAAAAGTTACCTCTGAAGTTTGGTCTAATTCCAAAAAAGATTCAATTATCTTTCAAAATTACAATTACCCCCCTCCCTAAAGTTTTCCAAACTGGTTTTTTTTGAAATTAGCCTAAACCTTAGGGATATGTTTTGTAATTAACCATAGTTTCTTCTCTTACGTCGTCTGTGTTCATTATTTGGTAAATCGCGGTTGTATTCAGGAAGAGGAATTCTTTGCATAGAGAAGGCATTGGCCAAGTCGGGGGTCGACAGAAAAGATGTCAACTATGTAAATGCTCATGCTACATCAACACAATTAGCTGACCTCAAAGAATACCAAGCTATCGTTCGTTGTTTTGGACAAAATACTGAGGTGATTGTCTGAAGAGCCTGATTTTGGTTGGATTGTTTTTTTTTCTCGGGCATTTTCGTGTTCTGAAATGGTTTCTTTCAGCTACGAATGAACTCTACAAAATCTATGATCGGTCACCTATTGGGGGCTGCTGGTGCGGTTGAAGCTATCGCAACTGTCAAGGTAATTTGTGCTACAAAAGATACTTGTAGCTAGTTTTCTGCTCATACATGGAAACTATAGTGGTGTTCTAGTAATTTGCATGAAACCTGTTTCATAATAAGGTTAATTACAAAAGATACCCTTAAGGTTCAGTCTAATTACAAAAGAGCCAATTATATTTCAAAATTACAAATACCCCCTAACATTTGTTTTTATTTTACAAATAGCACATTCGAGAGGGGGATATTTGTAATTTTGAAAAATAACTGGATATTTTACCCCCTAACTTATATTGAACAAAATGAATTTATGTTTCTAGTTTCTATTAGATTATCACGATGTCTCAGATGATCAATACCATAAGGGAACGACAAGAGATGAAAATATGGCTTCTAACCGTAAATGATAATGATGGTGTTATATGATCCATATAGCCGACCCCACATAGTAGAATAAGGCTTAGTTTGTTGTTGTTGTCGTCGTCTATCAGATTACTGATCTTGATTTTTTTGTTAAAGGCCATACAGACAGGATGGGTTCATCCGAATATCAATCTTGATCATCCCGACGAAGGCGTGGTATGGTTTCCTAGCACGGTTAACTTTAATTCTCTATAATTTTCCCTCCATTCTAACCAAAATGTTGTCATCCCAGGATACAAATGTACTAGTTGGCCCCAAGAAGGAACATCTGGACATAAAAGTAGCACTCTCTAATTCTATCGGCTTCGGAGGACCAAACTCATCCATTGTTTTTGCACCCTACAAAGACTAACCTGATGCATATTGCCATCACCAACAAACCCAGTAGTAAAGTTCTGTAATTTGCATGATACTTTTCCTTGCCTTGGGTTTGTACATACTTAAATTTTACACTACAATTGGAAGTTCATAAAATAGTAAAGCAATTGGGGAGTGAATGGATATGCACAAAAATGGTTTTCTTGAGTGAAGTTCCAACTATCTATCATCTCAGATAAACATAACCAGAATTTTCATTGTGTATTTTCAGCTTCTAGACAGAAAAAAAAAAAAATTTGTTTTTATACCTAGAATCTGAGAATCACTTTTATTTGCAAACACTCCCAAAATGTATTCAATGGATGCGTTTCCCCAACTACTACTAGGCAGTTGCAATGTTGCAATTCAAGGTCAATCAGCAACAACAACAAAAAACTAAGCCTTAATCCCACTACACGAAATTGAAAATTAATTTAAAATTACTTATATCAAAGATCAAATAAAATAGATAACACGAAAAAACGATAGTGTGACACGAACACGACACGATAACACGATTTGTCACCCCTAGTCTAACCCTCAGATAAAAAGCAGCCATGAACTCAGATATTCACGCATAACAAGGCTTATCACAAAAAGCTTGCATTACCATCTCAAATCATCATGGAATTCAGAACATGCACGCATTAGATTTTAGAGCAGTTACGCCCAAATATGTTAGAAAAATCTTCATAATTTTCCATAAAAATGGCGAATGTGAGAAACTATGTTTTTTAAGTAGATAAAATATGTATAAGACGTCTATGATGCAACGATGTTTTTCTGTGATGTTAAACCGATGTCTCTTAATCAAATATCTCTATTTTCCACATGCTTTAAATTAGTGCGTCCTCAAAAAAAAAAAAAAAATAGTCCTTCAGAGGATCTTGCCAGTGATCTTGAAAGATGAAATGCAATTGCGAACTAGGAAACTGCAAAACATGTTAGCAAGATCAAAACATCTCGTCAACTGCAAATGGATGAGGGATCACCAGAACTTCTTTCTGACCCAGAAGAGGAGGAAAACAACTCCTAGAACGACAGCAACAGGGGCCCATTTCCGAATCAAAGCCTACAGTGAACGATCAATGAATCACTTGTATCATCTTTTTAATGAATGCAGGAAATTGATGCAGGAAATTGAAGTGACGCAATTTTCATGAGGTAATGAAGAAAAAAATACTGCTGTACAACAAAAATCAGCCGACATATTGGTTTCCTCATACAGCAATTTAGACACTCCCGAATAAAAACTAAAAAATTGATGTGGAATATGTAAAGCTCCTATATTAAAAACAAGATTTGATATTGGAATCTCAAGAATCGGTATTGAATATGATTGTCTTAAAGTTGGTGTTGGAAAAGTAATTCTGCTAAAAACTTACTCTTTAAGTGACAGCTAAACAGAAAAAATAAAAAACTTGCGCAAATTATGACTGTTAAAGCCCATATCAATTGAACGTCTAAATCAGAATACCTGGCAACAGGAAAATAATCAAACTAACCTGGCGGTTCAAATCTTTTGCCTTCTCTGCATATATGCGAGATTCAGATGTCAAGCGACTGGACATCTGACTGACCACTGCAAAAGGTTCATATTAGAATAATATAGCTAGAAGATATATGCAGTGAAAAAGCATATAAAAACATGACGTTATGCACAAACGAATCCCAAAAGTCAAAGAAACAAGAAACAAACTATAAAAAGGATCCAACCAGAATGTAAAAATGCGAGCTCAAACATCATGTCCATCATATACAAGCACTCACAAATGCCAAATTATTACTTACGCCAACATTGTTTATCAAAATATCCCAACATAATCTCAACAATAAGAGAAATTTAAAGATGAAATCACTTACGGTCCAACTTTTCACCAACACCAAGAACTTCTTGTACATTGCGAGTCATTATCTGGTGAACTTCATAGAGTTCGTCATTCAACTTCGAAATATTCCGTTGAGTTCTTGTATCCTGATACAATTTATTTGTCTTCTGTATGAATGTATCTGACAAATGCAAGAGAAGCCAGTAATCAGAAACAAAAAATACTCACTCTAACAAATATGAAATGAAACGGAACAAACAGTTCTTACGTGCTTATATATACCTAAAGGAAAAGCAAGGACAGTAACTTACCAAATTTGATAAAAGCATAAGGTCTAGCAGCAGTTTCAATCTGATTCCCATACGCACGCTCAAATTCGCTCTTGAGGTCTTCCAGATATTGGAAGGAAAGCTTCTTAGGATAAGCACGATCACACATTGTCAAATAACACACACGCCCTTCAATAATATAACTAGGTACCCAAGTTAAGGTCATATATTTCCAATGAAGAGGGAAAAAAGATACTAACACGAAATTGAAGTTTTGAACACATTGTGATCCCAAAGTCTAACCCGAATGTCCTAATAGTATGTTATGCAGCTGTGGGAATTCATAGACTACCATTACGTCATGCTAACAAGTTTCAGGAAACCAAAAGGCGGCCAACATATGGACAGAAAAGAGTTTTAATAAATATCTGCAAATGTGAAATCACCAAAAGCCCATAAGTGCATTCAATTTTACTACTGATTATATCCAACTGATGGGTGAAACTACAGTAAATATGCATTCCCATAATTTTTGATAATATGGAGCACTTGCAAGCCACTAAGTTAGTCGGAAAAAGAAGCAGCTAGGAATGATTTTCCTCCAAAACGAAAGTGTCATATGCAGTGATGTACAGTTACATGGTCAGGACACTACCCTTTTTTTTTTTCTAAGTAAAAGACAAAACCCAAGTCCATGTGTGTCTCTGATACGACATTTAAACGACGCATTGCAGTTGAAACTCGTCCTTCAGTGTAAGCCCCATTACATGTAAACAAGCAAAGAGAAGGTTATAAAAAGCATAACTTAAACTTGCAAAAGGATACTGGAATATATAAGGCCCTGTTTCAATCGACATTCTTGAAGGCTCATTCTGGCCCCTTGAGAGGTTTTTGAACAAGGACTTAACCTGCTGCTTGTAAAAGTCAGCATCCGGGACATCACGTCCATCATCCAGTCCCTCGGCTAGAGGAAGGCCATCAGTGACACGAGCAATCAAAGTCAATTTCACCATCTCTATTTCTTGAGCTCACACCTGTAAGATATTAAGTAAAACTAATTAGTCTAAAAAAGAGACCTGAACTATTACGAACTGCTTAACTCTATGCATATATTCTCCAACTTGTCAAGAAGGGCGTTGAAATGATATTGTAGAGAAACTAAAACTGCACTATGGAAGTTGTCATGCTCACATCCTAAGCAAGTACACGTTAATATTAAAGTGTAGAAGCAAGTTAGACTTCAATATCCTATCTCAACTAAGAAAATTGGTGGTGATAACTTAAATATTTCTTATGTAAATAGCTTAAGAAACACCAAGAGTGCATGGCTCATGTGGTGATAATTAAGTTGAAACAATGACAGCATTTTCAGGAAAACCTGCCTCACCTCATACCACAAGAGTGAGGTAAAGACATGAGAACCTTAACTCTGCTTACATTCAGGGCAACGCTACAAATGCAACTGAATTTAAAATACAAGGATATTCTTATGGTTTCTGAACTTGCAACAAAGCCATTACTGGACGGGTGTTATTCATTTTGATAGCATTAATAATGCCGGAGATGTTCACAAAAAATTCTGTGTGCCACATTCTAAGAAAATACCAATAACATAAACAATCATCTATTCTTTTTTCTTTGCAATCATCCTTGTGCAGAAGCAGATGTCGCAAGCTGTATATGGAATCCGGCTTAAACATTTCAAGCGAATAGGCTATGTCAAAATGCAAGAAATTGCTAAAGAACATATACCTATTCATTTGGTTTATAGAACTTGAAGGAAATGCTAGTACCAATACATAAACATGAGAGGCATTTATTAATTAATACGTGAACCTCGATTAAAAATCTGAATTGTTATTTAGTCTGAAGAAAAGCTAGAAAATCCTACTTTCATTGATTTTTCCTTTCCTTTTCACTTCCACCAATCTTGATTCCAAATGGAGGTCAATCAAAATACAAACATAAGCAATCGCAAAGGCCTAATAACACTTCCACCATTTTCACCAATAATTCACCCCGCACAAGACACATCAATTAAGCTCGAACCCACCATGAACCAGCACAAACATCTAAAATTAAAACCTCACATTTTCAAAAAATTATAAAAACTAAAGAAATTGAAAAAATAAAAAAGGGAAAAAAAGTTAATCGCAAGCATGTAATGAAATTCAGAAACATAAATGGACCGAAAATTTGAAATAATCACACCTATGAAATGCGCATGTGAGCCCTCCCCCTAAGCGTTCGGGGATCCCCGATCTTCAATTAAGTTTAGCAATTATGTGATTTGGTGCCTCTTTGATAGATCCTCGGCTTGAAAACTGAATGGTCTGAACGAAGGATTTGGGTAATAATCGGAATATACGAGTTTTGATTGGGGGAGATACAGAATGAGAAAAGGAAACTGGAAAAGGGTTTTCGAAATTTTGACTGAAAATTGTAGATGACAACTAGTTTTATTGCCTTTTCATGGCCACGGGAAAATGTATTGACGTTGCCAGTGAGTGTACAAAATAAGTACTGTGCGCCTCGCCGTACCCAGCTATTTCTCTACTTTAATGGGTTTTTTCTTTTTCCCCCTTCTAACCCAATTCCTGTATGATCGAACCCGGTCATTCACCCTTACAACACATGTCTCAATCACTAGAGCACAAGGTTGATCCCTTGTAAGCTTTTATTGGACACTTGGTAGTTGTATCATATATTGTCGTATAATGCCATGTCATACCGTGTAATTTACTATCGTATATTAACGTGTGATATCATCGTTCAATCATAAACAATTTATCTTTTTTTGACTTATCTTGGCAAGTCGTGTTGTGTCATGTCAATACGAGCATATTCGTGTAATGACAATCACTCATTGTGTCATGACGTTATCGTGTCATCACTAAACACGATACGATTACACGATTCGTCACCCCTAATTGTATACTTGTAGTTCTATGCATTTCATTTACTCGTATCTCTCTAGATCTAATTTCAGCATCAAAAGAATTTTCACAGAGAAAAAATACGCGCCCAGAACACTTGTTAATTAGGGGTGATTGCGATCCGATTTTTTTCTAATAATTTTCAAATTGAATTGCTATTTGCAGTTTTGGGCACTGGCAACTTGCTTCTCCATGTAAAATCATAAGTGCAATTTTGGGCGACGTGGGCAGTGGTGGGCGGTCTGACAATTTTGATAAACAAAATATTATTTTTTCTATTTTACAATATCTAGAGAATACCAAAAAATGTAAAAAGTTGGAAAAAAATATATTTTTTGTTTTAAAGCAATATGAATTTTGCAAATTGAATGCATCTTGTATTTTATTTAATTCAATTACACTCAAAACATAATAAGTTAGTTAATATTTATTTTCATTTCACAACACAATTAATTTTTACAACATTAAAGAAAGAATATAAAATGCATTATTTTTTAAAGGCAACATGCAAATCAAATTTTGTATTCACCGAATTAGTTCTTAAAATATTCTTTGTCTAATTCTTTAACTAAAGAAAATATATATTTTTTATTTTGCTACTTAAATTGTATAAGTGTGGTGCGGTGCAATTTTGGGCGGTTTTTTATTTTCAAAATCGAGACCACACCAACAAAGTTGTGTGGTTCGGACCTTTTTTTTTTTGTCGATCCAGAGTATCCCCGTACTAGCCGGGGGCACAGACCCCACACTTCCTTCGGACTATGGGACGGTTCATGAGGTTTTTTTTTTTTTTTTTATCACCCTAACACTTATTTATCACATGCATTAACAATACCTTAATCTATAGCTAACATCCAATTTGGACTTGAGGAGCCAAGTAATACCTCATTAATGCTATTTGTAATTACTTTACCCATGTACTACTATAAAACAACTTAATCGTCCGTATTATTAATTTTACGAAATTATTATAAAATTTAATAAATGTGTATTTGTATTCTAATAATATTTTGGGTTTATTGCACTTTGCCTCCAAATGTTAGCGGTTTTTGCGCTTCGCCCACTAAACTTTGGAAATACACATTTCGTCATTTGAACTATATGGTTTGTTGCACTTTATCTCACTCAACCAACCAATCAAAAGCTGACATGTCATGATAGGACCAGGTCAGCTCCAAGTGCATTATTTGCAAAATGTTCAAAGTTAGGCATGCAAATGAGAAATTACCAAAGTTTAGTAAGTAAAGTGCAAAACTCATATGATAGTTTAGCGGGCAAAATGTAATTATCCTAATGTTTTTAACTTGATTAACAATATTAAATTCATTTTAGACTTTATTATAAATTTAGTGCTTATTTAAATTAATAAAAATAGTTTATATTAAATTATTCATAGTAGAGTATTAATTCTCAGTTGATACATTACACTTATAAATTTCTTATTCTTCATAAATCTAAAAATGTCTATTATATTTAAAGCAATTACTGTTAAAGTTTAAATAATTAATAGTTCTCTTATTAATGAAGGAATTAACAATATTTAATAATTTGAAAAAAATTTATTTACTAAAAATTATGTCTATTTATTTGTTAAATGTAGTTCTATCAAATTTGTATAAATGGGATATCTTTTGTTAACTAATATGAATTAATCAATACATATAGAGTGAATTTACAATTTCTTTTAATTATTTTGTTACCATATATTGAGTTTTAGTTATTTTTACGGAACACCATTATATTTTTCTCGCAAAATTGGTTCTGTAATTATAAGACGGTAGTAAAAATGTCACTTATTGCAAAAAAGTCCTGTAACTATAGCAAACTATCGATTTTGATCATGCAAAATGAACGATTTGCAAAATAATTCTATAACTATATGGAAATCTCGTTTTCGGTACTAATCTCATCGAATTTCAATCGCGTGGGCTGTACATGAAATTCCCAATTACCAGTGGAAGTAGGACCAAAACTGAGAATTTCATATAGTTACAAGATTTTTTTGCAAAACGTACAATTTGCAGGGCCAAAATTGAGACATTTATATAGTTTCATGATCTTTTTGCAAAACGTGGTTTTACAAGACCTTTTATCGTTATAGTACTAATTTTGCAGTTTTGCCTAATTTTCTAGATGATTTATTAACCCACTACTCTTAATAATTAGCCAAACAGGGCATAGCTAAGTCTCATTAGGGATTTCGGATCACGGGCCTGATGGTTCGCTTTCAGATGCTTTCAAACGACGAAGAAACTCTTGAGCTATCAGAGTACGCCTCTTACAATTTCCCAAAAGTGTTTATATAGTTATATAATCGCTCTTTTTTTTCCTCACTCTCTTCAATTTCCCATCTCCTTGCTTTTATTTCGGTCTGTAATCCGATTTGTGTATTGACAACCATAAACCGTAACAATATTCAGACGTTTAAGCATACGCAATGGACCGTGGCAGAGGCGGCAACCGTGGCGGCAGAGGTGGTGGAAGGCAATATATCGCCGGATGGCGATCGTCGCCCCGACCTACGGGTTATTACGTCGTTCGTCGCGGCCCTGTAGTATTATCATCTCCTTTATGATTCGTTACTATCTCTTTTGCCTTTTTCTTTAGTATATATGCTGTGCTGGATTTTTGGTGGAAAACATGAGTTTTTGAAGCTTCTTTTAGTGTGCTGATTAAAAATTCTAGTTGAAGATTTTTTTTTAGTAATTGTGAGAGGTGACGTTAAATTTTTCGAAGTTACATAAATTAACAATTATGCATGGGCAGGTTTTTCATTTGATTATAAAGTGTTAGAAGCATTAAAGTCTGAACAAAAATAAAGATTGGGATTAGAAGTAAGGGTGAACTAGTGGAAGGGGAATCTGAAGGTGAAATATTACTCTGGATAAATTGCAATTTCAGTCATGTAGCTATAGGGTGTAGAAATCACAATTTGCAAAAAAAAGTCCTATATTTTTCAAGAAACTCTCAATTTTAGTCCCTTGGTTGCCGGAAATTGGAAATTTTTGCCGGTAAAATCCATGTGTCCACATTTCTGGCCGATCTCGCTGATGCGAACCAATTCCATTTAGGTGAACATCCTCAAGTAAGTTGGCATGTTATTGTGACAAACTCAGGAAAGAAAACTCACTCGCAGGATGTCCACACAAGCGAAATTGATTTGCACATTAACGGGTTTGGCCAGAAATGTGGACACGTGGATTTTCCGGCAAATTTTCCAATTTTTAAAGACCAAAGGACTGAAATCGATAGTTCTTTTGAAAATCATAGGACTTTTTGCAAACCGTGACTTCAACATGACCATTATTACCACCCCCTATAGCTCCAAAACTAAAATTACAATTTAGCTACATTACTCTACATCATTGCATATTTACATTCTTAGCCTTTTTATTATGTTTTAGGGACCATTTTACGTGCCTAACATACTAGAATTATAGCTTAAGAAGATTTTCAAGGTCTTATGCACTAGTTATATGGTTAGTTATGGAACTTTTAGTAACATTCCCTGTTGCCCAATTTCAGGTTGTTGCTCATCCGGATGGTGCTTCACCAGGAAGTGGATCTTCCGAAATTGGAAGAATAAATTCGGAAATATCATCAGGCAATCCATATGGGCCTAGTGCTAAACCCAGTGGAGTTGTAAACACAAATAATGGAAATCCCAAAGTAGAAGAGAGTGTTTCTGAAGCAGAAAATCAAACACCAAAACCTTTGGATTTACCATCTGTTGTTGGTCCAGGTTACGGTTATGGTTTTTCCTCATTACCAACCCACTCTGAATTGAGCGGCGGCCGTGGCGGCAGAGGTGGTGGAAGGTACTATGCTCCCAGAGGGGGATCGCCCCGATCTTCAGGTCGAAACGCTGTTCGTTGCAGCCCTGTAATATTATCAACTCCTTTATGATTCGTTACTATCTCTGTTGCCCTTTTTCTTTAGTATTTTGTGGTTTTCTTTCGTTGTTGTGTGCTGTGCTTGATTTTGGGTGGAAAACACGAGTTTTCGAAGCTTCTCTTAGTGTGCCGATAAAATTTTCTGGTTGAAAAAATTTCTTAGTAATTGGGATGGGTGACGTTAAAATTTTCACTACTCCAGTACTTTGGCGAAAAGTTACATAAATTAACAATTAGAGACATTTTTCATTTGATTATAAAGTGTTAGAATCATTCAAGTTTGAACAAAGTAAAGATTGGGATATAAGTAAGGGGTAAACTAGTGGAAGGGGAATCTTAAAGTGACAATATTAGTCTACATGGTTGCATATTTACATTCTTAGCCTTTATATTATGATTTGGGGACAATGTTACGTGCCTAACATACAAGAATTTATGGCTTATGGAGATTTTCAAGGTCTAATGCACTAGTTGTATGGCTAGTTATTGAATTTTTAGTTATATTCACTGTTGCCAAATTTCAGGTTGTTGCTCATCCGGATGGTGCTTCACCAGGAAGTGGATATTCCGAAATTGGAAGGATTAATTCGGAATTACTGTCCGTCGATGGTGTAACGAAAAAATTCAATGGTTTATTGTCATCAGATTATCCAAATGGGCCTAATGCTGAACCCCATGGAGTTGGAAACATGTCACCAAATAACGGAAATCCCAAAGTAGTAGATAGTGTTTCTGAAGCAGAAAATCAAACACCAAAACCTTTAGATTTACCATCTGTTGTTGGTCCAGGTTACAGTTATGGTTTTCCCTCATTTCCAACCCACTCTGAATTGAGAGCCGGCAATCGTGGCGGCGGAGGTGGTGGAAGGTACTATGCTCCCAGAGGACGATCACCCCGATCTACAGGGCGAAATGTCGTTCGTCGCAGCCCTGTAATATTATCAGCTCCTCTATGATTCACTACTCTCTCTTTTCCCCTTTTTTCTTTCGTATTTTGTGGCTTTCTTACGTTGTTGTGTGCTGTGCTTTATTTTTGAAGAAATTTCTTAGTAATTGTGATAGGTGACATTAAATTTTTCACTGCTCCAGTAATTTGGTGAAAAGTTACATAAATTAACAATTGCAGACATTTTCATTTGATTATAAGGTGTTAGAAGCATTCAAGTCTGAACAAGTAAAGATTGAGATAGAAGTAAGGGTAAACTAGTGGAAGGGGAATCTGAAGGTGGTAATATTAGTCTACATGGTTGCATATTTACATTCTTAGTCTTTATATTATGTTTTGGGGACCATGTTATGTGCCTAACATACAAGAATTTATGGCTTATGAAGATTTTCAAGGTCTTATGCAACAGCCAACAGGCATTAGTTATACAGTCAGTTATTGAATTTTTAGTAACATTCACTGTTGCGAATTTCAGGTTGCTCATCCAGATGGTGCTTCACCAGGAAGTGGATCTTCCGAAATTGGAAAAATAAATTCGGAAATATCGTCAGTCGATGGTGTAACGAAAAAATTCAGTGGTTTATTGACATCAGATTATCTACATGGGCCTAATGCTGTACCCCATGGAGTTGGAAACATGTCACCAAATAATGGAAACTCCAAACTAGCGGAGAGTGTTTCTGAAGCAGAAAATCAAACACCAAAACCTTTGGATTTGCCATCTGTTGTTGGTCCAGGTCACAATAATGTTTTTTCCTCATTACCAACCCACTCTGAATTGAATGCAACGACCATTCAGGAACATTCCGAAGCTGAAAAATCATGGGATCAAGATGAACAAAATCAGACTATGGACTGTGGGCTTTTAGATGGTCAAGTCCCTCAGGAATTTCAACGTGGGAAGTGTACTTCTGAGGTAACTGGTGGGAAAGGTGAATATGAGAAGTCTGATTTCCAACAATACGGATTTTCTTTTGATATTTGTGAGGAGAGAGATAAGAACATTCCGAAGCTGAAAACCCCTCTGCTTGTTAAGAACAGAGCGATGAGGAGTGAAATGAAGCGTCAGGCACAAGGTGTCAATATACAGACTTTTAGGTCTGGGATGATTCTTCTAAAGGGTTACATTTCCTTAAAGGACCAGGTGACATATAATAATTACCTTATCTTTGTACTGATTCGCATGTGTTTGTATTGTTACAATCTTTTGAATTTTACTGTCAATCTTGGTGGTACACAGTGCTAATGCATAACAGATTATGAGGTGGACTGAGGTTATGTAGTCTTGTTTATGTTATTCGTAATTGATTAAAGTTTATGTTATTTGTTGTTGATTAGATGATAATTAGGCATGTCACGGAATCATTGCTTACAATTTTGTAACATACTCAATTAATTAGTTTTTAGAAACCCAATTGTGAATCTGATGATATCACATTCTCTTCTACAAAAGTTACATGAAAGAATCCTACAAATGTGTAATAAGTAGGCTTTATGTAGTAGTAGTTCTTGCTAGGTTGTTTCTTCCTCTCATCCTTGTGTCTATTTAGGTCAAATTGATAAAGTCATGCCGGGATCTCGGTCGAGGGCATGGAGGTTTTTACCAACCTGGTTACCGTGATGGGGCAAAATTACACTTAAAGATGATGTGCCTAGGTAAAAATTGGGATCCTGAGACAAGCATGTATGGTGATAAAAGGCCCATTGATGATGCCAAACCTCCCCCTATTCCCGATGATTTTCAGCAGATGGTTAAAGAAGCACTTCAGGAGTGCCATGGTTACTTGGAGTCACATTCTAAAGTAAGGAATGTGCGAGATATTCTTCCTTCAATGTCTCCAAGTATCTGCATCATCAACTTTTACACGAATAATGGCAAACTTGGTCTCCATCAGGTTTGTATATCCAATATGTGTTGTTAAGATATGTGTTGCAACTGTTCGATCCGATGGATTTTTGTAGTTGCATTTTCTGACCGGTTGCGATTGTTTCGTTCTTCACTCTTTTAGGGATAATTACAATTACTACGCCTGATGTTTGGATTAATTACTAAAAAACCCAGAGTTGTTTGAAAATTTCAAAAAACAAAAAAAAGAACGTTGAGGTTTGATTTTGTGTCAAATATAAGGGGGTGATTGTAATATTTTTACAAATGTAAGGGGGGTGCTTGAAATATTTTTCCTTATGGAGGAAAAGAGTAATACAAAATCAAACCTCAAGGGGTTTCTTGTAATTTCGAAAACCTCTGGGTTTTTTATAATTAACCCAAACCTCAGGGGTAGTTTTTGTAATTACCTTTTTTTTAATCTCCAACCTATAAATAGATATACTGGGGCTGTTTCTCTGAATGAATTTAAATCATTCCTTGTAAACAAAATTGCTTAGTTCTTTAGCTGAAATTCAGACAGTTTAGTTCTTTTCTTATGTTCACTAAAACTGTGACGCAGGATAAAGATGAAAGTCAAGAAAGTATAAGAAAAAGACTTCCCGTTGTCTCTTTCTCTCTTGGTGACTCTGCCGAATTTCTATATGGGGAGCAGAGAGACATTGACAAGGCGGATAAAGTTGTATTGGAATCAGGAGATGTGCTAGTTTTTGGTGGTGAGTCTAGGCTTATATTTCATGGAGTTAGTAACATTATTCCTGATACTGCACCTAAGCCTCTTTTGGAGGAAACAGATCTTAGACCTGGCCGTTTGAATCTCACTTTCAGAGAGTATTGATGTTTACATGATGGTATGTATATTCATCTTGTCTAAATTTATCTGCATCTGTTATATGTTCTTCCTCCATGTGTGCTGCTGTTTTGAGTTATTTAGAAGATAAAATATGCAAGGGTATATTGTGTAGTAAGGCTAGTTATAATCGGTAGATGTCTACAACGGGACTTGCTTTGCAATCTTCTTTTAAGATTTAACTTTTTGTTTTTAGTTTTGAATGGTGATTGTGTCTTGTTCTTTTGTAGTTTATGTTTGGTCCCTTCTGATGTATATGAGAACTGATTTTTCAATCACATTAAGGGAGTGTTTGCTATTTGCAAACACTAAAAAGAAGTGATTCTCAACTTCTAGGTCCCTAAGACAAATTTTAGATGGTATTATATGTCCGTGTTTTGGGAGAATGAATGTGTCGAAAATTTAATTATTTTAGAAGGGAGTTGTATTGAGAATGTGAGATATGTTTGGGTGTGTTTTGAGATAAAAATGAGATAGGTGTAATTGAACAACATTAGTCAGATTAAGAGTACGAAGAAAACAGTACTAGTGATTCATATTAAATCAAGGGAACAGTACAAGAAAGGCAAGAAACGACCAAAAGGACAAAGCCATGACACCGAGCGACATCCTTAAGGTTGAAACTTCATTGTTTCAACTTCTTTTCTGAAACGGAAAGCGCCAAATTTTATTATGTGGCATGGCGATTATTTGCACGAAAACAGAGAGTTTTCAGTTTGTAAGAGCGTAGCTGACAGCCCCTGGAACCAAAACAAGAAGCTTTCCAACCAAGGCATCAATTGTGCTAAGCACAACAACAGGGATCCTAAGAACACCCGTCGGGACGTTAAAAACGCACGAGTTGGGCGGTACGGTGACATTGAGATAACAGTTTCCCCCGTCGAGCAAAACAGTATCTGCGACGATATGAGAAAATTATAAAGTCCAGCAGTATTGGTTTGAGTTGACTGTATGATTGCCGGTAGGGACGTGGCATTGGCCCCACAAACGAGATCCACTTTTGCTTGTGGGATCACGTTGTAGGTTCCGGCCAAGGCCACCGAAGTATTGGTGCACGTGATCACACCTCCTAAAACCCCGCCAACGAGTAGGGCGGCGCTTGCCACTGTCGCGGTGGTGGAAACGGAGAGGAGAGTGATGAGAAGTATCCATGGGAAGGCCATTTGCAAACTGTTTGATGAAATGCCTCAAAGGGTTTCTTGGTTTTTCTGTTCTTGTTTCTTGAGGCCTCATTTGCATGCATATTTATCGAGGAATAGTGAAGCGTATGCCCATACAAAGCTTCTCATATGAAATGGTGTTTGAGTTTAAGAATAACTTATCTTACAGAACAACTTGTTTCCTCTTTGAAGATTTATTATATATTGTCGACAAGATTCAAAAGAGTTTTTTTGCAACTAAATAGTTATGTTACCCCACCTTCCACTGGACCAAAAAACTCCACTTTCTCTTGAGTGCAAAGTCAAAAAGAAAGGATCCCATCAAAAAAAAAAAAAAAAAAAAAAAAAAGTCAGAAAGAAAGGAGGGAAAATTTATAGAGCAAAAGCCCACTTTATGTGTATCATCTTGAGCATTTGTTTTTCTGTCCCATATGCCATTATCTGTTACTCCTCCCTGATCCAGCTACAGTGTCATGCACAAACAACATATACACACACATATATATTTAGTGTCGTTAAGCCCAATTACTTACTAGTTTTTCTGGAGCATAATGGCGTAGCCAGGAACCTATAACGGGGTGGGCCGATACACGAAAATGGGGTGGGCCGTATAGAAAAATCGTATAAATTTTAACTAAATTTAAAATATTTTTAAAATTTACTTACTAAAAATTTTTTTTTTCTAAAAGAAGGGGGGCCAGGGCCCAGGTTGCCCCCCCCCCCCCCCCTAACTACGCGAGTGCTGGAGCATGTGAGAGAGCGAAAGCGATAAAACCTTTTAAAGGAATTTATAGAGACTCATCTTCAAACTTCAAGAAACTAACATTAAATGTTCAAAATATTGCTATGTTTTGCTACTGTTTTATGTTGGATTGGGTGCATGTACATATCATATTAAGAGGGTGTTTGGCTAAGCTTATTTAAAACATCTGATAAGCTGTTTTAGGAGCTTATAAGATGTTAGATCTTATTTTAAAAATAAGCTGTCAAAGTGTTTGGATAAAACAAGATAGTTGAGCTTATAAGATGTTTTTATATCTTATAAAATTATTAAGTATATTTTTTGTCTTTTGAATGTTTAAAATAAAGAGCTTATAAGCTCTTTTAAAAAAAGTTGGGGTGGAGGTGCTTTTTTTTTTAGAGGAGCTTATAAGCTCTCTGACATCTTTTTTTTTAGAGCTTATAAGCTCTTTTGGAAAAAAATTACCAAACACATTTTAAGAGCTTATAAGCTCTTAAACATCTTATAAGTTGTTTTAAAGAGCTTATAAGCTCAGCCAAACACCCTCTAAGTGTATATCTTGCATCCCAATAAGAGTAATAATAGCATTTTTTTTTTTAGGGAAGTAATAATAGCATATTAGGTTCATCTTTACAAATGAAAGAATTCATGGAGTACACAAGTAGCCTGCGTGCATGATATACAAATCCGTCATGCAACACAATATGTTATGAAATTACGGACCAAAACAAACTCATGATTATAGTGATGTGAGAAAAATAAATATAAAATGGGCATGGATATTTTACTATTCGACCTTAATTTCAGGTGGTTAGTGGAAGGACTTGTTGGCTGAAATTGTTAAATCTCAACATTGGTGGATTGCAACATTAATGTGCCTGCATTTTCTTTTTCAAACATTTGTCAACTAGCCAACAAAAGTGGACTTTACTGTCTTTGTGACATATGATAGTGGCCTATGGCATAAGACCCCGTAACTGCATTTAATCAATGACTTTGGTACTTAGCAGAGTAGTCAAAACTAGCCCGACTCGGTGGGCTGTCCCGATCGGCCCGATGAAGACCGGGTTAACCCAATCGGCCCGGTCATTTCATGTGTATTTTCAAAACATGAGTTGAGACGCGTTTTGAAAATAGTGGCTCGATGGAATTTTGGGCTGTCCGGTTTTTCTCTTTGGCCCGACGGGCCCACTTAACCCGACTCATTTGACAGATCTACTCCTCTACTACTAAGCAAGGAGAGATAGTAAATTGGCCTGATGTTAGGTGGTGTTAGAGCATTGCTAGAAAATACATTCTTTGTTTTTCTCCAGAACAACTTATTGCAACTAACCAAATATGTAACTATGTAAGGGCTTAACTATTGGCTTGACGACATATGTTGTTTGTGTTTGTGCTGTTAAAACTCAAAAGTACCAATTATAGAAAAACATAATTCTCAAAATTATACAAAGTGGGCTTAGCCAGCTCTAATTTTCCCTTTTTTTTTTTTTTTTTGATAACTCGCCTTCTGCGCTTACGCCCGACTATCGCTCGAGGACAACACTCCCGCTCCTCATTCTCATTGCGCGCCAAGGTAAACCGCGGATGTGCGCGCATTGGCCAGATGTTACGACGGTCTGGCGACGTACAACCGTGATCCTCCTGGTAAAGAGAACAATTATGTTCGACCCCCAATCTACTAATAACGATCTCTCCCCGAATCGAACCCACACGGATGCTATTCAGTATGAGTTCCCACCAAATCTTCACCAGCTCGTATATGCCCCGGAGAGCAATTTGATGGAGAAGGGATAACTAACCAGATCCCCTAATTTTCCCTTGTTTATTTCTCACTTTGCACTCATCATTTAAGTGGGGTTTCGGTCCAGTGGAAGATGGGGTATGATAACTAACATATTCCACTTTGGAAATATTTTAACAATATTATAAATTGAACTGAGGCAACAAGTTGCTTAGTAAGATATGTTAATCTAAACATAAAATTAAATACAATTTTCTGGGGGCTAAATTGGAGAAGCTTTTCTTCTTTTGCTAACATTTACCACCATATCTTCCCAATACAAGTATGGGCATACGCTTCACTATCCCCCTATAACAAAATCCAAGAGCTCTTTGAGACATTTTATCAAACACCTTACAAATGGCCTTCCTATGCATACTTCTCATCACTCTCTTCTCCATTTCCACCACCGCTGCAGTGAAAAAGGCCCTGTTATCTTTTAAAATTATAAGGGATAATTAAGAAAACCCCCCTAAGGTTCGGGTTAATTACAAAAAAATCCACGAGTTTTTGAAAATCGCAAAAGAATTTCTTGAGGTTTGGTTCCGTCTCACATTTTCCACCTTCATAAACAAAAGAACATTTTAAAAACCCGCATGGTATTTATAGAAATACTACAGTTATCCCCTTAAATTTAAGACATACTCAAATCTGAAAAGGACTTTTGTAATTTTGAAGTATCTCTGAATTTTTTGTAATTAGCCCATATCTTAGGGGCTTTCTTGTAATTATCCCAAATTATAAATACGGTGGACATTTGTTTTTAACTCACAAAGTTGCATCCTAGTAAATACAAATCTCAGGGGATATTTGTCTTTTTTGAAAGATAACTAGAGTTTTTTTTAATTAGGCTAAATGTATGGAATTTTTTTTTTGTAATTATTCCTAATAAAAATTTGGCGCCTTTCGATTTCAGACGAGATTTTGAAACATGGAATGTCGCTCTGTATGATGGCGTTGTTGTAGTTATACCTTTTATTTGTTTGTGTTCTTTGATTCTTGGTAAGAAACACGAGGATTAATAGGTTTCTAAGGCTCTAATAAAATGCCAAAATAAAATAAAAGAATTGAAATATTGGCGACGTTGAAGTTGATGATTTCAAATTCGTAATAACAAAATCCATCAAACTTGTTTGGATACAATAGAATTCAAATCCTTAAGCTCATTTTTAAGCTATCTTTTCAAGTCGTTTTCTTGGAATATCAAATCCACTGTATGGAGTAATTTGAAATACTTCTCCAAATCCTCCCCTCAGAATACAAATCCTCCCATCCAAATGCAGTCTTAATCATCAACTTATATTTTTTACCTGCTTTTTTCCTAAGGTTAGAACTCAATTAGCATTAAAACCCTAGATCCTCTTTTGATTCTCTTTTCTTATTCATCTCCTAGTTTATAGTTGGAGTTCATTTACCTAACAATTACAATAAGTTAGTGAGATTACAACAAAAGAAAATTTTGTTCTTGCAAAATATATCTTAAGTTCTTAACATAATGGGATACTCATGACATTGATCTTTGATCTTCAGATAATATATATGGTTATTACATAGAAGAATACAATCATATGAATTATGAACACAATTTCAGAAAGATTTTAACATTACAGAACTGTAAACAAATCAAATCGAGTCGAATAGCACACTTCAAGCTTCATTTGAAATCCCAACCAAAATAAATAAATGGATAATTACAAAAGACCCCTTGAGGTTTAGCCTAATTACCAAAAAAACACAAAGATGTTTCAAAATTACAAAAAGCCCCATAAAGTTTAATTATGTCTTAATCTAAAGGGCATAACTGTAATAATTCTGAAATAATAGGGGCATTTTTGAAATATTTTTTACATAAGCGAATTGATTTTTTTTTGTAATTAGCCCAAACTTCAGGGGTTTTATTGTAATTATCTCATAAATAAATAATAAACTAATTATGAGATTGTAGCATTGCCTAACATATAAGCCTTTGAGAAAAATAAAAATTTTAAGTTAGACATGCCCATGCTACATATATATGATATGGATTAGCATTTAGCAGTACCTAAATATTATAATTAAAGTTACCAAAATTTCCTAAGTATTAATCAATAATCCCACACATCTCTTCCCTATATATAAATGGCAAAAAATGTTTTAAGTTGTTCATAAACAACAAGTATACTTATATATAGCAAAAAAAAAAAAATTGGCTTTTACCTCAAAACTTATTTTATTTACTCTTCTTATGTCACTTATTTTCACATTATCTTCAGCTATAGGTTCATCTAATAATGTAACTCTTGCAGGTGTTATTACATGTCCAAACACATCTTTGGCTACTGCCAGAACTTTCTCTGTAGTCCCACAAGCAAAAGTTGATGTTGTGTGTGGACTATTTCCGGTCGTGTCGAAATGGACGACGACCAATTTTGCCGGTGTTTATTCCATCTCCTTTAGCCCGTCGGATATCTTGTTCAACAACCCGGAATTTTGTCGCCTCAACGTCACATTACCATCGAATTATTGCACATTTGATCCCCCTGCTCGTGCCATAACGGCACCTATAATTGGCATTAGGTCGATTTTTGGCGTTGTGATCGATTATGTTGCTGGCGCCCCGACGTTTGTTCCCGCGTGAAATTTGAAATAAGTGAATCAGTAAAAGTTGTGTTGTTGTTGTACATTGAATAAGGTGCACTATAATTAACTCAATATGAGTTATGTAGTGTTGTTTTGCTAATGTTTTATGTTATGTATCAATAAAACTTTTTTTTTTGATCGGTATGTATCAATAAAACTTTACTCTTATGGTCCGTTTGTTTGCTTTGATTAGGTGTGATATATTAATGGTCCGATGTTTAAGCCGAAATCAGACTCCCTTGGCATGATTATCCGTAATCATGTGATCAGGAGAATGCATATAGGCTTTGTTTGTTTATGTTTCCAATGGTCTATTTCCAATATCTAACTATTCATAAAAATATTGTTTATGAAATTTAGGGATAATTACGAAAAAAAAAAGACCTTAAGGTTTGGGCTAATTACAGAAAAACTCAAAGGTTTATGAAAATTACAAAAATCCCCTTGAGGTTTGATTACATGTTACATTTTCTCCATTCATAAGTAAAAAAACATATAAAAAATCCCCTGATATTTATAAAAATATTACATTCACCCTCTTAAATTTAATGCATAATCAAAACCTAATGGGCTTTTTGTATCTTTGAAACATCTCTGTTTTTTTTTTTTGTAATTAGCCCAAACATGAGGGGTGTTTTTGTAATTATCCCTAACATTTATAATAAAAATCATCATTTTCACTTTCCATTTTTCATATAAAACAACATCTCAAACTTATAATTTCAATTTCACTTTCTTTTGTTTGTTTTTTAACATATTGGGTCCTAAAATTGGGAAAAGTATAAGGTTTACCCAAGTTATTCAATTGTTTGATAATTGGAACAACTTAAGCACTTTTAGGCCTTTACTTATATATTTTCTTAACAGCATAATTTATGGTGGGACTGCTGGTGGGTGGCCAGCCTTTGTGAGCTTTTGTTGGCAGTTAGTAGAGATCATTTTCTTGTGATTAATTTTCACTTCTTTCTTTGGCAGCCAAACTTCCATTAGCCACTTTTAACAAGACATAAATTTCTTGAGATTAAGCATGCAAACATTGGACAAAAAAATTACGCTAAAACTTATGTGAAACGGTAAAATTCCATGAGACCGTGAAACGGTGATACTTTTAGTCTCACGGTCTCACAAGAAATCTGCTGAAAAAATTAAAGCTTAAGGTCTCATTTGTTTTTCATTTCAAAGGTGTCTTTTCAATTTTCCATTATTCCAAAACCTAAGATCATGTTTGTTTACCTAGTTTTCACTAACAATTTTTGCATCTAAAATTATCAAAATTCACAAAACCAATGCTTAATTATTACGGGACCAAATTTCATATTTCATTCTCCTAGTCCGCAAGGCTGACATCGAGATAAACATGGGTGGTTGATTGTTTGAGTATATGAAATAGGAATAGGAGAATGAAATAGAAAATCTGATCCAATTATTACACCTAAAACCTATAGATAA
This sequence comes from Rehmannia glutinosa, assembly GCA_016081115.2. NCBI lineage: Eukaryota > Viridiplantae > Streptophyta > Magnoliopsida > Lamiales > Orobanchaceae > Rehmannia > Rehmannia glutinosa. The sequence goes on along the minus strand of JABTTQ020002324.1, from coordinate 81,271 downwards.
TTACTACAACTATTTCAAAAGATGTGGATCTCACACCATTCATTTCATTACACATCACCTTCTCACATTTAAATATTTGAACATGGGTCCACCACTGACAAATATAAATAATATAATAACCCAAAACTCTTTACAACAATATATTTCCAACATAAAATCAAACCCAAACAAATTTTACATCTAAAACATATTCTCTTTTCACACAAAAAAATCAATAAACCTACATTAAAAATACTGAAAACTTGGAAAGAAACCCAAAGGAGCCCTGAGTTTTTAGGCAAGCCCTCAAGATCATCTACCCCACCAAACCAACAAAAAGCTTCCCAAATGTTCTTGGTGGGGATCCACAATAATGAACTGTAAATGGAGTGTAAGATATATAAAACATATTTAAACATTGCTTAACTCAATAAAAAGTACTTTGTATGAAATAAATATATGTTTCTTGTAGAAGTAAGGTTATCTTGTCTAAGGTTAACTAAAAATGGTTCTCAAGATTGATTTTTCGTTCTATCCTGGGATATTGGTGTCAAACTCAACTTTAAAAAAAAAAATCATCGATGAATCAAATACGAATAGAATATGGGATCAGGTTAGCTGAAGCTGGAGAAGCAGGGCACATGCCTAATGATCACTCGAATCGTTTTTTATGAGAATATGGCATGTGCTCTGGCTCTCCAGCTTCGTCCCTCGTCCCGACGAAGTTAGGACAAGCTATGAAACCAATTTCTAAAGAAGTAATGTTGTACAGGTAAGTTTCTTTTCTCTAGAAGTAAAGGCACTGAAATGTATGTATCTAGTTGGAGGGTGAGAATCAGCTGCCCTTATTAGTACTCTTTTTCATTTCCTAAACTTGCCATCATATTTGATCCATTTTCTTTATTTTACTACAAAAAATCTAATGTTCTTCAACAAACTCAACAACAATAATCCAAGATACTTCAATGGAATTGATCATTTACAAACTCCAGTTATTCATTTTTTTCTGAGCTCAATGTGTCTGATACTTGAAAAGGCTTAATTGCAAAACTGGTCCCATAATTATTCGGGGCTAGCAATTTTGGTCCGGTAGCAATTTCGATCATGTATGATTTTGTTTCTTTACAATTTTGAACTCAAAAGTTCTAAATTGTGCAATTTTGGTCCTGATTTTGTGCAGTTTTGGTCTCAGTTTGGTGTTTCGATATTCCATTTGTATCCACAATACTCTTGTCCTTTAGCTTAAATACCCAAAATACCTACAATTGTAAAAGGTTATAGGATTGGAATTACAATTTTGACTAAAGGGTAAAATCGTCAAGGATCGAAGCTGCCACATCAAGAAGTTACAGGACTAAAATTGCCAATCTGCTAAATGTCCTAGATCTTTTATTATGACCTACACTTTTAGGCCAAAAATGGATGAATGTCAATATTTTCTGATCATATACACACAGTTTAAGCAAATGCCATTGCCTCTCTTTCTGCACGAACCAAGTTAGCGTAAATGCCGTCTAAGTTGGCAGCCAGTAGCGTGTCGTGGTCTCCATATTCGGCCACGGCACCGTCTCTCATAACAGCAATGAAGTTGGCTTCTCTGATGGTCGACAGACGGTGGGCCACCACGATGGTGGTGGCGCGTTTGGACGCCATCTTAAGCGCGTTTTGGATGTGTTTTTCGGATTCCAGGTCCAATGCACTGCTTGCTTCATCCAGTAGAAGCACTTTTGACTTCTTTAAAATCGCTCGTGCAATAGCGATTCTCTGCTTCTGTCCTCCTGATAGATGTAGTCCACTCTCACCAACCTGTGTGCCCAAATGAAGAGAAGAAATTTAACTATAGGTAATATAACAAAAGTGATTGTCGGCTTTTGGCTGGCAAAAAGAAATAAGGTCGTTTTTAGTGTTTTCAAATGTCAGTTTCAGTTTCTGATAATATAATCAGAATCTAAAAGTACGGAACGCTTTAGATTTCTCGATTCTACTTCTGGTTCGACTTTTACACACAAAAAAAGCAACTCACCACACGCTCAGAGTTTTGTAACCACTAAAAAAGTGTTTCTCACCTTTTGGCTGGAAAAAAAAAACACTTTTTAGTATTTGCAAATGTCAACTTCTGCTTCCAATCATTTAATCAGAATCCAAAAGCAATGAGATGAGTGTTTTAAGATTTCTGATTATGCTTTTGGTTTGACTTTTACAAACAAATAAGTATTTTTACAACTTTTTCACCAAACACTCTAAACTTCTGATTCTATTTGCAAACGCTACCAACTTTTAATTCTCAACTACTTTTACTTTTGCTGACAATAAATCACTTCTTCTAAAAACTGAAGTTTTTGCAAAACATTCCCACTATCTTTTAACCTATTCGACTTTTAGCTTTTCTTTGCAAACGCTACCAACTTTTGATTCTCAACTACTTTTACTTTTGCTAATGATAAATCACTTCTTCTAAAAGCCGAAGTTTTTGCAAAACACTACCACTATCTTTTAACCTATTCGACTTTTAGCTTTTCTTTGCAAACACAACCAACTTCTTCTGATTGTCAACTACTTTTCGATCATGCTAATTAGAAAATCACTTCCTATAAAAGTAGAAGTTTTTACAAACACTCCCTTAGTACTTCACATCTTGAAAGTCTTAAGAATAAGCTGGTTGTCCTATTAATCAGTAGCTGGTAAGTGGTAATATAATATGCAAACTGCAAATACTGAACCTTAACAGAATACTTGAATTCTCACTTAAGCTTTAGAGAAGAAAAAAACAACACTTTGCACTCTTAAAGTCATGTATCAGAAAATTACCTCTGTTTCATATCCTTGAGGAAGACTACAGATGAACTTGTGAATATAAGCTTCTTTTGCAGCTTCCTCAATCTCGGCCCACGACGCGTTCGTATTCCCGAACGCAATGTTGTCTCTTATGCTACCCGCAAACAGCGATGGCTCTTGCCCGACTAAAGCAATCTGTCGTCTCAACCACTTCAAATCAAGATCCATCAAGTCGACGCCTCCCATCAAAACCCGTCCCCTTATCGGATCATAAAACCGTTGAGTCAACCACACGACCGTTGACTTTCCCGACCCGCTCCCTCCCACCAACGCCACCATTGTCCCGTACTTAATCTTGAGACTAAAATTGCTCAACACGGTCACATTCGGCCTAGACGGATACGCGAACGTCACTTTCTTGAACTCAACATCAAACGCCTTCGAACTCTCAAGTTTCCTCCCTTTCTTACCATCGTCCCCTATCAAAGGCCGACGGTTAATAGTACCCAAAACGGCCGGTATAGCATTACCAGCCGTCGAGGTATCTGGCGCTAGGCCCGCCAGCTGTCCAACCGAAAACGAGCTCAGGACAAGTATTAAGAAAATCTTATACACGACCCCGAAATTCGTGTAGCCTTCTTTCACTAGATACGCGCCGAAATAGAGTGTTAAAGTGTAAGCTCCATACATAACTCCTTGAGAAAACCCGAGAACCGATCCGAGAACTTGTGATCTCTTAACCGACGTCCGTCTAGGCTCGTTTAGAGCTTGATCGAACGACTGGACAATATTTTCCTGCGTGCCAAACGTGGCCACGGTTCGTATACTAGACACCGCCCCTGCAGCTATCGTGCTAGCCCGGGCGTAGGAAGTGTTGTCCAATCTCGGCCCGATGTTGATAATCAAGTTCAAGTAGCTCGCCCCGAGTGTTAAAGGAGTAACAGCAGCAGCCAACAAAGTTAACCTCCATTGAAGAAAAAAAGCGATACCTAATCCGACACCGGCCGAGCTCAATCCCATTAGCAAGACGGACAAACGGTCTCCAAGAACCGAACGGAAGGTCACACAATCGATCCACAGCCTTGAGACGAGTATTCCAGTCGAATTTTCGTTCGAGTCGAACCATCCGGGCTCTTGTCTCAATATAGCTCTGAATAACAAGTCTCTAACTCTTTTAGTTAGCTTAGTTCCAGCCCAACCACAAAAACCTTGCTGACCTGTCAATGAGATTATACAACCAAATCCTAGTCCAACTATAACCAAACATAGATATCCAACTTCCCTTTTCAATCTATTCACATCTTTTAAAAAGTAGACTTTTAGAGCTTGGCCAAGAACTAGAGGAAAAATTGACAAAATTGCCCCTGCAACCATACCCAAGAAAAGTCCCACTATCAACATAGGTACCTCTGGTTTTTGCAATCTCCAAACATCACCAAGTTTATATTTTTTCGACTTTGGTCGATCGTCTTCTTTCTCTTTCGACATTTCATACGTCTTTGACACGTCGTGTGTGGACTTATCGTGCTCGGGGAAATCCAAAGTCTTTGGCGGATCGTTTTGGACTGCCAAAGGCTGTGAGATCCCTTCTGAGGCAAGTTTGATGAGATCAAAATAGGCTCCTTGTTTTTGCATGAGCTCCTGATGGTTACCGGTTTCGATGACTGAACCGCGGTCGAGCACGACTATCGTGTGAGCGTTCTTGACCGTGGCTAGCCTGTGAGCAATGATGATGGTTGTTCTGCCTATGGATATCTTATCAATGGCCTTCTGAACCACAACTTCAGACTCTGCATCTAAGGCACTTGTGGCCTCATCCAAGAGGAGGATTTTCGGATCTTTGATCATTGCTCGAGCGATCGCTATACGCTGTTTTTGGCCACCGGAGAGTTGAGTTCCTCGATCACCAACCTGCAAACCGAAGTTTTCGATATCCATGGTAGAAATTAGGGATATTTACAAAGAAACCCCTGAGGTTATGGCTAATTGCAAAGAAACCCACAGAGGTTTCAAAATCACAAAAGGCCCCCTCGATTATGTCTTACATTTAAGAGGGTAACTGTGCTATTTCTATAAATATTAGACTTATGAAAGAGAAAAAATATAAGATGGAATCAAACTTCAAGGTTTTTCTTTTTTTGTAATTTTCAAAATCCTCTGGCTTTTTTTTGTAACTAGCCAAAACCTTATGGGGGTTTACCCCTAGAAATCAAGGTAAGGGATAATTACAAGAAAACCCCTGAGGTTTGGGCTAATTACAAAAAAAACCCGAAGATTTTTTAAAATTACAAAAAACCCCTTAAGGTTTGATTCTGCTTCCCACTTCATAAGCAAAAAAACATTTCAAAAAACTACCGTGATATTTGTAGAATATTCCAGTTAACCCCTTAAATTTAAAACAAAATCAAACCCGAGGGAGTTTTTGTAATTTTGAAACATCTCTGGATTTTTTTGTAATTAGCCCAAACCTTGGGGTGTAAACTACCGGATATTTGTAGAATATTACAGTTAACCCCTTAAATTTAAGACAAAATCAAATCCGAGGGAGTTTTTGTAATTTTGAAACATCTCTGATTTTTTTGGTAATTAGCCCAAACCTTGGGGGTGTTTGTGTAATTATCCCTTAAGGTAAACTATAAAAACGTCCCAAAAAAGTCTAGTTATCTTTCAAAATTACAAATACTCATGAATTACATATTACAAAAAACCTCAAGGTGCAATTTATAGAGAAGCAAATATCAACAGGGAATTTGTAATTTTAAAAAAAAGATTGGGTTTTTTTCGTAATTAGATAAAAGTTCAGGGGTGTTTCTGTAATTATTAATTAACCAAAAAAAATATGGAAGATAGTATCTGAATATTAACCTCAGTATCATAGCCTTGTGGAAGGTCAGAGATGAACTTGTGAGCATTGGCTGCCATACAAGCTCTAATAGCCTCTTTCATGGTGGCATTTTCCTTTCCCATCATAATATTTTCAAGAATGGTTGTTGCAAATAGAACTGGTTCTTGACCAACCATACCTATCTGATCTCTTAGCCATTTCACTTGCAATGTCCTTAAATCATGACCATCCAAAGTGATAAAACCTGATAATTCAAATCAAAATTTTCAGTTTGATATATAAAAATGAGTTAATTCAAAAATTACCCCTATGGTTTAACTTAATTCCAATAAAGGGAAAAAAAACAAAGTTATCTTTCAAAGTTGCAAATACCCTTGAAAGTAAAAATCTCAAAGGGTGTTTATACCAATATTAATTCTTTTTGTAACTTTGAATAACAACTTAAGATTTTTGTATAAATTGTAATTTTAGACCTGTGACTAAAAAGGGTTGGCAATAATGGTCCTACATAAATTATGATTTGCAAAAACATCCTGTAAGTTTTAAAAAACTTTCGATTTTAGTCCTTTAGTCGGTCGGGATAATCCATGTGTCAACGTTTTCGACCAAATCCGTTGATGTAGAAATAAATTATGCTTATTTTGATATTGTTCAAGTGATATTATCTTTCTTGAGCCAAACTAACTTGGAGGAAGTCCACGTAAGTCCAATTGGTTTTCACATCAGCTGATTTGGCCGAAAATGTGGATAAGTGATTTTTCTGGGAACTTTTTTAATATACGACGACCAAAAGATTGAAATCGAGGGTTTTTTAAAAGTTACTGGACATTTTTGCAAATAATGACCATTATTGCCAACCCTTACTAAAACTGCAATTTAGCCGTTGTAATTAGACCAAACTTTAGGCGGCGGAGCTAGACTCGAAATATTGGGGGTTTGAAAAATTTTGGGGGCTAAATCAATAAAAAATAAATATTTAGTACTAAAAATTAATTTTTTAAAATAAAATATACCTATAAAAAATTGAAATTTCAAAAATTTTGGGGGGCAAAGCCCCCCAATCATAGGCAGAGATACGCCCTGACTTTAGGGTAGTTTTTGTAATTATCACAAAAAAATCAGAGGACAAGACAATAATATTAAGGGATAATTACAAAAACACCCCTCGGGGGCTAATTACAAAAAAAAAAAAAAACAGAGTTCTTTGAAAATTAACAAAAAAAACATTGAGGTTTGATTCCGCCTTACATTTTTCCCGGTGATTTTCGAAAATATTTCAAAAAAAACCCTAGCATTTACAAAGACAAAAAAAAACATGAAGAGGATTTTTTGTAATTTTGAAACATGTTTGGGTTTTTTTGTAATTAACCCACACCACAGGGGTGTTTTTGTAATTATCCCACAAAAAAATTAAGAGGACAAGACAATAATATTAAGGGATAATTACAAAAACATCCCTAAGGTTTGGGCTAATTACAAAAAAAAACCCAGAAATTCTTTGAAAATTACAAAAAAAAACCTTGAGGTTTGATTCCGTCTTACATTTTTTCCAGTAATTTTCGAAAACATTTCAAAAAACCCCTGGCATTTACACAAATATTACAGTTACCCCCTTAGTTACCCCCCTTAAAAACCTGAAGGGGCTTTTTTGTAATTTTGAACCATGTATGGGTTTTTTTGTAATTAACCGAAACCTCAGGGGTGTTTTTGTAATTATCCCAAATATTAAAAAGGTCTGATACAAAAATATTGAGCTCACCCTGGTTTGGATCATAGAACCTTTCAATAAGAGCAAAAATGGTTGACTTGCCACCTCCACTTACACCCACTAATGCTAGCGTCTTGTTTGGTGGGATTACTAAATTGAGGGATTGGAGGATTGGGATTGTTGGACGGGATGGATAAACAAAACAAACGCCTCTAAATTCGATTTTCCCACGCGCGTTTGATGGTTTTCTACCCTCAGGACTGTACGGATCAATTTCTGGTATCCTATCAGTTACTTCAAATACTCTGCTAGCTGCTACTGTTCCTTGTGAGAATTGTGCAAAATATGATAGTGCCAATGCCAATCCCCTGTAGTAAAGAAAACATAGTGTTGATTGGAAGTCGGGAAACAAACCCGGCTCCTCAGGAACTGCCCCGTATAAACCGCGAAAAAAAGAATTAAAAGAAAAAAAAAAGAACTCGTTTTTTCACAAGGTCATTAATACAAGGAAAAAGATGAAGTTTTTTGCTTGCAATAAATTAAGATAATTACAAAACCTACCCCAGAGGTTTAGCCTAATTACAAAAATAAACTATCGATTATCTTTTAAAATTACAAATACACCCTACTTAACATATCTCTCCTTTCCGAGGGCGCAGTTTATAATATAGAAACAAATGTCAATGAGAATAATTGAGTTTTTATATAATTAGGCCAAACATCACAGGTAGGTTTAGGTTTTGTAATTATCCCGTGGATTTTATGAGAATGTCATTTGTAGGATGAGCTGGCAAAATTGTCCGGCCTACATCTAGGGATGGGTTGGGCTTCATTTTAGAGGCCCGAAAAGGACAAGGTTTATGTTGGCCCAGCCCAAACCAACATGCCCGAATGGTCCAACCACAAATACACGTGTTAGGCTAGGCCCACCATAATAAAAAATAAGGCCGAAATTTTGGGTCGGCCTAACTCGCATGATTTTATGACTTGGGCTAGGGTTGTGCTCGTCCGACCCAACCCATTGTCAGCTATATGGGATCATGAGAAATTTTAGGCAAAATTGTCAAATTGGTCTTGTAATTTGGGGAGTTTAAAAATGTTTGTTTTTAAATTTTTCATTTAGTTCGAAAGTATAAAAACTCCTCAATTTTAGTCATATTTTCGCGGGAATATTCAAAAGCCACCAAAATTTGGCACATGACATGCACATGAGGCCTAAAATTGGGGATTTTCTTTATTTCCGGCGCTTTTTGGGTAAATCAAAATTTGAACATTCCACCGAAAAAATGACTAAAATTGAACAATTTTAATACTCACATGACTAAATAAAAAATTTAAAAACGAACCGGGCCAATTTTGAAATTCGTTATACACTAGTTTGACAATTTTGCCAGAAATTTAAGGGTTAATTACAAAAAACCCCAGATAACATTCAAAATTACAAAATGTACCCCTGAGATTTTGTTTTGTCTAATATTTACCCACTTCATAAGTAAAAAAACTTTTCAAAATCCCCCTCACATTTATAAAAATATTGCATTTAGCCCCTTAATTTTAACATTGAATCAAATTTCATGGGTACTTTGTGTAATTTTGAAAGTTAGCCGGGAAGGGTACTTTTTGTAATTAACCCGAAATTTAATGAACAAGAAATAAAAAGTGGAATGTGGTACCTGCCCCCAACATTGACTCCAAAGAAACAAGCAATAGCATCACCACCTGTGAGTTGTTTCCTTGAGACTAAAATTGAGCCATACCAAAAAGCCAATGCCCATGTTGCATAAGTGATCAAATAAATAACCCCCATTCCAGCACCCTTGGCAAACCCAAGTTTTGCCCCTAAAGGCACTGATCTGTCAAGAAAATCTGCATATCTTTCAGCTAAAGTATCCTCTGCTACAAAAGCAATCACAGTTCTGATTGAACTTATGGCTTGTTCTGCAATGCTGCCAGCTTTCCTGTAAGAGCCCTTTCAAAAAAAAAAGATTTTTTAGTTTAGGGATGCGACGGCAAATATCGGGCGATGAATTACTATATTAAGAGAGTGTTTGCAAAAACTTCTGCTTTTATAGTAGAGGTGAAAACAGTTGAGAATCAGAAGTTAGTTATATTTGTAAAGGATAATTACAAAATACCCCTTGAGATTCGGGTTAATTACAAAAAAAAACTCTGTAAAATTGAAAAAAAAACCTCTTGAGGTTTGTTTCCGTCTTCATTTTCCACATCATAAGTAAAAAATATTTTAAAAAAACCCTTTGAGATTTATTAAAATTTTACAGTTACCCCCTGAATTTATGACAAAATCAGATTTGAGGGACTTTTTTTTGTAATATTGAAACATCTCTAGTTTTTTTTGTAATTAGTCAAACCTCAGGAGTGTTCTTGTAATTATCCCTATTTGTAAATAAAAGTTGAACCTTGATTAAATTAAAAGAGAGTATTTGATGAACTAGTTGTAAGACGTAACCAGAAGTATAATTAGAAATCTAAAGCACCACTCATCTGCTTTCGGATTCTAATTAAATTATGCAGAATTAGAAGTGGAAGTTGATATTTGAAACACTAAAAGCTACTTTTTTTTTCGACCAAAAGCTGACAATCACTTTTTTAAGCGTTTACAAGCACTCCTTAAATGGTTATGATGTATTCTTTTTTACCTCTTCTTTTGAAGCTAGTCCACCATATATACCCTTATAAGCAATGCCACAAAACATTGTCAATGGGGTTACTGCAAAAACTACTAGAGACACCTTCCATGATTTCAAGAAACCAACAATATAGCCACAGATGAAGGTAAATATATGATGAACAAAATGTGCCATCTGCATTACAAATCAAACAGTCAAAATAGGTCCCAACAAAAAAGGGATAATTACAAAAACACCCCCTAAGGTTTGGGCTAATTACAAAAAAAAAACCGGAGTTCTTTGAAAATTACAAAAAAACTTCTTGAGGTTTGATTCCGTCTTACAGTGATTTTCGAAAATATTTCAAAAAACTCTTACCCTCTAAATTAAGACAACCTGAAGGGCTTTTTTGTAATTTTGAAACATGTCTGGTTTTTTTTTGTAATTAACCCAAACCTCAGGGGTGTTTTTGTAATTATCCGGAAAAAATGGCTAAAGAAAGTCACAATTTCACAAAAAGCTTTAAAAACAGAACATCACCAACCTTCTCTGACATCACTTCTTGAATTTGTGCAACATCACTAGAAATCCCATGCATGACATCACTTGTACTTATTTGTGTGTCAAAAAATCCTACATCCTGTCTCAAAACAGCTCTTAGATACTCAGTTCTAATCCTATGAGCTGATCTTTCACCAATTATTCTCCAGCAAGTGATTTCTGCCATTAGAAAGGAAGAAAAGAAAGAAAAAAATGATTTCTGCTATTAGAGAAAAAAATGCTGGAACTATTAAAAGGGATAATTACAAACAAAACCCTGAGTTTCGGGATAATTACAAACAAAACCCTGAGTTTCGGGATAATTACAAAAAAAACCCAAAGTTTTTTGAAAACTGCAAAAACCCTTTTGAAGTTTGATTCCGTCTTACATTTTCCATTTCATAAGCAAAAACGTTCCAAACTCCCTCTGATATTGATAAAAATATTATGATAAAAATATTACAGTTACCCTCAAAATTTAAGACAGAATCAAACCTAAGGGTTTTTTTTGTAAGTAGTCCAAACCTCAAGGGTGTTTTTGTAATTATCCCTTATTATAATGCACAAAATAGAAACTTGAGATTATGTAACAGGGGTTAATAAAAGAGAACAAGATAAGGTTTTTTGTTACCTAAGTAAGCTCCAGCCATAACTACTGCTGCCAATCCAGTCATAAGCAGACATATCTGTAAGTGATTAAACATGTCATAATTGCATCATTATCCAAATAAGAACAAATAATTGCACTAGTTTAGGCAATTTGATATAAGGGTTATTATTAGAGTTGGCCTTCATGTTTTGAAATTTACTACAGAATAGTCATAAGAAGTTAGTAAATGGTGCTTTTGTTGCTGCAATTTTAGCTCTGTGGGTAGCAATAGGGTCTATAGAAATCAGTTTGCACAAAAGCCCTCTAATTCTCAAAGAAAATCTTGATTTCAGTCATTTGATTGCTCGAAAAATCATTGTGTCCATATTTCTGGTCAAACCTGTTGATATGGAAACTAATTTTACTTACGGATAATTACAAAAACACCCAGGTTGGGCTAGTTACAAAAAAATCCACAGATATTTCAAAATTACAAAAAGCTCCCTCGGGTTTGATTCCCTAGTAAATTTCTACAAATATTACGGAAATTTTTGAAATGTTTTTTACTTATGAAGCGGGAAATATAAGCAGAATCAAACCTTAATGGGTTTTTAGTAATTTTCAAAAATTTCTAGATATTTTTGTAATTGGCCCGAACCTCAGGGGATTTTATGTAATTATCCCTTTTACTTATGTGGACATCTTCGAAACAAGTCTTTTTTCCTAAGTTTTTGTCTCAATCAGCACGTGAATACACACATAAGCGTAATTGGTTTCACATCAGCATGTTTGGTCACTAAATGTGGAAACATTGATTTTTTCGGCAAATTTTCCAATTCGTTGCAAATCGTGATTTTTACAGAATAATTATTGTCGCCCCCTATAGTTACTCAGGGAGCCCAGCCCGGCCCAGACAATAAAAAATACACTAAAAGTGTCAGGCCGATCAGGTTAGCCCGGGTCGGGCCGATCGGGCCAGGTTTTTTAGGCCTGACATTTTTTGGGCCTAGGATATTAAAGCCCATCCGGTAAAAATACTGGGCTGGTCAGGCCGGACCGGAATTGACAGCTCTAGTGGTGAGACTAAAATTGCAATTTAACCTCCTCCTACCTATCAACTACACACAAAAAAAAAATGCATACCTTATCCACATCCTTCATCATCTGATGTTTGTCCTGGTCTTGTCCATTAGCAAGCTTGTTAACAAAATCCCCAAATAGAAAAGAATACCAAGGAAGAGACCCCCCATTGATCAAAGCCCCCAAACACCCAAACAACATTAACAAAAAATCCAGCTTCGTCGAATATCGAAACAAACCAAACAGCCCAACCGATTTCGGCGCCACGTCAGATTCATCTTCGTCGTCGTCATCATCATCGTCCTCTGCCACGTATGCGGCCTTCAAATGATTACTATTTGGCTGCTGCCTAGCCAAATAATCGTGGCAATTATTACTATAAATATACTCGTCCTTAAAATCGTCGTGCATGTAAGCATGCGATACAGAGAACCACCGTGGATCGTCGTGGTGCTTGCAGTCACGATATGTCTCTATCACGCGGATCTGGCGGTCCACGTCGTCCCGTGGGCCGCCAGGCAGTGGCGGATCTACATGCAAGTTTGGGGATACAACTGTACCCCCAAACTAAAAAAATCCAACAATATTTTTTAGTGAAAAAAAAATTAATAATAACTTTGTATCCCTATTTTCACAAAAAGAATTAGAAAATTCAAATAAAACAATACAAATTCCCACAATAACATTTCAAAAATTAAAAGATTGACTTAAAAACTTGAATAAATAAATCATGGCAAAAGTCAAAACCTACAAAACTAAAAATATAAAAACAAATCTAATAATATCAATATTTTACCAAAATTGTGTTTTGTTGTCTCTTGTTTTCTAATTATTCTAATTATTCTAATTTTAATTTGTCCCCCAAACTATGCGTGTTTTTCTACATTGCCCACTTAATTTTGAATTGTTCTATTTTACCCCCCAAACTTTGAAAATTGTTGCACTTAGCCTATAAATTCCCAATTTACCCCTCATTGTTAGTGGACTGTCAGTAGCTATTACATCTCGAACAATTATTTGGATCAATTTTCTCTCAAAATCTCATCATGTTTAGTTAATATATAAATAATAGTAAATTTAATCATAAACCTAGGCTATAATTCCATTTTCAGATATCAAAAAATGAAATAACCATAAAGGTTAAGGGGTAAAATTGGAAATTATAGGCTAATTGCAACAATTTGCGAAGTTCATATGGTAGAATAGAACATTCCAAAGTTAAGTAGGCAAAGTAGAAAAACTCGCATAGTTTAGGGGGCAAATCAGAATTACCTCTTACTTTTTCATGTACGGTTACATGGTCTATTTTTACGAAATTTTAAATAGCATTTTGTTCATGACTTTAAATATTAAACAATATTTATATGTATGAATTTTTTAAATTTATCGTACCCCCATTTCAAAAATTCTGGATCTGTCACTGCCGCCAGGACTCGTCGTCGTCTCTTCATTGATATTCGACAAGATTCGATTTTTTGAATTTCCGGAATTACCCCCGGCGACATAGCTCTGTAGTTCGAGCCGTCCCGACGGCAATCCAGAATATGAACTCTCGTAGTGTGGATTGGTGAAGCTCTGAAAATTACCGCCGACACCTTGAGTGTGTGAGAGATAGTACTCATTCGCCGATCGCCGGAAAATCGGCGTGGGAGCTGACGTGGCGGGGGTCCAGGGGGTGAGCGCCGCCCCGAGATTGCGATTCTCTTGCCAGCCGGTGGGCTGGAACTGCCAGGAGAGCTCGTTTTGCCACGATTTGTCGTCGTCGGTGGCGAAAGGGGTCGCCGGAGTGGGGTTTCTGCGGCGGCGGTACGGTGGTTGGGAGAAGTTTGAGCTCGTGAATGAGGTGGAGAAATGGTGAGACGACGTGGCGGGAGTAGTTGTGTGTTTACGACGTCGTCTTTGAGGAGTGTTGTTATTGTTTGTCCATGAATTTTCGGTCTCGAATGAAGGATCATGAGCCATGGATGGAAATAAAAGTTTTTTTTTTTTAGTGTATCAGAGTGTGGAATGGGAAGGGGATGATGATGATGAAGTTAATTAATTGGGCACAAGATTTTTTTTTGTTATGGAAGTTGGGATAATCGCCTTATTTTCGACAATTCAGATGAAAAATGAGAAGGAATGTTACTTGGGATTTGCCGCAAGAAGTTGTTTTTGTGTCTTTTACAGTGTCTAGAGACTTGAAGTTTGAAAATAGGGATAATTACAAAAGACCCCCTGAGGTTTGGCCTAATTACGGAAAAACCCAGAAATGTTTTAAAATTACAAAAAGAAACCTCATGTTTGATTATATCTTAAATTTAAGGGGGTGATTGTAATACTTTAAGAAATATTATGGGATTTTTTGAAATATTTTTTGTTTACGAAAGAGGAAAATATAAGACGAATCAAAAACTCAAGGGGCTTTTTGTAATTTTCAAAAATCTTTGTGTTTTTTTGCAATTAGTCCGAATCTCAGGGAGACTTTTGTAGTTATCCCTTGAAAATATTGATATTGATTTAAGGGCTGCCCTTGGATCGAATTTAGCCTAATTACAGAAAAAAACCCAATCATCTTTCAAAATTATAAATCTTTCAAATTATAAAGACCTCATTGGCATTTGTTTCTATCTTATAAATTGAAACGTCAAGAATCAAGATGGAGGTAATAGATAGATAGATAGATAAATAAATAAATAAAAGGGATAATTACAAAAACACCCCCAATATTTGGGCTAATTACCAAAAAATCAAGAGATGTTTCAAAATTACAAAAAGTCCCCTTATATTTGATTATGTTTTAAATTTAATTGGGTAACTGTGACATTTCTACAAATATCAAGGGGATGTTTGAGATATATTTTGTTTATAATCGGGAAAATGCAAGTGGAATCAAACTATGGAAAGATGGTGGTTTAATTCGATGGTATTTAAGGTTTTTTTTTTGTAATTTTCATTGTAATTGGTTACCTCAGGTTTTTTTTTATGTAATTATCCCTAAATAAAAACTTCAAGGGGTATTTGTAGCATTTTTAAGGAGCATTAGTAATCTTCATAGAATAAGAGGTAGTTTTTGTAATTATCCCTTGATTTAGTGGCTAATTACTGGTCACAATATCTTGTGTTCTTGTGCTTATTTTGTAATTATTTGAATCTAAAAGCTGTTGAAACAGTGTGCTTATAATATTAAGTGAAGAGCAACTAATAATATTGTTATAGTTTTGGCAGGCCGGCTCTCAGTTAATTAAATTTGAGCCGGCAAATTGGCTATGTTTAGTTTAGCAAATACAATTGAAAGAAGAATTTCAAAAAAGTTGATGACATGACTTTTCTGGTTGTTTCTTTGTTTGTCATCTGGTTTTGATGAAAACAATATAAGATTCAAATGTTCATCAAACATGAGCAGTTGTGACACTGTAGGAGATTATGTTTACAATAACGACATTATCTAAAAATGAACAATATATATAATTTTTGTAAATATGTTATTATGAATGGTTGGTCGGAGATTTTTCACCATCCAATATGACTGAGCTCCGATGCTTGAATTATCCTGAGATTTATGCAAAACACAACCTGAGAAAGGAGGCTGGAGGGTTTTTCCGACGTTCCTTCTTTGACGCTCTAAGTCATGATGAATTGACAAATTCAAGGATCTTAATTGACTTGAGTGTCGCAGAAAAAAACATCCGGCCTGTTTTGATGATCTCAAGACAATTCAACCATCGAAGCTCCAATCCGGACTCGCCCACATGGGAAGGATCAAATTCCCCCTTCGTCAGTCTTTCATATTGGATGGTACGAAATCTTCGACCAACCAATGAAGTTTGGCATATTACAATATAACTATGGTTGTTCTTTTCTTCGAAAACCTTTAGGAAATCAAATTATTGTAGTAAATAAATCTTAACACAATGCACGTTGGCTTTTTTAGGAATAATTATAAAAACATCCCTGAGGTTTGGATTAATTACAAAAAAAACTCAAGCATGTTTCAAAATTACAAAAAAAAAAAACTCTTTCATGTTTCGTTTTGTCTTAAATTTAAGGGGGTAACTGCAATTTTTTGCAAATGTCAGGTTTTTATTTTGAAATATTTTCGAAAATCACCGAGAAAAATGTAAGATGGAATAAACTTTAGGGTTTTTTTGTAATTTTCAAAGAATTTTGGGTTTTTTCTATAATTAGCTCAAATCTTAGGGGTGTTTTTGTAATTATTCCTTTTTTATTTTTGCAGTAAGCGAAAATGTTTTTATTCCCTATATGTGTATTTCCTGACCTCCACGTGTCAGAAAGCTAATTCATAGCCTATCAACCATGTATATTTTTTTTCTCTCGAGTCCTTTTCAAACTATTTTTTAATTTATTAGTTTTGAGTTTTGACCCTCACTCTTTAGTCTTTTCTGTTTAATCCGTTAAGACTTAAGATTACAAGTGATTCAAACCTTATATTCGAGAATCAAACAAAATACCCAAAGAAAATATTATTATATAACTAGACCAATGGGCCCTTCTTCAAAGTTTCGAATTATTGCTATTCATATTTTCTCTTTGACTCATGTGGAATAATAAATTTTATAGTGTTTTTATTAATGTAGACCGAGTTGTAACCCTGGTCCTCCCTTTGTTGGGTAGGCTCCAACGACTGATGAGCGATGTCGTCGGATCGTATCATCATCGTCCCTTGATATGGGAGAGTAGGAGACGTCCACAGACGACGACTCTCACTATGGACTCTTCGCAGCATCAGGTAGCTCATGAGTGGAGGTTTAATCACAACTTTAAGAACCAATTCATAATTGTTAGTGAATTCAGTTTGGGATTGAATCACTGAAATTATCATTTGTCCTACGAGTGGCTCCTTGTGGGTCCATCTTCTGCCAACTCTGCTCGGCTATCAACAATTGTGATTGTTTATCAATCTACCTTGCAATATAGATCAAACACCTTTTCTGCCTCGATTTTTTATTGTTATTTTTTTAAAAATAAGATTTATTCAATTATGATTTATTTGTTCCCCTCCAAAAACACCGTCTCACTTTGTAATGTGACATGAGTTCACATGACTAATTCCAAATCCCTGCTTTTGAAGATAATAATATATGCAAATATAAAAAAAAAAATCTCATTTTTTAAGTTCTCATATAAAAATTCATATTCAAAGGAGATATACTTAATTAATTGCAAGAATCCTATTTGCTTATAGATTATAATGGACCCAAATGGCATGCTCTAATGTGCCTACCATATTTTATATTTAATCCACAAATTAATCAGTAGGATCAAAATCATGAAAACACATATTAAATAATATGGTCGTTCTTGGCCTTTTCTTGGATCATTTGTGATTTGACCCATTTTTCCAATTATTCCATTACATTTAATGTAACCCTAGAAAATAACATTTTATGTGCTTTAGTGATTTATCTTTGTATTTATTAATTCATCAAACCTTATAAATGAGAAGGACTTAATTAAGATAATTTAACTGATATACAAATGTTTCAAAAAAAATATTTAAAAATAATAATAATAAAGTAAAAGGGTAACTTGAAGGTGGACACACTTTTGGCTTCTGGTCAGCACAAATTCTTGTTTTATGTGGTAATCACCAATGTTGTAAAAATCGGCCTAGGCGCCCCTAGGCCGACCCGATTTTCCCAAAATCGGCCAAAAAAATCGTCTGGGGGCAAAAATCGGCCTAGGCGAGCTAGGCGGCAAAAAAATCGGAAAAAAATCGGTCTAGGCGGTCTAGTCTGAATAAATCGGCCAAAAATCGGGAAAAATCGGCCAAAATACAAAAAAAAAAAAAAAAGAAAAATTTGGGCTTTTCTAGACGCCCGTCTAGGCGTCCGGTTGCCGCCCGACTGGCGCCTAGCGATTTCTGCAACCTTGGTAATAACTAATAAGATGAACTTAAATTGCACTATAAAAGGTTACCAAGCATAGATTTTTGTGCAAATGAACATAATATATATTTAAATTCATAGCAAGCTAGTGATTAAAATATTATTCATAATGCATGTTGGTGGTGATTAAGTCAAAAAGGGTCAAAATGATAGTTTTGCTTTACCAAAAAAAAATTTAAATATATTTAACATTTTTTTATTCGAAGCTTGATTAATAGTGATTGAAGGTGCATTTTACATATTCAATTTAGGTGCACCAAAAACATGATTACATGCATGATTTTCGGATAAGCAACAACATTTTCCAAAATGAACATGATGAGATACCCTAAGTGGCTAAGTAGATATGTGATTGGAAGTTGATGTAATAATATTCATTTATTCAAGTTTGAAATTAATTTAGACAAATTAGTCTCCTTCATTATATTTGATGGACTTGATGTAAGCAAACAATCAAACGATCGTTGGATTTGTCTGTGCACATCCTACTGTTTACATTGGTAACAGCGATGAGAAGTCGGAGATGCTGCTCTCAAATATAGTCAAGCGTAAACCTGTAAGATGAGTTATCAAATATATATATATATATATATATATTTTTCATTTTGAAGTTTGACTTTAAACCCATTTACACTGATATGTATATAACTGAAATTACTTAAATGCCCTCACCTATTAGACAAAATAGTTGGTAGAAGCTAGGATCCGCGAGATTTGGAGTTCGGGTAGCGACCCGAACCGAGGTAGCGGTTTAGGTTGCGTAAATGACTGATCCATTAGATAAGTTGGACCCTGACAGGTGTACCAATGCGAGCTCGCCACGTGGAGCTTGATCGTACGAGGTCGTACGGCCTCGTACGACCTAGGGATTTGAAACCTATAAATACCCCACTGTTTTTGGTGCTACAGGGATCACATTTATTACTATTCACATCGCTCTTTGTTTATTAGCGACCTTACATCTGTAACCGACTTAAGCATCAGAGGGTCTTAGTTGGGAACCATCCCGGCTAACCTAATGTTTATCTTTTTTACAGGACTCGAACCGAAAGTACCTAGACTCGAAGCGAATCGACCCGAACCGAAGCATATATGATTTGTTCACCCAAATCATACACATATATGATAATTTATTATTAAATTTACAATGTAACTATTTGAGTATGATGGAATCTAGCATGAGAGAGAATTTTCAGATCTAGAAATTAAATTCCTATGGGCATACATGGGATAAAGTCCAAATTTTAAATTTCATAAAGGGAATATTTGGGCTAGCTAAAGTCCCATAGGCCGAACTTTAATTTAAAGACTTCAAGTACATTGTTCCATCTTAGGCCCAGGACTAGGAGGTATAACGAGCTTTATATTGCCTAAGAACTAGTCTAAATATTTCAAAAATTTTTAAGAATGTTATCATTTATTTGTTTATTTATTTTAAATAGATAAAGCGTACATTTAAGTTGGAAATAAGTGTATGAATTTAGTTGCAAATTACTTTAAAAATGATATTATCTTTGAATCATAAATCTTTTGGATCCTAAATTCAAATCAGTCACGTTAAAAATATAAAAACTAGGATAACTTTGTTTATATTTATTTAGAACTATAATGAGCACCATTAGTTAAGTAGAAGACATTTTTTTTGGGTTTTTGACACAATCGCCCCACTTTTCGGAGACCATGATAATTTTTTACGTTTCTTGGTACTTTTTTGGACAAATCTACGTTCCCGCCCCTTTTTACACAAATTTACGCTCCTGCCAAAATTTTCGTACTTTTTTACGTTATTCTTTCAAGATTGTTTCAAAATATGTTTCAAACATGTTTATTCCAATACAATTTCAGTGAAAAATAAATTTTGCCCCCATTAATATTCGATTTAATACTCGAAATTTTATAAAAAAAATCAAGGAATATACACATAAAATAACACAAATTAAAACCAAACAAATTAAAGATATTATAGAAACAACATGAATAAAAAACACAATTCAATTTTGATCCAATGCATGAAAACATAAAAAACATAGAAACAACCAAGAAATGAAATAGAAACAAACCACAAACAATATAGAAAACACCATATGAGCAAAAATAGTTAAAATATGTAAAAATTGTATTTAAATTTTAAATATCGGAAATTACGTGGAAACAACAAAGAAACATCGAACAACATTAAAAATGGTATGAAAACAACTCGAAAATAACGTAAAATATTAAAAATCCCACATGAATAAAAAGAGCTTAAAAATAGGTAAAACAAAATGCATTTACACATTGAACAATACATGGAAACAACAAAAATATTTATTAGAACAACATTAAAAATATTATAGAACAACACATATACAATAGAAACAATGTACAAAACAATACATGAACAAAAAACAACATAAAAAATAGGTAAAAGTTATCTTGAAACATCGAAACAACAAAGAAACGGCATAGAAACAACAAAGAAGCAAATTTAAACAACGTCGAAACAACATATATAACATATAAAGTAATACAAGAACAAAAAAATAAAAAAATCGTAAAAACAATCAAAATATATGCAAGAGCGTAAAAAAAAATAGGTGCAAAGTGATAGGAGCGTATTTTGTTGTATGTTTATCCGGAAAAAAAATGTATTATATGTAATTTTCCCATTTTTTTTCCCTTCGAATATTGAGTACCCTACCCACGTTACACTTTATTTCTACAAAAATTGCCAATGAACTTATAAAAATTGAAAGACACGACTAACAGGTAACAAGATATGTGTGTATAGGAATGTAACATCCTTCAATAAGTCAAACATACCACACAACACCCCCACCGACCTTCAATTCATGGGCCACCTTTAAATGCAAATCTAAGCTTTAATTTTGAAAAAAAAAAAAAGGAAAAAAAAAGGTGGGGCAAAAATGATTCAATCTGTATGTAAGATTGATGGAGGTGTTGGTGGGGCTAAAAGCTTTGAAAAATAAGAACAAGAGGAAGAAGGCAAGAAAACTTGATTGCCATATCCATCCATATATCCATGTGCATCACAAGTTTTAGTTTGGCTTATTTAGACATTCTCTTTTTTTTATTATTATTTAGGGAAAGGGGAAACGGGATGTCTTGGGACTTGGGAGGGAAGAGGATGAATGTTTGCTTTCGTGCGAACACGCCACCACATGATACATCCGAATCATGCTTATTTAGAGTTATTACATTAGATGTTATAAAATGGGTCGACGCGGTTCAACTAAACGTGTTTGAAAATTTATGAATCGAATATAATAGGATAATAGTTTAGATATTAATGTTTATATGGACATAATACATAAGAATCTTGATTTGATGTAGTTTTGATACTAGTGGAACCCCACTCAACCCCGACGCATATAATTAGTTTATATATATAGTATGTGTATTGTTGTTCAAGAGCTCTTGATTTATATATGTAGTTGGTGTTTTTTATAATTCATATAATATCGACAATTATATAAATATCCTATTTGACATAATTTCTTATAACACTATTCTAAGTGATATAATACAAAATTGGTCATATATATGAAGTTAATAGGTTTTAACCTTTTGACGCGGGTATAGGTCGGCCGTGTATTGATTTAAGGAGGAACGGGTCGGGCTGGGGCCTTATGTTTCCGTAATGGGTTGATCCTTTGCCTGGGTTTACCAGACCCATTGACACCCCTATTAGCAGGCCATTCATGTTTAAACTTTTTTTCCAATTCCAAAACAATAAAATAGTTTCCAAATGACATTCTTGAAGATTTTTTAAATAATTTTGAGGCTTGAGCTACAATGGCATTTTCAAATCAACACGGCAACACGCAACTAACTAATTTTTTTTTTTTTTTACAGAACTACTAACTATTATTTATAGTTAGTTATCAATATCATATTGTTTGAAACTGTCATTTTCCTTGTGATTAAATTGATTATAATGAAGTCATAGCTTTTACATTAAAAATGCATAACTTCCTAGAATTCTTCTTCTTTTTTTTGTCTGTACGAAATAATTCTTTTTGAAAAAAAATTCACAAAATAATCTTATAACTTGAGAAAAGGAGTGGGGTTGGTATATAACTATATATTAGCATTATTGAATTAATATAAATTAATGGTAATATAACAATTGAATTTCTTTTAGATTTTGATAAATCTATGGTGATGCTGAAGCAACATAAATTGCCTTGTCACTTTCACTTTTTTTTATCCATAAATAGCCGTTGAATTTAGAGTTTTCCTAGGGATTTAAGAAAATGACACGGTTTTAAAGTGGTCCAAAATTTTGCCCAATTTAGGGGACAAAAAAAAAGGGCACCCAAAAAATAAAAATAAATATATATATATATATATATATATATATATAAGTTTTTAAATAATAATAATAATAATAATAATAATAATAATAATAATGATAATCTTACATGACAACTGTACACTACTCCACATACCACACGACTTTCTGCCCTTCTAGAAAGTTCAATTGTTCAAATAAAATTAGGTTTCCAGTTCGTCTAAGTATGTCAATTAATATAACTAATTAATTGAATTTAAATCATGCCCGTATCGTGCCATGATATTCTTAACCAAACTTTTATGGTTATTAATTTTGTCTTAAATAAAAAATGGCTGTCTTGATGATGGATAAACAAATAAATTTGATTAGACAGTCTTTAGCTATTAAACAAAACAGAAATCTTACAGTGATGCAATAAAATGAACAATAATTCAATCAAACGCAATAAGAGATATATTGAAATTGAAATGTGTTTTTACGCACTTTATCATTTTATAATGTGATGACAATCGAGCAGAGCTGGTAAGTTCCGAGCTAAATGAGCATATAAATAAAGGATCAAGTCGCCAGCTCAAATGACCGAGTAACCTGGTCGACCATCTTGACCAGAGGCCTTGTGGGCATATTTGGCAAGACGAGCTGGGAGGTCACCGACGACCCAGATGAAGTGTTATTAACAGACAAACTTGCCACATGCCAAAATAATATCAAGACAACTCAACATATAATATTATAATGTTGTCAGCCATGCAAAATTAGGGAACGATAAGTGTCCCACTAGTATTGTAGACTTGATGATTGCTACATTACTTATTGTACTAGTATAAATAGAACTTAATTATTATCAGTAAATGACTTTTGGCATACTCATTAAATACTCTATAATAAATACCCCCAGATGTCAACAGACTTGAATTTCAGCTCGGTCCTTATCAATAAAAAATTCTATAAATTATAGTTCTAGTTTACTTTATGCTATTTCAATATATTATCCTCATCCTAGTCACTCCGCGTGTGTCGTTGACCAAAACGGTCATCAACAAAATGTTTTATAACAAAAAAATCACAAGATCAACTCCAATTCCAAACCTATAAAACTAGATAATAGAAATAAAAATTGAAAAAACAGCTTAGATCGAACCGAAAAATCCGAAAATTTGGTGGACTGATTAGTTTAATTTACTATAAGGGAAATTTGAAATTCATTTGACTGCTCCTCAAAAAAAAAAAAAAAAATCATTGGGCTGGACTTATGGGTGTCTATTTTTGTGTTTGATTTCTTGATTACATTTTAGACATATTGATAATTTTGTGTTGGGTTCATATTAATCCTGTTCATGCTCGGGTCGTGTTCGTATTTCACTCAGTAACTTTAGGTCGAGTTCGTGTCGGGTCAGAGATTAACACCCATAACTGAACTTTACAAAAAAACAACATCCAAGGGTATTTCTGTCATTTCCCACCAACAGATGAAGAAAAAGAAGGCTAATTTATCAAATTATTGCTATTTAAAATAACTTTTACGTTTTTACCGTGGAATCTTATCTGTTTGCCAATGTATTGTGAAAACAGCTTTACAAAAGCTGTTTTCAGAGTTTTTAAATTTTTTTTTAAATTTCTACCGAAAACGACTTTCTTAAAGCTGTCTTTAGGCTTTTTTTTAATAAATTTAAAAACAGCTATGTTAAAGCTGTTTTCAGTTTTTTATTTTTTGAATTTCTGGAAATTTTTGAAATTTTTTTATTTTATAGTTTTTGTCTTTATACTGCTTGTTATTTTTTTCCATCCTAAAATGAGTAGTTTTTTAATAACTCGCAATTTTAATATAGTATATTTTTTCTATTAAGTTAATAATTTTTATTTGAATATTCTATTATATTGAGATTAAAAATAGTTAAACGTAAAAATATTCTAAAATAAGACGTTCTCATAAATTAGTACCAAACATAATGATATTATTTTTCAAAATGTCTAATAATGTCCTCCAGTGCCACAAGTAGATACTAATTTATGAAAATGTCTTATTTTAGAATATTTGTACGTTTAACTGTTTTTAATTTCAATACAATAGAAATTTCAAATAAAAATTATTAACTTACCGAAAAATTACACCATATTAAAATTGTAAATTATTAAAAAAACTACTCATTTTAGGGTGGGAAAAAAATAATAAGCATTATAAAGACAAAAACTACAAAATCAAAAATTTTCCGAAAATTTACGAAAAAAAAAAAAAAACTGAAAAACAGCTTTAGCATAGCTGTTTTCAAAATTTATAAATATAAAAAAAAGAAGACAGCGATTAAACTGTCTTAAAATCTGATTTATAAAAGAAAAAAGACAAAAGACAGCTTTAAGGAAGCTGTTTTTGGTAAAGCTGTTTTCACAATACATTGGCAAACAAATCAAATTCCACGGTAAAAACGTAACAATTATTTCAAATAACAATAAAATGATAAATTAGCGGAAAAAAGAACATCCACAATTTCCACCTAGGGGTGATCACGGTGCGGTTTTGCGGTTTTTTGAGTAAATTTCAAACCGAATTGCTATACACGGTTCGGGTAAATAAAATTTTGAAATCACGGTTTTATGAAGTAAAACCGAAGGTGCGGTTTGAAGCGGTGGCGGGCGGTAGCAGGCGATTTTGCGGTTTTAATTAACAAATATATTATAGAATTGATAAATTAATATAATCTTGTTATGATCTTTTAAAGAAAATGTGAAAGGAAAATATTATAATTGAAAATTGATATTTTTAAACAAGGTGTATTTGTGTGATGAATTGTGCATTGCAATATTTTAATTTCAGTTACATTCAATATGTAATGCAATTTAATGTTGTTCTATTTTAAAGCAAAACATAATGCATTGTGACAACATCAAAAGAATGTAAAATGAGCTACAATTTAGTATATAAAATGTGAATCAAATTATACCATTTATAAAATTAGTTCTTAATATATTTATCATCTAACTATTTAACTAAAGACTAAAAAATAATATTTTATTTTACCCTAAATTATAGAAGTGCGGTGCGGTGCGGTTTTGGCGGTGTTTCAAAATCTAAAACCATAACCGCACCAATAATGCAGTGCGGTTTCTATCTAATATTTTAAATCGCGGTTTTGGTCATAAATTATTATGAACGATGCGGCTTGGTGCGGTTCGGGCGATCCGGGCGGTTTTTTAAAATTTATGATCACCCCTATTTCCACCATTGGTGACTGTCTCATTTGTCTTTTCATTCCCTCTGTTAACATTTCAAACATTTTACATATTTACATCACTGTTATACACTACCAACAACAAAAGTGAAACCAAACAAATACTAAAAAAAAAAAAACAAAATACTTGTCTGAAAGCACAAACAATAACAGCATCAAACACCACTCCATTCTTCATCCTCCACTCCCCCACTTTCTCTCTCTATACTATACGTACAGTTTCTTATATTTATATATTTACAGAGAGAAGCTGAGGAAGGAAGAAACACATACACGCAGCATTTTCAGCAAAGGAAGGAGTAAAGCATAAACCAAACCGCCGCATTTGTAGGGTTCTTTAAAACTTCTAAGAAAAAACACCTTCCTGAAGCTCGCATTTGTTAATTAAATGTTTTTGG
Organism: Rehmannia glutinosa; assembly: GCA_016081115.2. Taxonomy (NCBI): domain Eukaryota; kingdom Viridiplantae; phylum Streptophyta; class Magnoliopsida; order Lamiales; family Orobanchaceae; genus Rehmannia; species Rehmannia glutinosa. Next base: position 55,318 of record JABTTQ020002324.1, on the reverse strand, counting down.
GGGATTTTATTTTTAGATAACTGACCTTGAATCCGACGATCGGGTTCGAGAATTGAAGATCCCCACATTGACATTGTTGAGGTTAGTTTTCGATTTTGCTCGATCGCCTTGTGGTTTCTTAGACAGTAAGTTTAGTTTGGATTCACTAGTGTTTTTTTTCCGATTATTTTAGCTAGTGGTTGTGGTAAGTGTTTAAATATTGCCACATTGCTTTAGGTTATTGAGTTGTGATAATGCGGAGTTGATGTCTAGGATTTGAATTATGTTTTTGTATAATCAGATCTGAGTGAATACTGATTTTATGCTTATTTTCTGATTGATTTTGTAGTGTTGATGTAGTTCAATTTGAATTGCATTGTGCCCAACTTATTGATTTTGTGTTGTTGATATGGCTCATCTTCAAATACATTTTTAAGTGATTGGATTTTGAATGGAGATCTTGTGTGTATTTTTTTTAGTTTTTTCATCTTATTGATTGTTTCGATTGGAAGCACACATCTGGTTTTGGATATACTTTAATCTGAATTTATGCATAATTCTTAGGTGCATTTGTAATTTGGGTCTAACTTCTATAAGTGGAATACAGGTGGTTGCAGGCGATCCATTATATGCATGGTTCAAAGAGTAGTTATGTGTTGATATCTATATAGGTTTTAGGGGATGGAAGTGCATATATGAAACAAGACCAAGAAAATAGTTTCATCCCCTAGTATGGAAAAGATGAAGTCGGATGCGCCTCTAGATTATGCTGTATTTCAGCTTTCACCAAAGCGCTCACGGTGAACATTTGCTTCGTTATGTTTGATATCCTTATTATCATAGTTCATTAGTAAATTAGTTATTTACTTTGAGCTCCTTTTGGCCAGATGTGAATTGTTTGTTTCCAGAGGAGCCTGCACGGAGAAACTCGCTTCGGGCTTGATTAAACCATTTGTTGCACATTTAAAGGTTGCAGAGGAACAAGTTGCCTCTGCTGCAGAATCAGTTAAGCTTGATGTTGGAAGACGTAAGAATGCCGATGCGTGGTTCACCAAGGGAACGCTGGAGAGGTAGTGCCATCCCGACTTTCTTAGGAATTTAGTCATTCACACTAGTATGCATCTGATATGTACATTTTATAATTTTATTTTCAGGTTTGTACGATTTGTAAGCACACCCGAAGTTTTAGAACTGGTTAATACTTTTGATGCCGAGATGTCACAGTTGGAAGCAGCTCGAAAAATTTATTCACAGGTACTTACTTCTTTATCATCTTATTGTTCGACTGCTATTGCTGTTGCTTGAGCAAGGCTAAATTACTCCCCTCATCTATTACAGGGTGCAGGAGATCAACTTTCTGGTATGGGTTCCAATTACTTATTGTCCGTCTGTTATCTATTTCTCTTTATTGTGGTCGCGCGTGATATCTGGATGTGGCAAACCTATAGAAAAGTCGGTGATACCTTGAAATGTGTTTTTGATCTTTAGATTTTAAAATACTTAGATAGATGTAGCTGACCTAGACATGGATAAGGCATAACTAAGTCAAATTCGTTAATGTTCGTCATCTTCGCCTGTGGCCTTCTATCTTTTGAATCCTTACAAGTGCTAAACAATTGGTAAGCCTTCTATACCACAGAAGTGTGCCCCAAGCAATCTAATAATTGTTGGCTGTTCTCCTGAGAAATGAAAAAGAAACAAGAAACTAAACAGCTTGTAAGATGCTTCTCATCTGATTGACTGTAAGTGCAGAAATTTTCTTTTCTATGATCACTATATGAACAGCTGATCGGTGGGGTTCATACTGTTGTGTAAATTCTCAGATTGGCACTGCTGAGATACTATTGCTTGCTGTACTGTCTGCCATCAGACTGCCTTATATAACTAAATGAAGAATATGATATCCGCTTCATTACAACTGATGCTTACTGATGGCTTTTAGGATTTTGATATGATTTTACTTGTGTGTATAGTTTTCTATGTTTGTAAGATTCTTTAAATTCATTGAACAATTCCAGTGTTTAGAACTTTTAATCAACTTTCTCTTCTTTAGTGAAGTGGGATGGGGTGCTTAAATAGAAGCCAAGTTTGATTGATGGGTTTCTACTTTATCTCTCTTAGGAATTATTATTAGTATGTGTTCTATTGAAAAATGCTTACTGGGTCTATTATTTTCTCCAGGTGGAGGTGGACCTGGGATGACAGCTGCAGATGATGCCACAAAGTACTTCCCCCCTCTTTAACTTATTTAATTTTAACTTTTCATTGAGTTGTTGATGGTGATAATCTATTTAGCATGTGAGATCATCTTAATCTCTTTTCGTGAGAGTTACCGGTGCTACAATTGGTTCCCAATGAGCCTCAGGATGGTTCTGAGCTTTTTTTTTTTTTTTTTTTTTTTTTCAAATCGAAACTTTGAAGGCATTATCTACAGCTTGAAGTTATAAGATTTATATAGTTACAACACAGTTTACACAAAAATAAATTGATAGGGCAGGTACTTTGCAGTAAAATTTCAGGTACATTAAGCTCCTACTGTCTATATATTTTGAGTTTAAGCAGATAGTGGATGAGTGACGAAAAATTAATCTTAAATTGTAAATATTGGTTGTACAATGTAAGATATCACCTCTCGTTTTTATTTGTGATACTTAATCTTTTGGTTCTAATAATACAGGAAGGAACTTCTAAGAGCTATTGACCTAAGGCTTACAGCGGTGCAGCAGGACCTATCTAATGCCTGCGCTGGTGCTGCTGCTGCCGGTTTCAATGTTGACACTGTTTCAGAACTTCAAATGTTTGCTGATAGTTTTGGTGCTCATCGCTTAAAGTAAGGATTCTCAAAGTTTCTTGATTTACTTAAGAAAATAGCTCTATTCACCATAATCATAAAACAATGGCACTAAAAGAAAGTAAAATAAATTCTGAACAAAAGAGATGTGAATTGACAATTATTTGATACTTAGAATATATGATTGGTTAAATAGGCCTCGTAGTAGCTGTTAGCTATTATTTTGTTCAATTGGGATATCTGAAGCCCTTCAGTTTTCGTTCTCTGGTTTCTTAGCTCGGACCAAAAGTGTAACTGGCATTTAAGTTTCGGTCTGCTGCTTTGAAATAAGGGAAAATTGAGAAATTGCCACTTGGGGTATTAATTAAAAAGGCCTGCAAAGTAATCTTGATTTATGCCCTTGGCCCCCTACTGGCCACCAAATTTTGTTCGAAGAAAAATTTGAATTCGCAATTTTTTTTGCACATTTCAAGAACAATCACAACTATATACTCATTCTCTATACTATAGTCTATATCTAACAATGTCAAATAATGAAATAATACATGTTCTAAAAATCCTAGTAATTTTTGGTGGTGTTCATCATATTTGATTGAATTTGAGTTTAAATTTTATTTGAAAACGGTAAATTGGTCAATTTTTTAAGATTTTTAGAATGAGTATAGATTGACATTGTTTGATGTAGTATAGAGAATGAGTATATAGTTGTAATTGTTCTTGAAATATGCAAAAAAAAAATTGCGAATTCGGTATTTTATTCGAATAGAATTTGGTGGGTTCAGGTTGTGATGTGGCAATAGGTGTATAAATTAAGTTTTAATAATTTGGGAGCATTTTTTCGTTAATACCCCATGTCCCCAAGTGGAGGGACAATTTATTTATCAAATTTCCCTTGAAATAAAGTATTGAGCCATGGCATGACTGTTAAAACTGATAGTCTTTTTTCCTTCAAAGAAAAAATGATAGTCTTTTCTATTGGGCCGTTATAAAAGCCCATTTCCCTTGAAATATTTCGTTTTCTGAAATATTTTCCGTGTCGTTACAGCAAAGCTTGTGGTAAGTTCATATCGCTTTGCGAGAGACGGCCCAATCTCATTAACCGATGGAAATCGGGACCCGAAGATCGGACAGTCCGCTCCTCATTCGGGTCGGACATGTCCATCGAGGACGACCCGCCTTCCCCACCACCCCGCCAAGAACCTGCCACGTGTCAGCAACCCAATCCCCCACCCATCACCTTTCGCACTTTCAGCAGAGAATCCATTGTCGAAAGAGACGACGGACACAAGCCAAACGAAGCCGCCGGCGAAAAAGATAGAAAAGATGAGACCTCAACTCCGGGCCAAACCGGGTCAATCCAGTCCAGTCAGCCCGGGAGACGACTCAGTGTTCAGGACAGGATAAACATGTTTGAGAACAAACAGAAGGAAAATTCTGGGGAAAAACCCGTCGTGGTAAAGCCTGTCGAGCTGCGAAGGCTGTCGTCTGACGTGCCATCAATGGGGGCGGCTGCAGAGAAAGCCGTCTTGAGGAGGTGGAGTGGAGTTAGTGATATGAGCATTGACCTAAGTTCTGAAAAGAAGGACCCATCATCCTCAACGGTTTTGCAGGAGAATAAAGTTTTGAATTTGAATGATGATAAAGCAAAGAGTACTTCTATTATTAAGCCTGAGATAAAAGTTATTCCTAGTTTGGATTCTAATTTGGTTCCTGGTGAAAGTGATGGTTTGAAAGATCAAGTTCTTGGCAAGACCCAGTCAAGGTCTTTTATTAGCAGGGCTGACAATCAAGAAAACTCAGACGAAAAGTTCAAAATTTTGTTTGGTGATAAACGTGAACAGCATGTTGATATCCCGAGTCAAAGAGATGATTCTGAATCAATTGATGAGTCGATCATGCAACCACGTTTGAAGTCTGGGGTATTTGAAAGTGTTTCTGGTTCAAGAAACCGAGAGGCTTTTGCTTCTCGATCAGTTGGGGAAACTGCAGTAGTTGAAAAGGAAGAATCACACACCTCTGAGAAGGTTTCTATTGGTTCTGTTTCAGGAGTTGAAGATTCCGGGCATCGGAGGATGAAGTTCAGTAGAATCAGAACAGAGGCTCAGGAAGGGTTTGATTCTTTCACCACGCCACATACAGAGCAAGTACAGAGAGTGAGGCAATCAAAGGGAAATCAGGAACGCAATGATGAGTTGAAGATGAAAGCAAATGAGCTCGAAAAGCTCTTTGCAGAGCATCAACTGCGAGTCCCTGGAGATCAATCCAATTCCGCCCGTAAAGACCAGTCAGAAGATGCACAACGTGAGCCAGCAAATAAACCTATCGGGAGTTCAAAGAACAAGAACAAGTTAAATGCTGCCTCTCTTATGAAAACAGTCGATGGAGAGAATTATGGAGATGCTTTGAACAAGAAATTTTCAGAGCTTAGTGTTTCAGAGGGTTCTCGGGGGAAATTCTACGACAGGTATACTCAGAAACGGGATGCGAAGCTAAAGGAAGATTGGAGTTCCAACCGAGCGGAGAAAGAAGCCCGATTGAAGTCCATGCAGGTTAGCCTTGAGAGGAGTAGATCTGAGATGAAGGCCAAATTTTCAGGATCTGCAGAAAGACAGGATCCGTTATCCAGTGCTCGTCGGCGTGCTGAGAGACTCAGATCATATAATAGCAGGTCAATTATGAATAGGCAGCAGGTAGATTTATGCTTATGTTCTGGTGATATGTGATATTAATGAATGGAACCATCTTACTATATTTTAGTCTTATGTGGATTTTTAACCAACCTTGTAAAGTTTCATTTTGGCAGCAATATTTAGATTTTGGGGATGGCTATGATGATGAAGCATTGGATAGAGCTTCCGATGAAATCTCTTTTGGGGATGGTATTTCTAGGGGTGCACAGGGGAAGAAGCTTTTACCCAATAACAGAAATTTATCATCGTCATCTACTCCTCGTACCTCGGTAGCTCCTGTTCCGAGGTCTGCTACGAAAACTTCAACCAATTCCGTGAAGCGAAGAATGCAACCTGAAAATCCACTTGCACAATCTGTCCCTAACTTTTCTGACCTGAGAAAAGAAAATACCAAGCCTTCTTCTGGAGGCAGTAAAACAACTCGTTCACAAGTGCGAAACTATGCCCGTAGCAAGAGCATAACCGAAGAAACACCTATTGTCAAGGAGGACAAATCACGCCGATCGCAGGCATTGAGGAAAAGCTCTGCAAATCAAAGCGAGTTTAGCGAAAAGTCTCCTCTGGACTCGGATGGTGTTGTTTTGACACCTATAAAATTTGATGACGAAGTTCTGAAAAGTGTTGGGACCAAGGCTTTTCTTAAAAAGGGCAGTCGTGCTGCTCGGACTGGTATTGCAAGGCAGAAGTCCTCTGTGGGATCTGAGCCTGTAAACAATGTAGATGACAATGATGATGTGGCGTCTGAATTGGAGAGTACTGTTAAAGATGAAGGAGAGGAAGAACTAGAGACCTTACATACTGAAGAGCTTAAGATTTCAGAAGATGTGGAAACAAAACTGATGCTAGACTCAGACAAGTTTAATGGTGATGGCACTCTCACCTTTTCTCGAGTGGACCAGGCGTTGGGTTCGCAATTGACTAGTGATATTCCTTCGAATTTCCTCCCTGTTGACTCTATGCAAGAGTGGCCAGGTGAAAGTCCTGTGTCATGGAATTCTCGTACTCAACATCCGTTTTCGTATCCCCACGAGATATCCGATGTTGATGCCTCTGTGGACTCCCCGGTAGGAAGTCCTTCATGGAATTCACTTTCGTTTAGTCAAATGGAGGCTGATGCTGCTCGAATGAGGAAAAAATGGGGAACTGCTCAGAAGCCCGTTTTAGTATCCCATTCATCCAATAATTTACCCCGTAAGGATATGACTAGGGGATTTAAAAGGTTTCTGAAATTTGGAAGGAAGAATCGTGGCTCGGATTTGGTGGACTGGATATCTGCTACAACATCTGAAGGAGATGACGATACGGACGATGGACGAGATCCTGCCAGTCGGTACTCAGAAGATTTCAAGAAGTCAAGAATGGGATTTTCTCAAGCTCAACCTTCTGATGATAGCTTCAATGAAAGCGAGTTTTTCCATGAATCAGGTTATTTATAATCTCTCTCCATATATTGACTCCTTTTCATGTACTATTGTTCAGTTTTAATTCACATCTTCGTGAGTCATTTCTGGAGTTGTAAGTAACGTGATGTGTTTAGCAGTGGTGCATGTTTGGTATACTTCCCCGATGCATACTTCCATGACCTGATAATAAGATGTGAGTGGTCAGTGGAAAATGGAAATTTCGAACATCAAGATGATTTCGAGTTTGCAAAATATATTTCATTTCCCCGTTTATGCTCTGAAGCTTTGTTAGCTAATTTTTTTTTACTGTTTGAAGAACTTCAAGCTTTAAATCATGTGGTCACCCTTCCTAGATCCGGCCAGAAGATTCTGTTTCCAAGTTATGGACCTGAACTGTGTCTGGATGATTTCTGGACTAAAAGTTGATGATATCAAAGTCTCTTTAGCATTATATGTTCCCATTTCTTTGTAATTAGATGAATCGCATCCTAAATATCATTGGAAATATATGCCAAAATACCACTGGTGGCCAATCATTTTTTCATTTTGTTATGTTCTGTTTTCTTTATGTTTAACATATCTTAAATTTATCTGCAGTTTCCCCCTTTTAGCTCAAACACAACAAACGCGCACCACTTAGACAAATTTATCAGTAAGAGAGGATTAAGTGTCCAAAGATTTATTTGCATCTTTAACTTTTTGTATCGTTAGCATTTTTCTGCATTCAATATTCAGATTAATGGTTAAGCATTCCCGGGCTTCTCGTTGAAGTGTCTGTGCCTTTTTTTTTTCTTCTCGCAGTACAATCTTCAGAGAGTTCTTTCCCAGTGCCTCCGTCTAACTTTAAACTTAAAGAGGATCATATTTCTGGAACCTCAATCAAAGGTAAAGTCTACAATATCGTTATCGTGTTTTCTTCATTTCCGATTTTATAAGTTCCAAGTGAATAGCTATATGACTCACTGCTTTGACCTTACTTCTTGAATCAAGAGATAAAAGCATCTTTGGTTGACCTTATTATTTAGGGATAATTACAAAAACACCCCTGAGGTTTGGGCTAATTACAAAAAAAAACAGAGATGTTTGAAAATTACAAAAAAAACCTTGAGGTTTGATTCCATCTTACATTTTCCCCCTTCATAAGCAAAAAAACATATCAAAAATCCCCTGATATTATATAAAAATACTACAGTCATCCTTTTATATTTAACACATAATCAAACTTTATGGGGTATTTTGTAATTTTGAAACATATCTGGATTTTTTTGTAATTAGCCAAAACCTCAGGGGTGTTTTTGTAATTATCCCTATTAATTATGTCTTGACTTCATGTTGCATTTTCCAAGTTTCTCAGTTGTGTTGATATTGGTGGCTATAATACACTCTCTCATAATTGATCAGTGTACATTGGTGAAATTAGCTTGCTTATATTTCACCCTGTTTTTACAGCTCCAAGATCATTTTTCTCGTTATCGACGTTTAGGAGCAAGGGAAGCGAGTCGAAGCCTAGATAATTGTACTCCACCGCCTGTACATTTGCTCGGTTTTGGCGTCTATGACACCGGGATAGATGAATATGATGGCAAATGATTCAGATTGGAATAATCTACATGATAATTATAAAGGTATGGTGCTGTATATGCTCATGGATTCATTTATGGTCTTTGTGGAGATTTAGTTATTTGTTGTAGTCACAAAATGTTACTATTTTTGTATATTGTAATGAGTGGATAATAGTTCCAATTGGCGGAAGATTATCGATATGATTTTGGTAGTTAAAGCATTCCTTTTTTTTTTATTTATTTATTTGCAATTAGATGTTTGTACTGGGACTTAAGTGTAATAATGATTTACTAGAGTCAAATTGTTGTTAGCTTTTAAATAATATTTTTGTTATGTGAGAAAATAAAAAGAGGGGTATTAATTAAATTTTTCCTTTAATCTTTATAGAATATACCAGTCAATTTTTATGCAGACCTCTATCGAACAAGCATATTTCTTTATCGAGGCTAGTCATATCATATTCCTTAATTAGTTAACTAACCAAATGAAAAATAATGAACTAAAAGATAAGCTACCTATAGATACAGAGCAATAGAGCATGTTACGGTTGCATGATGCGACGGATTGCACTTTTAGTGTAAATAGTGTAAAAATTGATACTTTTAGTGTAAAAACTGATACTTTGTCTGAATATACGTAATTTTAATGTAATGGACAAGGTATTACTTTTTACACTAAAAATATCACTGTTTATACTAAATGTATTACCCATCTCACCGCGCGTCTTATACAAATTTTTACCATACATGAAACCCTCCCTACCTCGTAATGTTTTCCTAGAACATTTAGTTCATTTATAATCAGGAAAAGGTTGGGAACTTGGGAGTTGGGACAACAGACATTTATGGGCCACAATCCAAGGGATCCATCTATTAATGGGCTCGATTTATAAGTCTTCCAAGACTTTCAAAAATGTTTGGGCTCAGGGCCCATTCAATAAACTCAACTTTGACTTGGACCTGAGTGGGTTAAAATTCAAGCTCACATCAGCGAAGTCATTATATATGCCATTGGTCTAGGTCTTGACTTTGACTATTCCACCTTCGTAAAGTCTATTAAGTTAAAAAAATAAATTATGTGAGGTTTGATGTTCGCACATGAATAGTCTTTGGAGAAATAGGACCCGGTCAAAAAACTATCCCATATAAACTGTGAGAAATACACAATAGCTTTTAAATCCCTAATATCCTCAAGAATTACCCCTTATTCCATCATCATACCTCGGGAACTCGAACCCTTGATCTCTGCAAAGAGAGACAAAGAGTTATCGCACCTTGAGGTCCTTGACCACTGGGCGAAGCATCATTGAATCTGTCAAGTTAATTTTAAAATAGAAAAAAAAAATTCGAAGTTTTTCTTGGAACACTATAAAGTTCCTTAAATTTTTAACTGTATTATAGTGTTAGTAGTATATATATGTATATATATATCTACATTCTATTCTCGATTTCTCCCATTAAATAAGCATATAATGTTAAGGAAGCATAGTGACCACCTCAACGGATGTAACTTAAAGTAATATACTATTTAATCTTGCATTTTCATTTTACATTTATGTCAGAAGATGTTGGCATTTAGCACATTGACAAGTCTTGTGCAAATTTAATGATCATGGAGACCATTATGAATACAGCTAATCATACACCCCCAAAAAATTCAATAATTATCTTAACTTGATCATCTTCCAATTTATCCACCACTCGATATTTTCTATTCCAAATTGTGTATCATCTCGTATTTCAAATATCACCCTTACACGATAAGTGTATTGATGACATCATTAATTTACAATTGACGTGCATTTAAGATACTTGGAATACGAGATGTAATACAGTTTGGAATAGAGTATCTCGCCTGTCTCTTTTGCAAGTTGGAGTTACTATACATGTTTAATTAAAAGAATCCAGTCCCACCCCTAATTAATATTCCCAGTAACACAATACCAATCATATTTCGTTGTCTGATTTTCAAATGTAATGAAGTTCTTATTCTTTCCTAGTTAGAAAATATTTTATAATAAGGATTAATTAAAAAAAATACCCTGAGATTTGGGGTCATTACAAAAGAATCCAACTAAGTGTTAAAATTACAAAAACTACCCATGGGGTTTTTGTGTGGTGTAATTTGTGGACAACTGAAATAGTTTTTAGTTTTTATTGTGTTTTCTTTATTAAATTTCAGTATTCCCTATTTACTAATTGCACATATGTTTAGGATAGTTTGGTGACAATTTAGTAAATACTTAAACAATTTGAGTGATATTTGCAAAACTCATAAAAGAGTTTCGTGAAGAACATTGTAGTTTACGTTGAAACTGAAGAATACTATTGTAAATTCTAATAGTTGGCAGGGTTTTTCTATAATTTATTGAAAACAACCAAATGACATTGATTGTCTCATAATTTTATGAACAATACTATACAAGCATTTTTGGATTTTCAGGTCAATTTTTTTGTGACGACAACAAATTCCGTTAGATAAAATAACGGTTGAGGTAAAATGCTGACACGATCAAATTTCATGGATACCTTTTGTAAACTCAAAAGTTAACTAGGTTTTTTTCGTAATTACTCCAAACATCAAGGGTACTTATTTCAATTAACCCTTATAACAATACAACAATCACAAACATGCATGATAATAAATTTGAAACTGAAAATTCGTATTTTTTGTGGGACAGCCTAGATGGAACAATAAAATGTGTAGAGTACAAGCACAAGTTGCACAAGTTGGGGTGGAAAATGACGTATACAGTACAATTTAGGCTGAGTTTGGGGCCTTTCTGCAACTTGCAATATTTGAAGGGCCCAACCATGAATATGGAATCGGAAACTGACTAAAAAAGCAGATGAATGGCGTCTTTTGCTGACAGGGGCCTAGAGTTAGTCCCTATTACAATTTACATAGTTTTGTTTGTTCAAATCCAAAGTACATATGGGCCCTTTTGCCCACGTGCTGTAGGCCTCTCTTAATAGTTCTTTTTTGTTTTATTTGTAGTTGAATATGTGTGTATTTTTAAATGGAATAATTACAAAACCTTTGCGGATGACCATTTTGCCCCGACCTGTCATGCTCCAACCTATTTGGGTCAGCGTGCCACATGAACCGCATTGCAGTGTGGCGCAGTGAATCGGGTCTAGATATTGCTTCCGTCAGTTCTAGCAATTTATTGATTTTAATACATTTAATATTTTATTTGTTGTTTATAATATATATTATAATAAAATATTTATATTTTTAATATTATATGTAGTATTTATAAATTGATAATAATAACTTTTGTAAAGAATATTTTATAAATATATATTTATTTTTCCTTCCATTTTTTTGTATTTAATTTTATTTAATTTGGATCAAGATGGGTCAACCCGCCCTACCCTGCGACCTGTGGTGGGTCGGGGCCCATCCCGTTTTAGGTATGGAGTGGGTATGTATCTTTAGATACCCGACCCGATCCATTGTCATCATTACAAAAACTAAGGTAATTTTAACGTAATTACAAAAAGAATCATTATTTTCAGAAATTACAAATACAACCTAATAAATTTATAATGTTACAAAAAAATTGTAATTATTTAACAACTACCCTTTTAAGATGCAACATGTGAAACAGAAATAAATACCGAATAAGTATTTATAATTTTATATTACAATGTACTCCGAGCAAAAAGTATTTTGAAAATACGGCAGTTACCCCTATGAATTTAACATAGAATCAAACCTCCGGGACCTTTTTTTGTAATGTTTCTCGAACATGTGGGTTTTCTTTTTGTAATTAACTCAAACCTCATGGGTAGTTTTTGTAATTATCCCTATTTATCAGAATCAACGTTGAGCAAAAGTATCTCTCAATCTGAATTAACAATGTTGAGATTCTGAAACACAACAAATACGTAAAAAGAACAAAGACAAACTAGATTAGAAAATCAAATAGCAATGTCGACAAATTACAAGAAGGCCCTCATAATTGTGATGGCCTCTTCACAAAAAAACCATCAAACCATACTGATTCATTCCCCTGGCATTCACATCTCTGCATCTGTGTTAAAAATATCTTCAAAAACCCAAATTAGAACCAACATTTGAGCTACAATGGTAATGACTAGAGATGCAACTTCTTTTACTACCTACGGCTTTTCCTCGTATTCTTTCTCCGGCTACTCTCGCCACCGTTGTTTTTTACCGATGTTGCACCGCCCGTCCCGATGCAAAATGCATCGAATTGTGCAGTTTCAGACCTGAAATTGACCGAGCTCATATCGATGGAGTGTTTCTTATTGGAGATGCTGTTATAGGTTTCGCTGGACGATGAAGAACATGTTTGAGGAGTATCAGAACGACAAGGACCGTTAAAGGGATCGATGTCACTCTGAAACATTTCGTCGAACAGTTGTTGGAGTTCTTCGAAAGTCTCGTTTCCGTTTTCCTAATATTGAAATATTAATCTGTTATTTCCACACCCTTCAAGCCTGCAAAATCTATAATTTTCCCAAGATAATTCAACATAGAAATGTCAAAAAACCAAGTTGGAATTTGATACCAACAGAGCTCGCAAAATTGGCTCGGGCCGACCTAGGGGAGCCTGCATACGCTTCAATTTTAGAGGCTCGAAAAGTACTGAGTCTACTTTAGCCCAGCCCAATGTCCGACAAGCCCGCATGGTCCGACCAATACAATACAATCGGCAAAACTAATCCGAGCCCAACGTCCGATATAGACTACCAGCTCGGGGCAAGGTTTTTAAATAAGCAAAATAAAAATAATTTTTAGGTCGCAAAACTAATCTGAGCAAATCAACGATTTCACACTATAATCGTCAAATTTGACCCAGCTCTTTATGTGTGCGAGGCCACTATAATCGTCAAATTTGACCCAGCTCTTTATGTGTGCGAGACCACCTTATTCACTTGGCCCATTTTTGGTCTCCCATTAATAAAGTGAACAAAACTTCTTTAGAAACACTCACAATGCTTATTTTCCAACAAGTCTTGCACACAATCCAATGAATTTGGGATCTCTCCAACATTAACACATCTACAATTTTAAGTAGGACCACTTTGATAAGAATGAGGCTGCAATTTTTTAATTCTTGAATCATAATCCCATCCCCACCAATCAACAAAAACCATAGAAACCAACTATTTAGCAATATCAAGTGATTGCAAGCACTCTATATGACCAAAAAAATGATGTTGTTTTTTTTTTTTTTTTTTTTAGTTACTACTAGTTATACTTAAAAAGGCCAGAAAAATGTAAAGATAAACCAGAGAAAAAAAAACTCACATTGGATTTAGTTTGGCTCATCATTGCTGCCATTTCATTCAAGAATTCACCCATACCCTGCATCTCATTCCCAAGTCAAAAAAAAGCCAGTTGTTAATAATCATATTAATTTTGATCACCAAGTATTTTTTTTTTAATCATTTTATTTGAACCAAGAACCCTAATTCTTGTGGTTGGAATAGTTTCAGAGCTCACAAGTATAACATATCAGATTACAAAGGCCACTTCTCTCCCTCTAGTCTGGCCCTCTTCTTTCTATCATTATATAATAGGATAATTACAAAAAAAAAAAATGAGGATATTTACAAAAAGACCCAGAGAAGTTTCAAAAATTCCAGAAACCCCCCTAATGTTTGATTCTGCCTTGCATTTTACCCCCTTCAAAGGTAAGAAGACATTTCAAATACCCCCTTATATTTATAGAAACGGATAATTACAAAAACCTCCCTGAGATTTGAACTAATTACAAAAGAACCCGAAGACGTTTCAAAATTACAAAAAAACCCTCAAGTTTGCTTATGTTTTAAATTCAAGGGGATAATTGTATTATTTGTATAATATCAACGGGGTTTTTGAAATATTTTTTGTTTATGAATAGGGAAAATATAACACAGAGTCAACCTCAAGGGGCATTTTGCAATTTTCAGAAATCTCTAGGTTTTTTTGTAATTAGTCCGAACCTCAGGGAGTTTTTTGTAATTATCCCTTATAGAGATATTACAATTACTCTTTTAAATGTAAGGCTGAACCAAACCTCAATCGGGCTTCAGAAATTCCGAAACTTCTCTGGGTTTTTTCGGTAAATACCCCACATCCGAAAGGACTAATAAACAAAGAAACCAAACCCATTACAAACATAAATTTTTCAAGTTACTAAAAGGGCCAAAGGGGTCACATGTTATGTGTGTTTTTGTTTATATATATAAGTTATAACTTACATTTTCGTCATCATCGTCGTTGCAGTCATAGACTCCTACATCGTACAGAAACCTTTTGTCCACATCCGAAAGGACTAATAAGCAAAAAAAAAAAAACCGTGAGTCTAATTGTAATTCAAGAATAAACTATTGCATTAATGCAGCACACATTAATGTGTAAAGGAAATGATTAATTACAAAAGATAATCTTATAATTAAAAAAAAGGGATAATTACAAAAACACCCCCAAGTTTTGGGCTAATTACAAAAAAAATCCAGAGATATTTCAAAATTATAAAAAGATCCCTAAGCTTAGATTTTATCTTAAATTTAAGGGGTTAACTGTAATGTTTGTACAAATATAAGAGTGATTTTTTGAAATACTTTTTGCTTATGAAGGGAAAGATGTAAGCAGAATCAAACCTTAAAGGATTTTTTTTGTAATTAGCTCAAACCTCAGGGTGTTTTATGCAGTTATCCCTTAAAAAAATAACCCAACTATCTGCCGTAATTACAAATACCCTTACATACAATGGCGGAGCCAAACATAAAAAAGTGGAGTGAGCACACGCAAGTCGGGTGAACAAGATATAAAACTCAAGAAAGATCTTATAACTATAACTATCTTTTTTTTTTTTTTTCAATTTCTTAACACTGGCGGGCCGTAGATTGGCTTGGTCGGGGCACAGTATGGTCCCCCTATATCCGCCAGTGTTTAACTTTAAGGGATATTTGTAATTTTGAAAGATAATTGGAGTTATTTCTGTAGTAAAACTAAACCATAGGGGTAGTTATTGCAATTTAACCTAAATTAAAATGACTATGGTCTAAAACTTTTGAGAATCAAGACTAGATAACCTCACATTTTCTGATCACAAAGAATTGATCCCAAGTCCACCAACAATCTAAGTTTGACTGTCATATAGTTGATCTTACACCACTTTTAACAAAGTTATCTTCTAGAAATCAAAATAAAATACCCTTTTCAACTACAAAATTAAACTCTTTATTGAAAGAAAAAAATAATATATATGCATGAAGGTCCTTTTCTTTATTATTGTGAAAATGAGAAAATATTTGTAATTCAAAATTACCAGAATAGGCTTGCTGAATGGCTTGAAATTTCTTCTTAGCCTCTTCCACATACTTAGAATTCCCGGAAGCAGCGATGCGATCCGGGTGCCATTTCTATCACAAACATCATCATAAGTTGACAAAACCTCAATTCATAAAAATAGAAGGGATAATTACAAAAACACCCCTGAGGTTTTGGCTAATTACAAAAAAACCCAGAGATGTTTCAAAATTATAAAAAATTCCGAGGTTTGGATCCACTTTACATTTTCTCCCTTCATAAACACGAACATCTCAAAAAACCCATGATACTTCTAGAAATATTTCAGTTAACCCCTTAAAATTAATGCATAATCAAACTTGAGGGGACTTTTTGTAATTTTAAAACATCTCGGTTTTTCTGTAATTAGCCCAAACCTCAAGGGGTCTTTTGTAATTATCCCTAAAACAAAACAAATAGAAAAAAATATATATATTTCAAAAAATGTAATTTAACATTTCTGCTAGTTTTTTCGAGGACCCTCTACAAAAAATGCAATCTTTTTCAGTTTTACGTTAAAAAGACACAAAATTTACAAAAGGGTTGTTTTGTAAATTGCAAAAATTAATTCTGACCAGAGCAAGTTTCTTGTAGGCATTTCTGAGGTCTGTTGATGTGCATTCTTTCTTCAAACCCAAAACAGCATAAAAATCATTGCTTTTATCTCCCTCACCTGCCATTTTTCTCAAACCCACAATATATATTTGTGTATTTCAACTCAAAAATTCAATCTTGTCTACTCTGAACGGACCCTTTTCAAGAAATACATATGTACACTATTAAATTATATTTTTTATAATATAAATAAATCAATAAATGCTAAAAAGATTACTACTGACGTAACCTTAGCATTTTGTTGATAGACAGAGAGAGAGAGATGAAAAACTCTCTTGAGAAGTCTCCAGAAACTGAGAAACCTATATTTATTATGCAGGGCTTTTTATACTGAAGTGAATGTTGAATAATTTTATAAAATGTTAAAAAAAATTGAATATGTGGGACAAAGATTGTGGGGTTAAAATATGGACGGCTAGGATTGAATTTCGGCGGTAGATATTTTAGATGATGTCTGTCTCCAGAAACTTCTCTGTTTACTGTTGCACTCTGGTTTTCTTTCTAGTTTCCTTTTTTCTATGCGTGCATGTGAGGTGGTGAGTTTATTTGAGCCCAATTTCTTTATTATAGTAAAATTATTTTATTTTTTATTATATCGTTTGGATATATTTAGATTTTTTCTTTTTTTTTTTTGAAATTTATGAAATGGCCATGGAGTAGTTTATAATAGTAATAAGTAATAACTATGGAATGTGTATCAGTTGAGTTTTGATCCAGTAGCATGTGTTTTTCACTGTGAAAATTAGTTTTTCTTTTCTCAAATTGGAAAGTGGCAATTTTCATTAATCAATCACTTTAATGGGCTAAAAAGATAATGGAAGCAGTGGTATTTGGGCTGATGTCCAATTGCATGTCTAACCAACCAACTTGCTTAATTAGAGCCGTGTGTTGTCTATGGCTCTATGCATACATCATCTTGTATATTTCTATCTAATCTTTCAAATCATTAGGTGGGTAATTACACGTGATATTCACTTAGACTTCGTCTAGTTGGGCATAAGAAAAGGTATATCACTCACTTTTATAATATTTCGATTCTATTATTTTGTTTGGTTAAATACATCCATGGTGCTTAGAAATTAGCGTGGTCGCATTTTTTTATCCTTCTCATTGAGTTAATAGGTATCCCACCCCTGGTGGGATAATATCATGCTATTACAAATTACCTACATACCCCTATTTACAATTGTCCTTGTTAATAATTTAATATTAACCCTTAGAATCCAATAACCCAATCACTCAAACAAATACATTATTGAACCTTAATAAATCCATGGAAAAAGGCTAATAAAACTGGTGGGAAATAATCAAACACAATCCTATTGTTGAATCAAACGAAGTCTTAGTATACTAGACATCATATAATGGCCAAAATTTCATTGGGTCACTCTTTTTGTGGCCCAAGCCATGAAAGTGGACTTTAAATGACAAAGGCGACCGGGCCGACTATTTTTTTTTCCAAGCCAAATGGGCCTGGAGACTTTTGGGTCTACGAAATTGTAGCCCAGTCCAACCTTTTACCCAAACCAATTTTGACACTTTTAGAGCTAGCACACGAAAGTAAAGTGAACCAGATTGAAAACTCTAGAACGGTGTATATTTGTGTGGGATGGGGGATTGTTGGCACTTGGCTAAGGCCTAGAAGAATCCCATTTATTGAGACATATCTCTTTTATTCATCATATAGTTTTTTCTTGGGGCAAAGTAACAAGTAGGCAACTTAGCCTAGAAGAATCGCATTTATTTAGACATACTTTTGTTATGCATCAGATTGGTCTTTTCTTAGGGCAAAGTAAACAAGTAGACAACTTGAGAGTTATATATAAAGTGGTTTTAATGTGGGCAAATTGCAGCCAGCCAAAATAGCCTATTTTCTTTGAATTCCATTTCATTATGCATGCATCTGCACTATGCACACACAATTTAACAATTTGCTCAGAGTGTTATGAACACTTTTTAAAGGACACTTGCACAATTGTTGACATATTTTATATTTGGGATAATTACAAACCCTCCCCCGTTGGGCTAATTACAAAAAACTCTAGACATGTTAGAAAAAAAAAAAAAAAAAAACAGATACCAAACTCGAGTGTGTTTTTGTAATTTTGAAACATCTCTGAGTTTATTTGTAATTAGCCCAAATCTTAAAGGTATTTGTGTAATTATCCCTTTATATTTTTACTAGAACTGGCTAATTACAAAAAACTCTAGACATTTTTGAAAAAAAAAAAAAACAGATATCAAACTCGAGTGAGCTTTTTGTAATTTTGAAACATCTCTGAGTTTATTTGTAATTAGCCAAAATCTTAAGGGTATTTTTGTAATTATCCCTTTATATTTTTACTAGAGCTGGCAATGGACCGAACCCACTAGGCTTTCGAATTTTTTCAGGTCAAATTGGGCCGACCCAAATATGGTCGGGCCATGAAAATATGACCTAACCCATACATAAAATCTAGGCTAATTTAACAAACTAATTTAGTTTTCAAATCAATTTAATAAATTAATGCAAAAAAAAATTAAAAAAAGAGGTGAAAACAGAGTTGGTAACGTTGTTTTCTCAAAAAAAAAAAAAATTCTTTAAATTTTAATTCAAAAAATGATTTATATGTTTTCAAACCGAAATTGAATCGATGCTAGAAAAATCGAATAAACCAAACCGAACTATTTCGGTTTGGTTGATTCGATTTTTTCGATTTGGGCTTTATTTTGGGTCTTTACGTTTTTTTGCTAAAAAAATATATTTTTATATATTTATTTAACAATAAAATATTATAGAAAATTAAAATAATAATATAAAAAAAATTAAAAAATATAAATTAAAATAAGAATATAAAAAATATTTAAAAAAATTTATAGACCAAAGCCGAACCAAACCGAAAATTCATTCGGTTTATTAGATTAAAAAACGAACCAAACCGTTTAACAAATTGTTAAATCGAATGAATTTTTGGTTCGGTTCGGTTTTGGTCCATAATTTTTTTAAATATTTTTTATATTATTATTTTAATTTATATTTTTTATATTATTATTTTAATTTTCTATAATATTTTATTGTTAAATTGTTAAATAAATATAAAAAAATATATTTTTAGCAAAAAACGTAAAGACCCAAAATAAAGCCCAAACCGAAAAATCGAACTGAACCAAACCGAAATAGTTCGGTTTGGTTCGGTTCGATTTTTCTAGCATTGTGCTTCAATTTCGGTTTGAAAAATATATAAATCATTTTTTGAATTAAAATTTAAAAAAAAAAAAAAGTTTTTTTGAGACAACAGAGTTGGTGAAAACAGCGTTACCAACTCTGTTTTCACCTTTTTTTAAATTTTTTTTTTTGCATTAATTTGTTAAATTGATTTGAAAACTAAATTAGTTTGTTAAATTAGCCTAAAATCTATGTACAATGTTGTCGAGCCGGACCAAAAGTCGGGCTAAGCCCGACCCATGGGCCAATCGATCCGGGCCAAAAGATACCAACTTTTCCGGGCCTAAGAAAATATGGCCCGGCCCAATGACCCATCCCAACCCAAACTTTATTTGGGTCAGGCTGGGCTGGATTCTGCCAGCTGTAATTTTTATAAACCACTCAAAAAACTGAAAGACTTTGTTTGACATTTGATCAGAATCATAAGGTCTTTTCTTCAAACATTTGGGAACAACAAAAATCTATGATGTTTTGTTCGATTCCCAAAAGAGTTTCTGAATTTCTGATTCTGGGTGTTGTCTGAATCTCCATGGCCCAAGTGCAAGTGGTCCAAATTCCAATCCTGAGGAATGCCCACGTGATCTTCAAGTACAAAGTCCATGAAATCACGTGCCTCCGATGCAAAAAAAGAGGGTGCCTATTTTAGAAGTAGAACTACGTACTCTCTCAATCACAGATAAGGAAAATCATAAACTGAAAAGTGGAAAAAGTTAAAATCACTTGAAAAGAGAAATAAATATGTGACAAAAAATATAGGGGAAGTGTGATCTTTCTTACACTATGTGGGCCTATTGATTTTTCCATTGTTGTGTCTGAAAAGTCTTGGATCATTTCCAGCCATCCATATTTGATATTTTGATAGTTACTATGTCGGTCAGGACTCCGGTCATGGTTGAGATCTCCTATTCCACTTTTTCTATTCCACTTTCTATTTCATATGTTAGATGGAAGACACGTGTATAGTTGTGACATCATCTTGTGACATCATCTTGTACATGTGTGTTAATATAAGTGAAAATAGGAAATGTAGAATAGGAAATCTCATCCCAGTCAGGTCAACCATGGCAGTTTAGAGGTGTGAAGAAAACCAGGGTTAAATTACAAAAACTTCCCATATAGTTTAGCCTAATTACAAAAAGACCCCGCTATCTTTTAAAATTACAAATACCCTCCTGCATTTGTTTTCAACTTACCCTCAAGAGTGGTGTATTTGTTATGTAAATACGAACCTCAAGGGAATATTTGTAAATTTTGATAGATAACGGAAGTTTTTTTGTAATTAGGCTAAACATCAAGGTAATATTTGTAATTATCACAGAATACTGTGTAGTTAAACAAAATAGAGAATACTTTTACAATAACAAATCAGGAATCAGTTTTTGGGGAAATTCCAAAAAGATAAAATAAAAATAAAAATAACAATAAGAGTGAAAATGTTCTGATTGATGAAATTTAATGACATGAATTATGGTAATCAACACCTAATTCCATATCTTCAACTAATTTCCGACAAAACTGATATGTGCGTCGAAACACACTCGCCAAACTCGGGTTTCCTATTGGTATTGATTAATACATTTGATCTCTAGCATGCACATACTAAGCAGTTACAAGCGTTCGTCGTGCTTATTTTTTACTAGCCTCTAAGCAATGAATCATTCAGTTTAACTCTGCAATCTCAAAGCTTTAATCCAGTCAAGTTCGACACGAAAATCACCTGGACCAGACTTAGCACCAGGAACTCCACCTTCAGCGTTGACTGACAGAGACATGCCAACAATTCGAGCTGGGTTCATCTCCAGATTTGCATCTATAACATTGCCTCTCCACGTTGGCAGATATCGAGCAAGAGGAATCTGCTAAATAGGGAATATAGTTCTTGAAATTAGAACCTAGACAACATTTTTCAACTAAAGTGATTATTAATATTAGGGATAATTACAAAAAGCCCACTAAGGTTTGGGCTAATTACAAAAAACAATAGGTTATTGAAAATTACAAAAAAAAAAACTCGAGGTTTGATTGTCTTAAATTTAAGGGGTAATTGTAATATTATGTTAAACATAATGGGAGCTTTCGAAATATTTTTTTTCATTTGATAAGACAGATCAAACATAAAGGGTTTTTTTGTAATTTCCGAAAATCTCTGGGTTGTTTTGTAATTACAAAAACAAAAAAACATAAAGGACGCATGTTATCATACTTATCAGAAAAGGAGTTTTGATTCGTCTTTTGATGAATTTAATTCAATTTCTCATGTACATCAAACTCAGGTTACAAACAAAATCCCCTTCGGATAATATTTATGTCGTGTTTACATTTACATTTCTTCATGTGTTTACATTTACATTTCTTCTTAAACATAATATTCAAAAACAATATTTATAACTGTTTTCATAATTTAAATAAAATAAAAGGTCAGTTTCAATGGTGTTGAAAAAGTATTTGTCCATGAGTTACAGATAATAGGTGATTTCTGTGATAAAAAGATGACCAAAAAGAAGAGAAGGAACAAATAATTACAGTAGACATTTGGCATACCAAAATAAGACAGCATTGAATTTCTTTTAAATTTTAAAAAAATGAATATATTTCATAAATAATCCTCGATATGTAAGAAATGTCATCCACATGTGATGCGTGTGTTTTTTTAGTGTGTGTGTATAAAAGGAGTGTGAGAAAGAAAGAGAGCGTGCGTGAGAGGGAGAGTACTTGCCTTTGCAATATACCAGTTGTCCTTGGGCACAAAAACAAATGCCTGCCATGAGTTATCTTCTTGTTGTCCAGGAGAATTCACCCAATTCTCTGTATAAATCTGCATTAGAGTTAGATGAAGGCTCAATTAGCTAGCTCTTATGGAAATAAGTACGTCTACACATTTTTTTCGGTACTTGCAAGTGCACACCGTTGTGAACTTCAAATCATTTAAACACAGAGTATACGAGGGACAAAATACTCACGGTAGAAATGTAGCATCTCCCATCTCCTTTAAGTTTTAGGGCTACTGTATCATAAGCATCCAAATCAATGAAGCCATCAAACTGCAAAACAGTGGATAATGAAGGCAATGACATTTACTGAATGGAGTTTATGAAACTATTGGCAAAGAAGCTTACTAGAAGATTCATTTAACAGAATGCAGATAAAGCTGAAGCCTTGCGATTCCAATTCGCCAAGAACAATTAAACTATTGTGTTTTAGGAACTAATTTGACCAGAAAAACTTTCAAAACATTATATAGAACATCTGCCACATGATCTATATGTTAAAAATATATTATGAAATATCATTTACCCTCTTAGACCTCATTCCACAGAAGCCACTTCTACTTATGTTCCACCGTGTTCCTTCCTCGACATCCAAAGAAAGGTTTCCAGAGAATAAACCTATGAGGTTAAAGAAGAAATAAAAACACAGAAGTTTAGCAATTATAAGTAGCTTTCATGCATAAACTAAACTTAATCTGATTCCAGTATGCAATTCAGAAAAGATTGAATTATTTCTGATAATAATTGTGTAATTGTATTCAATGACTTCGCTTTTCGTTGCATGTTCCATGCAAACAACTAATACATTTCCAGAAAAGAGAAAGAGTTTTGCTTTCAAACATGAAAGAAAGAAGAAACTGTGGTACCCTGTAATTCAAATCAAAGTATTTCGACTGAAGTTAACTAAAATATATTTGCAATATTCAAAAATTTAGAAGGGAAAAATAACTTTTTCGAGGAAGCTCCAGGTCCTGTTTTCTGAACTATATTGCCAACTACAACATTCAAATCGGTGAAAGCAATTGGGTGTGGAGGTGAGGAAATATTTACTGACCAGTACCACTTGATCCATTCGTAGTCTCTTTTATCTCCAGCGATGCTGATGACAAACCTGAAAAGTTATTTTCCATCATTCCCAGAGTCTGTTCAAATTTTTTCTTCTTTTATTTCTCTATTCTAATTTGAAAAGATTCTTATCCTACATACTGCTTCACTGTGAATACTACCTCACTTATTACGTCTCTGGAACAGCAGTAAACATACAAAAGTTTTTTGTACCACTTACCAGCATGTAATCATGGGCGTAGCTAGGGGGGCCTCCCCGGCCCCCTGCGCACCCCAAGATTTTTTTGTCCCATTTTTTCTATGGTAAAAGAATAATAAAAAAAATTATATGTATATTTTTTAAGGAGAAAAAATAGTTGAGCTAGGGGAAAAAATTTTGGGCTAGGGGTTACCACGCGGGCTGGCTACGCCCCTGCTTGTAATTCATGTATGCATAAATTGTGAGAAACCAAACAGAACAAGGAAATTCTTTTTGTTATTTTCTTTACATGGACACATGAAGTTTTTTCCTATTAGTACCTCCATATTCGGAATCTGAATATAAATGCCATCGCTTTAGCTCCTCTTTCGAATCAAACTTGAAGATGTATCTTTCGCTTGGAGGAACCAAGTCTTCAAGATTCCATGTGAGAGCTGCAAGACGATAAGAAAATAATAAGACCACATTTTCCATGGTCGTTCAGCTTTTCATTGACTAATTAATGTAGGACAAGTAGCCAAGCGAAGAAAATAAAGAACAAAAAATAGAAGATCAAAGAAAATGAAAGAAACCAGCTGGTGGTGTTGCAGCAAGGATGATTTTGGATATGGTGTGATGATGGATGCTGGTTGAGAAGCTGTTCCACAGGTTGGGGCCTGTTGGGTGACGGAAAATGGCCCTGGTTGGCATGACAAGGACTTGTTTTTGTGATCAAAAAATTTTATTTTGGTTTTGGAACACTTATAATTTTCCATTGTTTTCTAACTAGTTGGAAAAAGTACCTTGGAAAATAGGACCGGAGTTGAGAATCCAAAGGAAAAACTCATTAAATCAAATCTAAATTCAGAAGAAAAATGAATATAATAAATTAATTTATTTATCTAAATGTAAAGCAACAACGTAAATCATTTACTTCAACTCATCAAGTCCGTCTTGTCCATTGCTTGAAAACTATAGAATTTCTTACACTTCTGCAGTCTTGTATTCATTTATTTTTCTAAACTAGAAAACTAGAACCAACATAATAACCATAAACAAATCCCAACTCGAAAATGAGTGGCATTTGCAGAAGACCATAATAAACTTATTGAGAACCCTCCCCCACCCCCACCCCCAAAAACAAAATATACATACAATTGACGATTTAACACATAAAATACCAAAACGCTAACAAATAACAATCTAATACGAACAACTGAAAAAAAGAGAAAACAAATCGAACATTTTCTTAATGATGAAGTAAAAAAAACAAAATAAAAAGAAGTACCTCTTTTAGTTGCATTAACAGAAGCTTGCCATAATGCACGAAACCTAGACATCCTCCTTACTATTTTCTGATAATTCCTGAAATCAAAGAACTCCTATAAATTTTCATTTGAGGATTTTCACATAATTCGTGCATAGATACTTATATACGCGTAATTTGACCTCCCAAAATAGAGAAAAAGAAATCACCTGTAACCGAAGAGGAAGCAAATGATAATTCACATTGATGTTTCTTTCATTAATTTTAATTTTATTATCAAATAAATGCTAAAAGATCCTACCAGCAACACTCTCTTGAGAAGCCTCCAGATACAGATTTTAACAATGCACTACTTTTTTTTTTTTATAGTGAAGGGATGAAAAAATTGAATGTTGAATAATTCCAAAGACTGGCTCTTAGACAATGCAGGGGTTAACGAAGGTAGACATTTTTTATGAAGTCCTTCACCAGAAACTTTTTTATTTACTGTTTTAGCTCCGTTTATATCCAGTTTCCCCTTTCTATATTTCGCCGTTTTGCCGTGCTTGTAAGTTTATCGGAGGGAACGAAGGAAATCCTATTCCATATCGGGTCAGTAACGAACTGTATGAACATTTATATCGGCTAAAACTTAGTTAATGTGGCTAAATTCAATCTGAAAATTAATCCTTCTCGAAGGGGATATCAAGTCATAGAGGTCGACTTTGAGACTGCAAATTAGGCTAAACGCAATTCGAGCTACAAAAACTAAGAAAGAATAATCACCTGTAATGGAAAAAGCAGCAAACCAGAAATCAAATTGATGGTGTTTCTTCCGTTTCTCCTTTAATTTTGAATTTGCCCACGTCTGCAACTGAGCTGAGAAAGTGAAGACGACGACGAAAGGATATACGACACCGTATAGAGAGAGGGGAGAATAAGATTTAAGTATTTAAGTACAGAATAATTTTTTTAAGTGAAGTGCTGTAAAGTAACGCTCGATAATTATGAAATGTCACGTTTAAAAATTGACAATCACAATTATATTTTTAATTAGTCAAAATTAAGCAATTACATGTACATCACATAAGTGGATGCGAATAATGTATAACAAAGTTACTAATCGATGCTACTGGACCCGACTATTAGAGGCCCAACAAAATTAATGGAGAAAGCCCAAATTTATGGACTCAAATGGGTCATATGGTTCATGTATCACAACTATATCATAATAATACTCTTCTAATCATAAGGTTTAGCTCACTTGGCCACAAAAAGGACTTAAAGTGAGGTCAGGGTTCAAATTCATATTCCATGATTTGGTGTGAACTCATACTGAATAATATTAATGTGAGTTCGATTTGGAGAGAAATCAACTATTATTAGAATTGGGAGAGTCGAACATAATTGTTCTCTTTACCTAATATGATCAACAGACCTTACCATAACACTAGACAGTGACTACCATAACATTGGTCATTGTCTGTACATCCCACGGTTTACCTTGGTGGTAGCAATGAGTAGCCATAGTTGCTATCCTCAAACATAGTTAGACGTAAGCAAGGTTCCAGAAATCGCTAGGCGCTAGTCGGGCGGCAGGTGGGCGCCTAGAAACACCAAGTTTTTCTCTTTTTTTTTTTTTTTTTTCATTTTTTTGTATTTTGGACGATTTTGACCGATTTATTCCGACTATACCGCATAGGCCGATTTTTTCCCATTTTCCCGACTTTTTAGGCGGGCGCCTAGGCCGATTTTTGCCCGGACCGATTTTATTTGCCGATTTTGGAAAAATCGGATCGGTCTAGGGGCGTCTAGCGCCTAGTCGGCGCCTAAACCAATTTTTATAACACTGACGTAAGTTAGGAAGCTGAGTTACAACTTAGTGGATAATCAATCATCATGGAGGTATGCAATCAATTGTCTATTTATGAGTTTTCTATTCGTTGCTTCTTGTCTAGAATTTTGATTTGATTGAGTTTGTTAGTCGAGACGAGCTAATTCCACATCACTAATCAAGCAAGTTATCTTGAAAATCAATTTGTTAAATTTTAAAATGCGTAAACAACAAATCAGATCACATAAAAGTAGAAGGAAAAAAAAATTCCACTTTGTGAGAGCACAAGTAGATTAAACTCCATAATATTCACTCAATATCTCATCTTATTTACATGTGCACGAGCAAAGAAATTAACCTACATTCAATAATATAAAAATATTTTTAAATTAAAGTTTTTAATTTACGACCAAGTATCCTGATTAGGGGCGCAATCGAACCGAACCGAGCCGGTTTTTGAGTGTTTGAGTTTGACTCGTTTATTATCGAGTCGAACTCGAGCTCAAATTTATCGAACATGTTGATGGCTCACAAAATTTTTCGAGCCTAAACAAGCTTAATAAATATTAATTAAAATTAATATATTCTTCAATTTATTACAAAAATAAAATTATTTATATTTAAAATTCATAATATATTTATTAAAACTTATAATTTTATTCAAAAAATTAATTTTATTGAAATATTTTTATATTATTTTAAGTGAAAATATGAAAAATTAAAATTAAAATCAAATTATTAGTTCAATTTATACGAGTTTACTATTGAGTCTATTCACGAACTTACTAACGAGCTTGTTCACGAGCTAACGAACCGAATATCTCTAAGTTTGAGTTTGGTTCGTTAATTTTAACGAGCCTCATTAAACGAACTCGAACGAACTTTTTATTGAATCAAGCTCCGAATAACTCACGAGCGACTTGGTTCATTTACAACCCTATTCCCATTCCCAGTCTCTAGGTAATGCGACCACTTTCTAGACTTTTCTTGACCCAAAATCTCGAACTTTCCCTTACTGCCCTTTTATATCACAGAGCCCTTCTTTTCAGCAAAATCAAATCGACTCTTTTCGGCAATTTCATCAAATCAATCATATTTTACCAAATCATTTGTGAAAAAAAAAAATTTACAAGGAAAAATGAGTACTGTGGTGGAAGCATTGAGCGAGCTGCTGAATTTCCCGGAGACAATCGAGAAATTCGTGCTCTCTTCTTCGCGCCCCAACGACGGCGACCACCACCACCGCCGATCCACTTTTCCGGCGGATATTCTCGACACTCCTAAAGAATACGTATTCTACATGGACGTCCCGGGGCTCTCCAAATCGGATATTCAGGTACCAAAATACAATTCCATTCAGAAATTCAATTTAATTCGATGCTATTAAACGGATTAACCTAAATTAAAAATTGGATCGGAGTACAGGTAACCGTCGAAGAGGAGAACACGTTGGTTATAAAGAGCAATGCGAAGAGGAAGAGGGAGGATGGGGAAGAAGAAGGATGCAAGTATGTGAGATTGGAGAGAAGGCCGTACCAGAAGCTGACGAGGAAATTTAGGTTGCCGGAGAATTGCAATCTGTCGGCGATTACTGCGAAATGTGAGAATGGGGTTTTGACGGTGGTGGTTGAGAAGTTACCGCCGCCGCCTAAGCCGAAGACTGTGGAGGTTACCATATCTTGAATTGGAAATTGGGGAGTGAATTAGAAAATAGTTGTAGCTGTTTTGTGTAGTTTTGGACTTTTGGGGGATGTTTTAGGATTTAGCAGCTTTTGTGTACCTAGTTTTGAGTTTAATTTGTTTGGATTTAGTGTGATGGGGACAAAAATGTGTCGTGTTGATTGAATGTTGTGTGAACCAATGTAGCTTTGTTTTAAATGTTGGGCCTATTTATATTAGGGATAATTACAAAAAGTACTCATAAGGTTTGATCTAATTATAAAAAAATCGAGCTAATTTTTAAAATTACAAAAAATACCCTCGAGGTTTGATTCAGTGTTTAAACTAGGGGATAAATTGTAATATTTTTATAAACACGAAGGGAGGTTTTGAAATGGTTTTTGTTTATGAACGATTTAAATATTAGACGAAATGAAATTTTGGGGGTATTATTTGTAATTTTGAGAGTTATGTGGGTTTTTTTTGTAATTAGATCAACCTCAAGGGTGAAAAAATTATCCCTTTATATTACAATGTTGTTAGATCATGCAAAAATAATGAGGCTTAATTACAAAATTGGTCCTTTGGTACTATAAATATTTTAAGTAGCGATGTTTCAAATTTTTTTTGTTGAAATACACAAAATATCCAAATAAATATATTGGCTACAAAAAATATTAAAATCATCAAGAAGACTTAGAAATCACATGACATGACTAAGATCTATTATGTACTAAAATTGCAAGCCAAAATAGCAATATGAAACCAAAAGCGAACAATAATGTTAGACAAATCATGCAAATTATTCATGTAATTTTGATTTTGTGGATGCTATATTAGTGGTACATACACTTGGTGAGTAAATATTATAATAAGTATCCCACTAATTATAATATTAAATATTTGTCATTGACACATATCATTCATCCACCCACCATGGATAATACTCATAATTCCAAATGCAAAAGATTCCTTCAAGAATACCCGTAGTTAACATAATGAATTTCTAAAAATATAATTAAATTGAACCATTCTTCCAATAATATTACTAAGAGACTGTCCGATTTCTTGATGTATTCTACGGATTTGACCAATATTTTACAACAAAACCTTCCTCCAAGGGAAAAAAAACATCAAAACATGTCGTAAACTTGTATTAATTGACCGTTTCAAATGGCCTGTAAAAAGGCAACTATTCAGATTTAGATATTTTTCTCTTCTTCTTAGATTTATGCTTATGCCCTTTCTTCTTCGTAGGCGAGTCTTTTTCAGGTACCTCATCCTCCATCAAATGCTCGTACTCTTCAAGGCTAGCAAAAGGCGAAACCCCTTTCGATTTTCGCTTCTTTTTCCTCTGAACAAAACTGCCGTCATCAATGTCACTCCCATCATCTGCTTCTCCTATAGCAACATCATCGTCATCATCATCAGCATCGCTATTCTCTCTAGAACTCGCTTCAACGTCATCCTCGATTTCATCGTTGTCAACATCCGAAGGAACGTCGATTTCATCATCATCATCGCTTGCGTCACCAATCAAGTCTTCATCATCTTCATTAGCAATCTTATCCAAGTCGTCATAATCATAATCACCGTCTGCTTCTATAGACGAAGGGTTGACCGAGTCCATCATATTATCGATCTCTTCGTCTTCACTTCCGTCCTCATCGCCATCAACGGCGTATAATTCTTCGGCAGCCTCGTCCTCGGGTGTTTTCTTCTTTTTCTTTTTCGGTTTCTTGGAGGAATTCATTTTGTTCATGTAGAATTTATGGAAAACTACGTCCTCAGGGGGTACGTCGGCTTCGGCCAATGATAGGATTTCTGCTCCTATTAGCTGGTGGTTCATGTCAACCTGTAGGAGATGAGCGAAATTGCAGATTATTCTGAAACAGTTGCAGCTACTCGTGCAAAAGTTGTTATAAACATAAGGGATAATTACAAAAAACTCCCCGAGGTTTGGGCTAATTAAAAAAAACCAAATATGTTTCAAAATTACAAACAAAAAAAAAGAACTCACAGTTGATTTAGGAATGGCAATGGGTTGGATCGGCCAGGACCCAGACCCGTCCCATGCCTAGAACGGGTCGGGTCGACTCGTCATGGTCGCGGGGCGGGACGACCCATTCTACCCCGTTTTAAATTAAATTAAATAATAAAAAATATATATATTTATAAAATATTATTTACAAAATTTATTATTATCAATTTATAAATATTAGATATAATATAAGAATACATAAAAATTATATTATAATATATATTATATATGCAAAATATATTTTAGAAAATAAAAATTCTGGGCGGGATGGGTACCCACGGGGCGGAAGGGATACCCAGACCCGTCCCGTCACGGGTCACGGTGCGGGGCGACCCGAACGGGTGCGGGTACCCATAAGCCGGGTCGAAATTGCCATCCCTAATTTGATTATATCTTAAATTTAAGGGGGTAACTGTAATATTTCTATAAAAATCGGGGAGGTTTAAAATGTTGTTTGCTTATGAAGGGAGAAAATGCAAGACGAAATCAAACCTCAAGGGGGATATCTGCAATTTTGAAAGTTTTTGTAATTAGGCTAAATCATAGGGGTAATTTGTGTAATTATCCCTATATATAAACCACATACTACTTTTGGAAACTAAAAAGCTATTTTTCATAAATGGCCCTAGTGACATCTCACTACACATCCAACAAGGAAATGAGAACATGTACGAACAGAGGGGCGGACAAACTTACCTTCTTGGCAGGTTCAATCTGAGAGGCACCATGCCATATATTTTGCCTTGGTTTCTTTTCCATGAACTTGTCCAAAAACGCACCGAGTGAAAGGTCACTCAGTGGGTTGCCGTTATACAAAATGTTGACCCCAGAAAGAAGGGTCCCGGCCATTGCAGCAACCGATGGGTGCACATGTGAGGCAAGTACCATTAGCTCCCACCACCCTACCCGATCTGCATTGCTGTTGCTCATGAAAATTAGCAAAGCATTAAATTGAATATAATGAAAAGATACTAACCTGGTGATAACAAAATAAAGCTTAGAAAATATATGCATTAATCACAAATTAACATTGAACAGAAAAAACAACTAGCCTTATACTTGATCGAACTAGTTGCATTTGCTCCGACAAACACACGATCATGGATAAGTGGTTAAAGCACTAGGCAAAACACTGACCAAATAGTATTTTCTCAAAACATTTGACCGCGTACTTGATCAAATAAATCTTCACCAGGTCTTAGAGATTATCAACGCCTGTTTTCCTTGGATTTCTTTGAAACTCAGTTTAGATTATTAATTAATTCATTACCTTCATATAATTATCTCAATATAATTATCTCAAGACAAGTGTTGAAGCAAAGTTGTGTCTGACGTTTTGCAATATACTTTTTCTGATTACATATATAAACTCTTATTCTATTGAACTGCCTCTCAAGGATATCCATAACACACATTCCAAAGAATCAGCACCAAACTCGCAGACTCGTGATTGTTCTATCATGCGGCTAGACCATTTTAAGCACAAAATATACTCAAAACCATACAACACTCCAAAAAAATTACCAATAAGAAGGCTCCCTATGCCTTGGGTTGTAACCTCCAGGCAATGATGGACCTTGAAGATTGTGCACTTCATGGTTAGAATTTGACTTAAATTCCTCGAGTTTATCGAGACCACCTTCCCCAAGTAAATCATCTTCTTCATTAAAAATATCCCCTTCAGAACCAGAAGTTGCAGAACCTCTTTCATCAAGTGAGGAATCACCATCATCGTCAGATACATTGCTGCTGTCAGCAATGAGGCCTTTAGTGCCTCTGTTATCTGGTGCAGGAATGGCCTGATTTTCATCGTTTTCAGTAATATCTTCAAAATGCTCAAGATCGTCATCAGCATCAACAGCCTCATTTTGAAGCACCATATTCCTAAATGATCAAAGAGTTCCAGCTTCAACATCCAATAATAATTTGATATCTTGTTAACAATGAGTAAAAATATTTTCTACAAGAAACTAGCCTACCAAAGAGGAGGACGTGCTTTAAGAACTTCTGAGAGCATAAAAAGGCAAGCACAGGCATATTGAGGTGGCAGCTGTAAGGCAACCTGTTTGGCAACAAAGCAGTCAATAGGCATAACGAAAGAGTGCTACATAGTGCCAAATAATAAAGCCATGTCTCTGATAATTAATATCTGATGACAAAGTAACAAATGTTGGAGCTCCTAACAATCAAGGTTATCGGCTATCTCAGGTGTCCAATTAACAATTCCTAATAGATTAACTCTCAAGATGTAGCCCAGTGCTTGTGCTGCAAGACTCCAGTACTAATATTTCAGGAAACAAGGCCACAATTATGATAAGAACATCCCCATCTACTTTTTGTTTGTGTTAGTTCTTTCATATGTGTGTATGTGGACAGGAGTTGTATTAGTCTAAATCTTCCACAACGCAACAATCCCAAGAACAGCTTAGCGCGTGGATAATTTATTGCACTCAATATTTTACTCATATTAGGCATGAACAAATTAATTTAAAATTGACAAACATCACTAAATGTTACATATTGTATTCACCAAAAAAAAAATCATATGCGCATATATATATATATATATATTATTAATACAAGTATGACTGTGAGTGTGTTGAAGCAATGATTCAGCACACTATCGAGGACCATACCAGCATGAATGGAAAAAGAACAAATGCATTTTAGTGCAAACCTGTAACAAACGCTTTGAGAATGCAGCAACTCGCTTTATATTGATATCATTCTTCATTGCCCTCAATATTAGTGCAATAAACATTTCCTCCTGTAAATTAAAGAGAAGGTGATCAGACACTGAAAATTGGTCTTGGGAGAAAATAAACAGAAAATTGGGCGATTTGGCAAATAAATGTGAGAGAGCCCACAAACAGAAATGAATAAAACGATAGAATCAGACATATCTAGTTGAAAAAAGCTTGGACAATAAAGTTGCAAGCTTTTTAGTTCATTGAACTATAAGTCCCAAGCAAATTCTTACAACCAATGGGGAAAATGTAATCTAAAATACTAGATAGGAAAGAATATAATAACTCAAATTATGATCTAGGATTCAGAAAGCAGCTAAGCTAGTACAAGTCAGTTCATTGAACTTTAAGTCCCCAAGCAAATTCTTACAACCGATGGGAAAAATGTAATTCTTAATATTTTATAAGAAAGAATATAATAACTCAAATTATGCTCCAGGATTCAGAAAGCAGCTAAGCTAGTACAATTTTCCTTGCATATAAGTTATTGACCTGTACTTTCTACAGCAGTTACAATCATTCTTCGAGTGTATCTATCCGACATCAGGGGAAAAAAGGAGTAATAAGTCTTAACCATAACAGAAGGAAGCATTAAACAATGTAAATCATCACCCAAAGAGCTACAATACTGGGTGGAAGTATTTCCGTATTTAGGCATCTAAATGCGTACTATTAGCTTTCATCGAGCAAAATTTATTAGGAATCAAATAAAATAGATTAAAGTGCATGATCTAATAATAGAAACAGTAGATAATGCCACTGACCTTGGAAGAATTCATGGCAGCTGGGAGCAAGAGTTTGGAGTACAAGGCGCGATAAAAACGGTCGCTGACAATTTGATTTTTAGATGAGATTTTGTCAAGAAGCATCAAGGCTTGAACTCCAACATTGAAGTTCTTGGAATGAACCTGATCATCAAAGCACATACTCTCTGATATAAAATATCCTGGATACCGAGCATCAAATCAAAATCAGTTCAGCAACCAAAGAAATTTATGGTTATCAAAGGCCCTACCACCTTAAATAACAATGGCGTTTGGACCTCTACTACATCGTCAGCTTCATCACTAGACACAAATGGAAAAGCTCTATTAACACCCTGCATAAGAAGGAACAAACCTGGTACTTAGTTATTTCGGGAAGCCTTTCCGACACCAGACTTAAATATCCTAGTCATCATACCAAGATTTGCACAAAGAAAGACTATAAGTAAGAATGAAATAAGAAGACTTGGAAACCACAAGCAAGATTTACACACTATGGAAATAAGGCAGGTACTGCCACATTGCGCCCGATATTATTGTAGTAGTTTAAATCGGGCATTAAGCCCCTGAATAAAATTAATTTGGATTTGAACTTTAGCTCAATTAATATAGCTTTTTACTTTCCAGAGCATGCATGTAATATGCTTTTTCTCGTATTACATCCATCAAATAATATATCACAATTATCATTGAACAGAACAGATCCAAGGTCGGCAGCAGCATACCTAAAGATCCAAATTCTTATGAACTGATTTGACTAAAACTAGCAGCTTGCCTGACATTCTAATTCTAATTGAAGTAAATAGGTAACTGATCCAATTAACTTGATGCTTCACTTTATCAAGCGTGAGATGGAAGCAACAATCAACAGAAAAGCAGCTTGACGATGAGAGCAACAATTGTGTTTAGCTTTTGGACAGTTGAAAGGAAAAATCATCCCAGAATTTATGTCCAGGCAGTAGGGATGAAGACTAGAAAATCAAAGCTTATTGAATGGTCATAGTTACAGCGGAAAATCTATCCAAGATGTGCACTATGTGGCATTAACTAAGGAAGAAAAAGACCGAGCTTTTACTCACAGTTAGAAGAGCTGATAATAAACGTGAATCCATTTCAACATGTGATTCTGATGTGGCTTTAATTTTACCCTCTTTTAAGGAACTCGAAACTTTTTTTTCATGCTTTGACGCAGATGATGATGCTCCAGCCTCAGATATCAAAACCTGAAGAAGAAAAAATAGTGTTGAATTACCTTACCGAAGAAAAATATACCGTGGATCTGTCGACTGATGAAGAAACAAAGGCAATATAGTAGCCATGCCATTTAAGCAGAATGGTCGGTCAGGATGAAAATTCATTGAAAAACTCAGAAGCGAGACAGACCAAAAATTGATGGATAGATGGGAAAATGCATATGAAATCTTCAGACCCTACCTTGAACAGAGCGAAATAAATATCAATCAACCGTTTTGCTGCTTTAGGTCCATCTCCTTTGTGACTCAAACGAATTTGGCTCAAAAAGTTCACCTGTAAATCAGTAGGCATAAAACAGAAAAATAAATAAATAATAACGTTGGAAAAAATCACGATTAAGACATGAACATAACCAGCTTGAATTACAAGAATCAACAGCCTAATTCCCCATCAGGAAAGACATGTTACTTTATGTATAAACTACCAAAATGTGTTACTACGCACAAAACAGATACAAGCTGCACATCCATTGGAACTCTGGATAATATAAAATAACACAAAAAAAAATGTCCACAATCACATTTTCTTTCACGATATAGCTCTACAAAATCATCATAAGAATAATAAATATTTAAAATGTGCCTACGATGAATCTACAAGTTAAACTAACTCTCATAATTATAAAAGGAAACCTGGTAATGAAATCTATGAAATAAAATCTTTTTGTTTGGTTTTTATACAGTTAAGCAGCAAATAAAGTGTCAGCTAACAACTCTTTTTTCTTTTTTGTCTTCCCATGTCTCTCTTGCTTCCTTTTATCACTAGTCAATAGTAACCTTCAGCTTGATCTGATTATAACTTTTCAATTTTTATTAGTATTTATACAAACTAAGCATATGTTCACAAGTCACTAACCAAAATAAATTAAAGAGATGAACAAAGGGAAATGAATCTATATTTATATCAAATTGATCAATCACTAACAACAACCGTTTGGCTGTTGTGTGGTCAACAAGTACAGCTTGGTCCAAGCTCAAGCAGACAAAAAACAGATCAGCCAGGACTAACAGAGTAACAGTAAAGGCAAGGTGAAAATTGATGTAAACATACAGCATGATACTTGGCTCGTAACCCGAGGTGTGGTCGAAAAAGGAAATTATCCACTTCATCAATCACCACTGCCTGTACAAAGTAAGGGAACTTTTACTCTATTTCATTGGTTAATTGGAAAATGACATGGAATCAGCATATTAGAAATTACATACTTCAAAGAGTAAACTCTTGGTATTCACTATTCAGATCCCTTGTAATAACACAAGGGACAGTTTTTTGAACTT
Source organism: Rehmannia glutinosa (assembly GCA_016081115.2). Taxonomy (NCBI): domain Eukaryota; kingdom Viridiplantae; phylum Streptophyta; class Magnoliopsida; order Lamiales; family Orobanchaceae; genus Rehmannia; species Rehmannia glutinosa. The sequence continues at coordinate 18,925 of JABTTQ020002324.1, read as the reverse complement.
TTTATCTTCTGAATGGCTCAACTTATCTATGTTGAAATATAAATGCCTCAGAACTAAGGAATACTATAAGGTATAATCACCTTCATATTTGGATGCTCAGCTAAAAGATTTGCCAAGTGATAATCAGCATTTGATGCAACTTTGTTCTCAGGATCTCCAAGCTATAAGCATGTCAAGAATCAAAACAATTGAAATCTTAATTGCTTCTAAGTAATTGTACGCACAGATGAAAGTAAATATACCTTATTCACCAGTGCAGAGAGTAGGCGGCGCTCTTGTTCTGATTTGCTCTTCAGCAATGTATAGATGGTCTGAGACATTGGAAAAAACGTGAGATCAAATAAGATCATCATTTAATTCCATTGGCTTCAATTTCAGCACCTTTCCTACTCACTACATTTCATAACTTAAAATTATTAATGTCACTAACTGATCTACATTATAAACTAACTGAATTACCTCCTTAATTGGATATCTCAGATTTTATCATCAAAATACAAGAAGCATAATCATATAAATGAATAGTTGTGTGCTTAAAATTGCTATTAAGATCAAAAACAGCTGAAACGCTAACCTTTAGCGCCAAGCTTTTGAGCTTAACTATTACATCAAGTGAACCTTCCTGAAGTGCAGAAACAAAATGTTCATATCTGCAAAATGAAAAGTAACTTTTCACGTATCCAGTAGTCGCTTCAATAAATATCCACTATTGCTAATATCACAGATCCTATCATATATTTCATATTATAATTTTACATAATTACATTTAAATTCGAAATGTGATGCATCAACAAGAATCCACACATGAGAAAATAAAATAAGAGATACCTTTCCTTTAAGCATTCCTCCCAATACCAAAAGAGTAAAAGAGAGTAACCATCTTTCGTATCAGATAGATGATTTAGAGGCCGCTGAAAGAGAGTTTTTAGCTTGCGATCCGGTAATAGACTGCAGAAAATTTTAGACATCAACTATTGTGTGAACCATAATAAAATCACAACAAATGGAATCTGCTAACTTGTCAATGGTGAAACAAATGGAATCTGCTAACTTGTCAATGATCATAGATGAAAGGGCACCCCAAGTGAAAGAGGAGACTGCTCAAACAAATATTGGTTCTAATGTTTCCAAAATGTGTTTCGGAATATATATTATGAAAGTTTCTTTTCTTGAAAAAGTCAGAGGAGAATAGAGAAAGTATGCATACTCACATAATAAAAATTTCTTTCAGTGCTTCAAAGGCTGTGAATGCATGCCGTTTCCCAACTTTTGATGTCACCATTCCTGCACATCATATTTCTCATAAGAACATCTTAAAGCATCCAGAAGACAAAATACATTTTCTAGCATTTTTATACATAGTGAACTGAAAATTAAAATAGAACTCCTAAAATTCACTACAATCAACTAGGTAGGCTTAGCAGCATTGACATAAATGAACTGAAAACTATTCATATTCCCATTAAACTATTAGCAAAAGTTGTCTCGATTACATTGAGTTTCTTGGATCACTATACATTTTAAATTCACAATCAGCATCACTAGAATGCTAAGCAACCTAAGTACCTAACACAAACTCGTAGCAAGGACATATATAATCTTTGCAAAAACATCATATCTTTTAGTAATAACCTCAAAAGCTTAGCCAGCCAAAAGATCATTACATCAAAAACTTCACACAATTCAGCACACAATGCAAAATCACCAACAGAAGTACATTACCCAAAAGCAAGTCAACTGATCTCAAGTTCGCAACTGCATTATCCCCAATCATAACGGACAGTGCTGACACCTTATCAGCAGCTGTCCCCGACCTCTGTGTGGCAACAAGCATCTTAATATCCCCATGTTGCCCTCGAGAGGACAAATAATCCTGCGCATACTGCGCCAACAACCGCTCCCCCAGCTCTTTCTTCTTCTCCACCAAAACCTTCCATTCCTCGGCACTATTAACCTCAATTTTCTTATCTTTTCCTATCAATTTCTCCTCCAGCTCAGCAGCATCGTTGTACCACACGCCCAATGCACTGGCTTTTACCAACGGAAGCTTCGGGAGATTCTTAAATTTACTGTTATCATTTTCCGGCAACAAGTTACTGATTCTGGAATCGTGCTTCTGGTTATCAGCTGGTTTAGTGTTTCGTCTGGGATTTGGTTTACGGTTCTCAATTTTAGGGTTCTTTGTGGATGATTTCCTTTGAGGGTTGGGGAGTGATTGAGATTGAGGTTTAATGGGGCCAGTTTTCCGGAAATCGGAGTCGTTGAAGCCGGAGGAGGGAGCGGCGGCCCCACCGGACGAAAGAAGTCCGAGGGAGGAGGCAAATGAAGCGACGTCGGATTGGAGGGTGGCTGTGTCATTTTGGGGTTTAGGTTTTTTAACGGCAACCATCTTTGGACATGAATTGGGTAACTGTGAAGCAGTAGCAGGGTTTTAAGAGTTTTTGGAGAATGATACGACGTCGTACTGACGGAATGATAATATTTGAGAAGCAGGCTTTATTATTGGGCTTTGTAATGGTTTGCATTAATTGTTGAAGTTATATGGCTGGCCAGATGTTTAAGACACATATCCTAAGCGGATGGGATCTTCTATTCCACCGCACGGATAATTGACTTATGTACACGTGACAATCATCGGGCTAAATTGTGGAGTTTTTGTATGGTAATTTTTAAACATGTGGTGTTTGTATTATGGGCTCCGAATAAATTATATGTGCAAATTATATATTTATTATCAATCATTTTGTAATGTATGTTGCTTGTATTCACATTTTAAAAAAAAGTCATTTTTGGTGTGCTAGTAGTAGCACATGATTACAAAATTAACTACGTAACACAACAAATATTATTCATATATCAAAAAAATAAAATTATTTTGGATTATATATTGTCCAATTAATATTTGTAAGTAGTCGTAATATTAACTATTTAATTCTAGGTTATATGTGAAAATAAAGAATTATAGTGGTTTATTTTATGTTCAAGTATAAACACAAACTAAACCAAAACTGAATGCTATGGACATTAATGGACTCAAATGCATTAAACTAATAAAAGAAATGTAAAATAATTATTATTATATAACATAAAAATGAAAAATAGAGTCTCATAAACAGAAACCTAGAAATATTTACAAAGATTGAAAAATTCTAGTTGTTGACCTGGACAAAGTACCAAAAGAGACCCAAATGGGGTTTTGCAGTATTACTATTTGTAATCTGATTTTTTTTTTGAATCACTACTAAACCGATAAATTAATTCTGCAAATGTACAATTTGAGAAATACCCTCTCATTCCATAAATCTATGCTCTGTACGAAAATTTCTTGACCATTTTCCTTATCTAGTATCTTATCACCTGTATCAATGTATGCCATTTATTTTTCCGGTTAACGATCCACATCCTTCGGGTGGATTCTTCAAGTCACAAATAATGGCAGAAATATCAGCTTTTGATGTCAAGGAAAAAGCATATCTCCATGGTTAACCCAGTGCACGAATCTTTGAGAAAATCCCGCAAGATCGTTGGAGCTACATGCAGCGCCGTCACTGAGATCACCACTCGCCAGTTCCTTTCCCTGGAATAAAGAAAAACGGGATACAACATGAAACGGGTGATCAATAGGACGGAACTCTCGGTCTAATAATTGTAAAATTAATTAATGCCAATTCTCCCCCCTTGCAGCTGGAGCACGATTTTATTGGAGTGTTTGCAACAATAAAAAAGAGTGATTCTGGGAAAAAAAAAATCGCTTTTAGTTTGAGTGCTTGCAAATGCCAGCTTTGCTTCTGTTTCGTTTAATCAAAATCTGAAAGTTGGAGGTGCGGTGCTTCTGATTTTGGAAAAGTCCTTTTGGTATTTTTGTCAATAAAAAGAATGTTTTGTTTGACATTATTATCCTCAAATTTGAAAATTATAGTATTAGCCTACTACTACTAATAAGAAGGGTGTTTTTGACTTTCTATCCAGAAGCTCATTTTGAAACTTTTTGTTTTCCCAAACATGCCAACTTTGATATTTCCCAACTTTTAGCTTCTACTTGCAAATACTACCTAACTTCTGATTCTCAACTACTTTTAGCTTCTACTACAAAAAAATAACTTTTATAAGCAAAAGTGTCTGCAGACACTCCCTAAATTCAATAGCACAATAATCTGTTTTGCGTCAAAGTTTGGCCGTAGTTTAAACAATGTGCTGTAAGTGGACTGACCTTCAAGCTGGATCCAGACTGATAAGATGAGCTTGTGTCCATTTTAATCTCACCCGACGACAAGCCAGCAGATGGAGACCCAATAAGCAATGATCTGCAACCACAAAAGAGTATGAAAAAGAGAAATGAAAAGTTGAATCCCGATAAGAATACCGTTCAAACAGTGGCTAAATAAATGTCTTACAATATTACTGTAGAAATATATGATAACATGGATAACAGCTACATGGTGGGCTAGACTCAACAATGAGAACAATAATATGAGGAAATAGGAATATAAGATGGAGAATTATTTACAAACAAAAAGATTTACCTTTCATATGTTTCTTCTTCACATGAATTCCCAGATGATGAAAGCCAATCAACATCAAGAAAATTTGAACAGTTAAATGAATCCCCACGTTCAACAAAATATACGCTGTCGTTGTCAAGATAATGCTCTGGTTGCATATCAGGGAAAAGCTGTGTACGAGACATTGAAGGGGTATACCTACAAAAGGCAGCCAATATTAGAGAGAGCTGATATAACCAAAAAAAATATAAACAGAAAACACAGAAACTCATGACGAGTGTCAAAAACAAAACAACACTGTTCATACTCTTTTCTTATAAGTGAACAATGAAAATAAATGTAATGTGGATGCAGGTTACACTCCAACAAAGAACCTAATGCTTGACACACTTTCCTGCAAGCTTGACAACTTTTTTAATGTACTGCTAAAGTGGCAAAATATAAGTACTTAGTATAAACAATTCCAAATTAGAGAAGTATCTGCATGATCATAGATATAAAGTCAATAGAGACATGTCAGGACAGGAAAGTTGTGAATTAAGGAAAAATAAAAGTTTAAAAAATGTGCTAATGGTCTAATGTATATTCTTCATTCTTCATAGGGCAGCCAACTTATCCCGCGGCAATTAACCTTTATAGACTTTCAGTTATTTTTCATCTAAGGAGCATTCTATACATTTCAACAGTCATGAGTTATCTCATGGAATTTGTCGAAGAAAATGTCAGCTTGAATGGTTGACTTGGACCATCCAAAGGTTTTCACCTGCCCAGTGTAAACATCCTTAGTTATCAAATTAGTAAAACCTTACCTGGAATAAGATATATCAGTTTCACAAGTTGAAATTTCTGGAGTTGACTCAGAAAGCCCCACATTACAGCCTTGAATCTTTCCAGGCAATGGTCTGTGAGAATTATCCATCTGTATAACCTTCGCATCAACAATAGGTGAGTTGTCGTCACAAAGAATGTTACCATCAGATAGTGACCTTTTGATTATGGACCTGCAAATTCAGGTTTTCATAAATTCAGCAATGCAGAGCGAAACCAAACAACATTCAAGGAGTTTTCAGAGACAGCACTAGACATTAAAGAATGTACAGCTCTAAACCAATCATTTTAAGCCTCGGTGTATCTTTCTCTCTACAAGCATTTTAAGCAGCATTTCTTCGTATAGTTTTCCTTGAATAAATCCCATCCATTGTTCGCAGATGATATACATGTCTTTATACTTAACAGATCTTAACTTGTTAAAATGAAGAACTAACAATGGGGAGAAAAAAGAAGAAGAGAGAAACAGCAAATGAAGAGAAGTGCATCATCAACAATATTTGGCTGCATCAACCAGAATTTTAGGGACAAGCCAGAAGGCCCAGAACTAAATAATTATAACATGACAATTTAGTAATTTACACTAACCCATCTGATTTTTTGCAAGTTGCTGAGTCTTTTATTGATATTGAGTCCACTAGAACTCATCCAACTATACAAATGAAATGGTTCGTGCACATTATCTGACAATTACCTTGCATTTTCCTCTGCAAAATCAGAACCACGCCTTCGAACATCATAATGCTGATCAGAATCCAGCTCCCATAGAGCTGGTTTACCCTGTTGTGGTTGGAAATGTCCGAGAACCTGCTCATAAACAATGGAGCATAATATTATTGAAATCAAAATTAGACTCCATGTACGCTAATGGTTTTGTTCGTTACAGAAGAAAATGATAACATGAAACCTCCAAGAATTGGATTGATGAAACATCTTTTACAAAATTTTGGGAGGACCAATTGACTTACACATTTATGGCGTCTTGTTTCTCAGCATCCATGTAGGCATTACTATAGTAACGTTGAAGAGTTCTCAAAAACTCTTGGGACTGTGTCGCTGCTTTCCACTGACCTCTTGTCTCTGAAAATATCTGTAAATATAGCAAATGAGCAAGGACGAATAAGGTGAAAGTCAAAACTGGAAGCACAAATCGAATAGGAATGAGATCAAACTGAAGCATAAGACAGAAGAGTGGAGAAATCCAAAGATAGTACAATTTACTGCATTTTTTGTTCGATATAAAGAAATATTATATTGAGTCCGCATACCTACAAATTACATTTTTAGATATCATATTCTTAATCTTACCAGATACTGTTATCCTTAAATTTCCCATATTATGAATAGAGAGATTGAGCCAAACTTGCATTTGAATTGCTAAAGTATAATCACATCCACTTGTACTTCTCAGGAAAATAACTAATGTTACCTTATTATGTGCCGCAGATCCACCATATTGTAGAGCAAGCGTGTCACCCATAGCTTCATACGTCTTCATCAAATCATCAGCCAAAGGAGAGTCTAAACTAATGTTTGGAACATCAATGTATCCCAATGCATGCAACTGATGACCAAGAGCAACCAGCCCATAGACATATTGTGCAACATTTGTGCGATCCAAACAGTCTATGCAATTTGTTCTTAAAACCCCTCTCTGAAACACCGGAGGCTTGACAAAATGACTTCCATTCACATCACCGCCTTTAATGCTATATTTAGCATTTAAGTTGTGCACGCCTAGTCACATTGCAAAGGTCCTCATCAGCAAAATCACCATAGCAATTGTTACTGCAGGGGAGTTGGCTGTAAAAGAGTTGGCAGATGATCAAGTTAATGAACAAGCACACAAAAAACACCATCATATTATGTCCTCCAGATCACAGAAACAATTTTAAGTGAATCTCAGCGCTCGAGACCAAATTGTGTAAAGGCTGGGTGTTACCAGAATATATATATATATATATATATATAAAGCTCACTGCGGGAAATACATGACCCAAACTCAAGTCAGTTACAAAAAAGAATAATAAGTTAGCAAACAAATAAAACGTGTCTGCAGAAATTTCGGTGCCAAAAAAGAAAGATAATAACTACAGATAATTTTGATAGCCATACAAGGCAATTCTCAGTCAAATGGTATAAAACTCCCACGTCTTATTAACATCCATGAAGCTGTTGGTTTATCATGAGGCCTCATAGCCTTCACCGACTAAATGAGTATGAAATACGGCCCAATCAACCTTCAGACCAACAAATCAGTAGAGCCTTGTTTGGGCAAACATGGAAATTTTACTACTTGTGAATAATGAAAAATACTCAACTTCTTTTTATGAACCGATGCTTTGAAAAAGTGGACGGCCTAGTCAAAGTAAGACCAGATTTCTATTTTCCTCACCTTGAAGATGGGAGTACTTGACAATAAAAGAAGCCAGTTAAATCCAATGCATTAGCTGCCACTTTGACTAAATATGCCAACACACTAGCTGCTTTGCTGTAAAATAAACAGGTAAATTTTGAGTCAACCATATTCGAGAGTAAAAAGAACCAAAAAGAAAGAAGGAAAAAATGTCAGTTATACTTTCTGGAGTATTTACTCAAATCCCAGTGAAGGAACTTCAACCGATTTTCATGAGCAAGATCTTTATTAATAACTTCAATAGCATTAGCAAACTCTGCACGGAGAATAGATTCTCTGGGCTTCTTCTCACGAGTCTGTCAATCAAGAAAGAAATGACGGATTAAAAAGGTGAACTGGAACCAGTAAACATCAGGAGAATGTACTGTTGAGGAATTATATGACAAGTTTGCAACATCAGTCCATCAATGATTACAAAAATACCTTAATCAAGTTTAATATAATAATAGGATTCCCATATCTCTTCACTAGATTCTCAAAATGAAGTTTGGTGGCTTCATACTTGTCATCCTTCTTTGATACTGGACAAAGAAATAGAGTCAGTGAAACAGTGAGCTATAACAGCAATTAGAGTTCATTATCTGTGTTACAAGCCATACATATGATGTCGGGTTTAATATTCAATTTTGAAGTCTCCTGTGACCAAAAGAGGGGTATTGAACCCCGGTTCTGCACAACAGATGATATTTGTCTGGGACTTCCTTCCGGTACATCCTCAAGAACAATTTGTTCAGTCTCAACGTCATTTGCTACACGGCCCTTTTCATTCACCCCCCGTTTTAAATATCTGCACCGAAAACGAGCAGTAAGAGCTTATTACAAAGAAGAAGAGGATTTAATTCTTGAAGCCTTCTACTCCATCAAATTAATACCCACTGTGAAATATTATTCATGCTGTGCAAGTGTTCATGTCTTGTACTTTATAAAAAAAATTCATAATGAAAATGGACTGTGGGAGACAATTTTTTTTTAAGCAAAATAACACCCCGGGGGTGGGGGATTGAGGCGTGATCCCCTACCTGTAGATCAAATAATCAAAGTATCATACAATGTCATGTCCCGTCACGGGGGGACAAATTAACACAACCAATGCAAAAATATATACCTTACACACACACTGACACACATACTATCATTCTGTAGCAGCAAGAGACAAAAATTATAATTAATTTTATTTTTCTAGCTCACCTTGTTCCAGCATAATGGCGGGATCTCCTGGCAATGAGAATTAGATTGATGTCACGCCCAGATATTGAAAGTTTAACCTGTTCAAAACATAAACATCACATGGGTCTTCGTGATCACATTGAAAAAAAAAAAAACACTTAAACACATGAAACAATTAGCAGTCAATAAACCATGCAATCCAGAAAAAAGGTAATGTGGACACACATAAATATGAATCTTAATAACACCGTGTACCTGAAAGATAACACTGTTCTCAGAAAGTTTGATTAACAAATGCGAAGAAATTGGTAAAACATTTTGAAATACTTCAAAAGAAAAATGAACACAAAATAGACCAAAGATACAGTTACAAGATTCAGGAAAACCAACTTACCCTTTATGGATACAGTTAACATAAACGCAATATTGACCAAAGATACAGTTACAACATTAATATTCTACAAAAACTGGCTTAGCAAGGAAAAACAACTTACCCTTTATGGATAAATTTTTTAAGTTATTACCTGCTTAAAAAATCCGTAAACCAATGCCACTGTCCAAACCGAATTTTTGAGCTGATTGCGAATGCCGCGAGTTAAGAACTCATTCCAGACAAACATCGTCTCATAGAGGATTAGTCCTGTTTCATGATTGCTTAGATTCTTTTGAAGACTAAGCATAACATGGTAGGAGTAGCTAAAAAGAAGTCCTTCGTAAGATCCACGGTGCGTAGGGAGCTTCTTGTATCTAGTTATCAACACAAGAGAAAAGGCAAACGCAAAAACAAGTAAATAGAAGTTCAATTGGAAAAAGGAAATTATAAAGTTCAGTGCTAAATAACATAAAAACAAAAGGCAATAGATGTCCCCCTGAAACTCCGATGATACCTTGTCTCATTCAATATGTTAAATAAACATCACAACACCAATGGTTTGCCCCTGCACATTTGCTGGGAAAAACTGGCACGGGCACTAAGAACAATTTAACTACTGAGGATGCACTAAGAAAGGTGATTAATATCCCTAAAATGAATGTATGGTTAACGCATTCTCTCTTTTGCCTCACGATACAACAGCAAATACCATTACGGGTATAAATTCATTAACTTCATACGACTGACAATCACAGAAGGGTATATCATGAAATATTACAGAAATTACCTCCACACTGTAGAATCGGTGAAATTACTGTAACAAAATAACGAACACGAAATAGCTAAAGAACAACTACATTTACGACAAATAATCAAGATACAAAGACATAACAAGCATATTCAATCTTATGTTCTGTCCTCTCATTATAACACTGCGACTTCACATTACAATCGGAATTGGCAAAAGACCTGTTCTCATTCTTAGAATAAGCCATATTCGAGTGCAGAGTAGAATTCAATATTGGAATCATCTCGCTCTTAGCAATGGAATATACGGCATGACCACAAATCGTGCCAATCTTCCTTCTTTTAGTGATAAGCAACATGTAATAAGGTCCCAAAATTTTTATGAATCCTGTAGTCACAGGAGGAAAAAAAAAAAAAAAAAAGCAGCAATTAGGTAAGGAGAGAAGGGGGAGCAGAAATTCTTCTCTGCCTTAAACATAATTGATTAGTTGAGGCGGCTATTCTTGAAGATATAACATACCAACAATTCCATAGCAGGTGGTAACAAATTTTAGTCCACCAGTAGACTTGTTTCCTTCATGAATTCTTTTAAGTAGGTCGTAGCATTCAATTTCGAATATGTCGTAGCATCTTCAATGACGCTTAGCTCGGACTGCTCTAATCTGCAGATCTTCAAGACTTTCCAACATGTTCTATTTTTGTCCCGTCCAATCATATAAAAGTTCTACAGCAGCAAGAAATATATTAGTAATGTGAAAGTAAAAATACCAACAAGAAAATGAAATGCATGAAGTTTTTAGATGCCTTTTTCGATGAAAAAAGAGAATAAAAGTATCACGGAAGAACAACTATAAAATATAAAGCGCTTTAGAGTATGAGAGAACCACCAACGTAGTACATATATCTTGGGATATGGGTGCTATCTCTACCCAATGATCTTTCTGCATAATTAACACATTGTCATTCTACTTAACCAACCCTATGTTAAAAGCTCATCTTCCTCTAGTTACAATTCGCAAATATCAACAACATAAACAAAACCAAATCCCCTATTACCCCAACATAAAAGTTGGGTTCAGTGTACGTAAATTGACAATATTTATCATTCATGTGCAACTACACAAATATTATGACATCGGAAATCGATGCTCTCTTCGTATTAAAAAATGAAATAAAATAAGTAAAATCTGTCGGGACTCGGGCCTTGATTGTATTATTTCCTCCTCGTGAGGCACAGTCAGTAAAACTCTTCCCTAACCATTTCTCTTACATTCTAATACTGCTATATTTGGTTTCCGCCTGGACAAACAAATACAATATAATATTTGTTCAAACCAGCTTGGTGAAGAGCACCTTTAGAGGATTGTTTCTTGCATAACTTTATGGAGTGCTTATCATCAGATTACAAGGGAACCAAGAAGCAGATTCGAATTAAATCTGGACAACCAATAAATGCATTGTTTTAAATGTGATTTCCATCTTCGCAATTTAGCTGTTCATCCTTCTTCCAGAATCGACGTTACCTGAACCACAAACTTTATTTCCTATAAAATTGCTGACAGCCAAACAGGGGACATGTGATGGATACATCTATTTCATAATACACTTTTTTCTTACAGTCAACAGCCAATTTTTTGTTAGGCAAGCACCAAGAGGCGGTGGCGCAGCATACTAGCTATTTTCTATTGGAGATTCAGAAACGAGATAAAGCTTTTGTGAAACGAAAATTTTGAACAGTCATGAACTTACCATAAAATCATGAAAACTGTACAAGTCAGTGTCACTTATTTTAAGATAGTAAATTCCCAGATTTGATTTATCAGTTTAAACACGTGTCCAGTGCGTGACACAGATTCGGTCAAACAGTTCGAAGTAGCAGCTTAAGAAAAAATATGTAGTGGTAGTGTGGTACTTAATGCAAGGTATAGTCAATTTGAAATGCAATAAATGCAGTGCTGGACACGGATACAAGATATCAGAAAATGCTCAATACACTAATAAATCATGTACAAGCACACACGTCCGTACATATTGTACCAGTATTACTTTCCCAGGGTATTTGAAAACGTGTTCAAATGGTTTTCAGTTTCCACTACCAGGTCTTTCTAGCATAACCTCCTCTGACCTATGTTACCTCACCCGCTCTCGACACAATGCAATTATCATATCTTCTTAATTTCGACTTCGCCGCCAAGAATTCTAAAACTTGTTTTAACCTCCGGGCACAAGATGCATTCAGTAACAAGTCGATCAGTCTATAAGGTTCAGGTCTGATGCAACAAAAGTTTTCCAAAATAAAGCCACAAATATGATTAATGTGTTTACAATCAAGAAATGCAAAGGGTTTTGAATCACCCATAAATTTACACAAATAAAAAGGGAAAAAGAGTAACAAACAATATAAAGAAAGAATGGAATAGATCTTGAAACCGCCAGAGGAAAAATAAAGAGGATGGAAACAGCAAGAAGAAAATATTGGATTCCAACAAATCTAAACATTTTAATTTTTGAGAAATAGAATCTTATTATAATTACATCAACAGCAATTATCAGTACTTCAAAGATTGACATCTATTGTGAAGACACATACTAGCTTTTTCACTAAACACAAACCAAGCAATTGTTTCACAAGAACACAAATCATAAGAGTTAAAGCAGCTCCAATGTTAGTTGAAACCCAGCATACGTCAACCAATCAAAACCAGCAATCTTTCAGCATACCAACTCATATAAACACTCAAGCGAAACAAAACAAAAAACAATAAATCACGTTCAAACAAGTACACACCAAACGAGATCAAATAAATATACCGAACGAGTTTCATAAAGTCTGAATTTCTGCAAATAGCCACCGCCGCCGTAATTCGTCGACTCCACATTGATCCGAGCCTGCTGTTTATTCTCCAAAGCCATGCTTCCCAATCCCGAGCCTCGAGCTCGGGCTTCCCAAACCTAATTAGCGCATGCAATTCTCCAACCAAAGCCTGCGAGTCAACTCTGCTCCACAAACCCTAGCTACCTCACTTCATACATACATATAAACATCAAAAATTCAAAACACAACTCCTACTTAAACAACTATCACTACAATGAGACTCGTTTTTCACTAAAACCAAAAAAAAAAAAAAAAAAAAAAACAGCAAAAATATCGGGACGAAAATCTTGAGAAAAAAAACGCTAAAATTTACAACGATGAGATTGAAAGGATGTGTTCTTGTGCGTAGATCCGGAAGGGAGATGGGAGAAGCAAAGCTCCGGCGACTGCGTCCACAAAAAAAATGGCGTGTAGAAAGAGAATAATGAATATAAAATTTCTTTTTTTCTACTGTATAATAATTGGTGTGTTGTATATAAAACGTGAAGAGAGTTACAGCGAGGATAGGAATTAGGGCAAATTTTTCAAAATTGCAAATTTTAATAATTGTGGCAGTTGCATGAGAAGTTATTACTATTATTACTACAATTTTTTATATTGTTGAAGTTGGCAAATTTTGGCGATTGGAAATAAAATTATTTCAATTTTTTTATGGTGTGATAATAAAAATATTGTAAGAATTGAAAATTGATTTTTGTAATATATATTAGTGTCCCAATATAAGTTTCAAATATTTTTACGAATCCTAGTGGGGAAAGGAGTTAGGTGGGAATCGAACTTTATAGATAACTGAATTTTTAAATTTTACCAACACCTTACCACTATGCTACATGGCAATTTTCCGGTTTGAAATCAAATTCTTAATAGATCAGAAAGTATAACACACCGATAAAATATTTTTATGAACCGTAGAAGGAGAAGGAGTTAGGTGGGAATCGAACTTTTTACAAATACCTTATCAGTAGGCTACAAAACAATTCCCAATTTCAAATCAAATTCTTAATAGATCAGAAAGTATAACACACCGATAAAATATGGAATTGAATCTCAAATTTCACAATTCTATTAGCTATAAAACATATTTCGCTATAAATTTATACTTTTAGAATTTACCCCTGTAAAATTTAATTGATTTAATTTTCGTACTTTATAAATTATAATTACTCCAATCAATTTTGAGTTTTATGGTCTTGTTGTCAACTGTATGTAGGCTGTAACAATAATATTTGGACAAAACTTAGGTAACATGATTCTACAAACTTAGGATATAGATTCACTAATATATTTACATGTGAAAATCAAATTTACTAATGATATTGGTAACACTGAAACTCCAATAATCATAAAGTTGCGTTTAGATTTGCATGAACGATTTCATATGACTTGTATAAGATTGATTTGAAATCCACCATAATAACTTGAAAAATATTAGTTCATCAGATATCCAAAATATATTGCATTATTGGATTGTCAAAACATGAGATTCGATATAAATTGTATTATTTTTTTTAAGTACATTACATATTAGATTGTCCAATAAATTCATCAATCATCGTAAATTTGATGTTGAAGATTTCAATTTTATAATAATAACAAATCAAGTGAATTTGTTTGTTTCATGGTACATTACATAAAATATAATGAATTTAAAATCCATGACTCACATTTTAAACTATTTTTGAAATAATTGTAGTGGATATCATATCTTTGTTACTAGATCGAGTCATCGTATGAACTTCTTCCCTCAAATTTATTCATTCAAATCCAAATTCTTTTGTCGAAACACAACATTGAAGTTGTTATTAAGAATTTGAAATTCTTAATTTCAAATACATCCGTTCAAATGAAACCTAAATTAAAAAAACGTTTGTATGAATCTCACGTACACAAATCTTTATCAAATTCGCCATATAATATAGCTCAGTATGATAATTTTTCAATTGTTTATGTGTCTGATTTTCTAAAGTAACTCTAAATTAAGAATTGTATATATTATTTTAAATGATTGTTTATATAGATGAGATCTTCATTTTCATAATGCTTATCCATCTCATGGGTTAGTCGATGCTACCCACTTGGGTAGCTACCCAACTGAGTTATATACCATTGGATTAACACACACACATATGGATGTGTGTGTGTATGTGTTGATCTAATAGTATAAAACCCAGTTGGGTAGCTACCCAAGTGGGTAGCATCTACTTACCCCCATCTCATATTACACGGCACCGATTATTTCTATATGTATAAACATTACTCTCTCCGTCCCAAATATATAGCCCATTATTTCTTTTTGGAATGCCCCAAATATATAGTTCATTTTCTATATTTAATAGTAATTTTTCCATTCTTTTAATGTAACAACCATATTTAATACGCACTTTATAATTTACACCATTACAATAAAGGGTAAATCAAGTAAAAAAATCGCATACTTATTATTCAAATACTTTTCTTAATTTTTGTAAAAAAGTAAATTTGACTACACAATTGGGACGGAGGGAGTATCATTTTACATTTCAAGTATAAATTGTAGATTTTTATAAGACAAACAATATGTCAATTTACTTGCCACAGTTACTCTGTGGAGTAAGACATGAAACATTATTTTGGAATATAAGATCTCATCTGGTTATTACGAGTCCGAATTATCTATTTCAAAGTGCATTTCATTTCGTATACCGAATTTCTTAAATATACAGTAAATGCATATTATATTGGAAACACGAGATGATACATATTGCACGACTGAAATCGGATGCCGGTTTTCACAAGCACTTGAAAGGTAAACCTCCATTAAAGACAAATAATTTCAAATTAAAAACAAAAAATACCTTTTTTTTATACCTTTTGAAACTAAACATTTGAGGATCTTTTTCCTATATATATAGATAACAAAATAGAGGAGAGAGAGAGAGATGCTGTTGTTACTAACTTACTCATCCTGTGCAACGTAGTGCCATTGAGAATATGCCAGCTGGTTACAGCATATGCTGCATTGCAAGGTGACCAATTCACATTACACGTAAGTCAAATATTCGGTGGCATTTTCTTTTTGCCTTTTTCTTTTTTGAAAATAATACAAAACATACATATCCTTTTTAGCTTAATTTTGAAGAAAAAGTAAAAAAATAAAATAATAATTTATTTTTGTTGAATTATAAATTATTACTATTATGCGAGTTTTGAAATCACTAGAAAAAAGTATTTCTCAGCTTTTAACTGGAAAAAAATTGGTGTTTGCAACTTTTGTTTCTAATTCTGTTTCATATAACCAGGTCCAGAATCTAAAAATAGGGAGATAAATGATTTAGGTATCTGATTTGACTTTTACAAACAAATAAGTAATTTTATAAAAAAAAAATCACCAGATATTCTCAACTTTTGATTCTTTTTTTTTTTTTTCTGATTCGATTTGTTAACTTATGATTCTCAACTACTTTTACTTATGCTCTAATAAATCACTTATTATAAAATAGAAGTTTTTGGGAACCCTCCATATGTCCTTTGAGATTTCTCATCAACTTCTATTAAAAGATGACCAAGTCTTTTGTGAGACCGTCTCACGGATTTAAATACATGATACAGATCAAACCCATTTATAAATCCAAACAAGTTATATCTAATTTTACATAGGTCAACTAATATGGGTCAATTTATGATTCATCTCATGGATTTGGGTCGTGAGGCCGTGACATAAGAGTTTTTGCCTAATTTTTTTTTTTTTTTTATGATGACATTCGTTTGTTTATTTTTAATTCCTTGTCATTTTATAATTTGAACAGGGAAACAAAATAGAGAGAATTAACGAATTAGTAATTTCCAAGGATTAGGGAAAATAAGAAGAAATTCCCTTTTGGTTTTGAGGTGGGGGGTGGGAACTAGTGGAAATTGACCAGCAATCATGCAGGCTGCTTTTTATTTATGAGTATAAAAATATAAATATTTTGTGGGCCTTTTGATAAGTTAAATGAATAATTTTATATTTATATATTTATATTCCTTCTTATCACCAGTTTGTATATTTATCAAAATGTTACATCGAACATAAAATAAATATAAAGTAAAGCCACAATGATTAAGATATGACTGGAACGTGACAGTATATAGGATTTAGCTTAAATAAGATATATATCAAAATGTATAATTAAGTTTATTTTTTAATAATGATTTTTCATAATCGTATATATTGATAAACTATTAGTTAATAGTTTATAATTTATAATTAAATTAGATTAATATATTATTATAAATGTCTAAAAATATTGAAAGAAAAATAAAAAATTTTAAAAAATATTTTAGGTTTAATTTTCACGTCCATCACGTAGACAAGTTAGGACATTGTCTCATTTTCTTGAGCTTAGAGATTCGACACGTATTGTGGCTTTTTGGTACAATGATAAGTACGTGCTTTCACGCACAATCATTAGCCCAAGAATAAGTTCTATATTATCTTACTTTACGTTATTCTTTTTTTTTTTTTTTTGATGAATACTTTACGTTATTCTTGACGAAAAAAAAATGTATGAGTAGTAGGGATGGTACTCGAATAAAATGGAGTATGGAATCTCCAATTTATTCGGGGATGGGACGAGGATGAGAATTTTCCGATTCTCTAGAGATGTGATGAGAATGATATTTATATCCCTTGTCTCATCCTCATTTCCGATCCCATTTAGATAAAACGAGGATTTTGTCCCTATCTTCATTCCCCGAATATATATATATATATAATTTATATATTATTAATATTAATTCTATTTATAGTGTTTTATTTTATTAATTATCAAAACTAAACTCTTAATTCTCTATAATCTTACTTGTTCTCATTCTTTATTTCAGAAATTATGAATTTTTTTAGTACCGAATTTATTTTAATTTAATTATTGGTTATTTTAAATATTTTTTATTAATAGATACAAAATGGGAAACTCGAATTTCCATGGGGACTACATTCCTCGAACGAAAATTTTGTCATCCCCGTACCAGATACTCAAAGTGGGAAACAGTACGAAGATGGTATTGGGATGAGATTCTTGGATGGGGATAATATGGCCAATATTAGCCTCGTCCCCGCCCATTACTATCCCTATATGAGTTCATGGAACGAGCAAACATGAATTGAGGAAAAATATAGTTTATTAATTTACGTAAAAGTGTTATGGTTTAAACTCATAAAAAATGATTTTATAAGTTAAAATAGTCTAGGGGCTTAACCAGCCTACTCGGCTTGTTTTAGTTCCAATTTTTTTCTCTTGCCCAATTATTTTCTTCCCTTGAAAAAAATATATAATTTTTTTTCCCTCAGAAAAAACGTGATAAAATTTTTTTGGAGTGCACCGGGGGCCAAAGAGTCCCTGAATCCGCCCATGGATATATACAACACAATGGTGGATTTTATTCATTAATTTGTGTTAACGGTTTATGAATCAAGAAACAATATATTCAATATTAAGTAAAAAAAATTATATTCCCCGTCTACACTTTCATATATTGATATCAAAATCTCATCAAACTCTACTTTAATCTTAACACATGTGTTCATTTGTGAGGTTTTATAATTTTATTTTAAACATACAGAGCTTATTTTAATATATGATGCATATCAATATATGAATATATAAAAACTATATCAACACGAGATGCTTAATTTAATGGATAAATAAATAAATACAGATATATGGCCTATAAGTTGATCAATGTGTTCACACAATCAATTGTTGAATTTGACACAATATACATGATTGTTTTTGTAATATGTTATGATGTTGATGTTATACCTATCAACATTATTTTTTCATAAAACGACAATTTAATTAAGAGTAGGTAAATATATTTGGTAATTTTGGGCTGCATGTTTTCCTCATTACTAATAATTTTGATAGCT
Source organism: Rehmannia glutinosa (assembly GCA_016081115.2). Classification (NCBI taxonomy): domain Eukaryota; kingdom Viridiplantae; phylum Streptophyta; class Magnoliopsida; order Lamiales; family Orobanchaceae; genus Rehmannia; species Rehmannia glutinosa. The sequence continues at coordinate 130 of JABTTQ020002324.1, read as the reverse complement.
CTCCTAATATTTTTTTTTTTTTTTGATAGCAACCCTACTCAAATTAATCTTATATATACATCATATATATTATATATACATTATTTTGATGTGAGACCCATTTCTTATAATTAATTTCAGTGTGAATTTG